>LR751849.1:79632-130003 GCA_902729485.2 Mus minutoides
ATCCCACAATCAGTCACCAAACATAGACACTATAGCATATGCCAGCAAGATGGTGCTGAAAGGGCCCGGATATAGCTGTCTCGGGGGAAAATATACCAATGCCTGGCAAACATGGAGGTGGAAGCTCACGGTCAGCTATTAGATGGAACACAGGGTTTCCAAGGAAGAAGGAGCTAGAGAAAGTACCCAAGGAGCTGAAAGGGTCTTCAACCCTATAGGTGGAAGAATAACCATGAACTAACTAGTACCCCCTGGGCTCGTGTCTCTAGCTGCATATATAGAAGAGGATGGCCTAGTTGGCCATCAGTGGGAAGAGAGGCCCCTTGGTTATGCAGACTGTATAAGCCCCAATACAGGGGAACGCCAGGGCCAAGGGGTGGGAGCGGATGGGTAGGGGAGCAGGGCCTGGAGGGGGGAGGATATAGGGAACTTTCTCTATAACAGTTGAAATGTAAATGAAGAAAATATGTAATAAAAGTTGAAAAATAAAAGAAATGTCAGAGGTAGTTTCTTGTCTAGCATTTTCAAAGTCTTGGTTCAATCCTCAGTACCACAGAATAAATGATTGAAAGTTACAATAAAAACAAGTCATCAATATTTCTCCTGTAAATAATTTAACTATCAACAATATTCTGATATATGTATGCCTCCTCCAACTTTTTACTTATGAGTATGGTTATTATTTTATAATATATTTTATTCTACTAGAGTTATGCTTGTATGTATTCTTTAACTTATTTTTACCTGCATTTATTATGAGCCTATTTTAACATCACCAAGTAAATACTATGAGCTCTGTAGTCATAAAGACTCCATTACATTCTATCTTGTGGGTAATGATATTATGTGAATACAATGGTCTACTGTTGCCTTTCAGAATTTTTCCAGTTTTCTCACATTTTCGTTTATTTGTTTAGGATGAATTTCAGCAGTTAGTGCTACATCCTCGACTATGTGTGCTCCTGAGGCTTTGGAGATATGTTAGCACAGTGCCTTTTAGGAATGCTACGACAACCCACACTTGTTTGTTTTGTTTTGTTTTTGTTTTTAAAATTCTCTTTTTCTTTTTTAAAAAATATTTTTATTAGATATTTTCTTCATTTACATTTCAAATGCTATCCCAAAAGTCTCCTATACCCTCCCCCGACCCTGCTTCCCTACCCACTCACTCCCACTTCTTGGCCCTGGCGTTCCCCTGTACTGAAGCATATAAAGTTTGCAAGACCAAGGAGCCTCTCTTCCCAAAGATGGTCGACTAGGCCATCTTCTGCTACATATGCAGCTAGAGACACGAGCTCTGGGGGTACTGGTTAGTTCATATTGTTGTTCCACCTATAGGGTTGGAGACTCCTTCAGCTCCTTGGGTACTTTCTCTAGCTCCTCCATTGGGAGCCCTGTGTTCCATCCTATAGAAGACTGTGAGCATCCACTTCTGTATTTGCCAGGCACTGTCATAGCCTCACAAGAGACAGCTATATTAGGGTCCTTTCAGCAAATTCTTGCTGGCATATGCAATAGTATCTGCATTTGGTGGCTGATTATGGGATGGACCCCCCAGGTGGGGTAGTCTCTGCATTGTCTATCCTTTCTTCTTAGCTCCAACCTTTGCCTCTGTAACTCCTTCCATGGGTATTTTATTTCCTATTCTAGGGAGGAATGAAGTATCTATGCATTGGTCTTCTTTCTTCTTGATTTTCTTGTGTTTTGCAAATTGTATCTTGGGTATTTTAGGTTTCTGGGCTTAAATCCAATTATCAGTGTGTACATATCATGTGTGTTCTTATGTGATTGGGTTACCTCACTCAGAATGATATCCTCCAGATACATTCATTTGCCTAAGAATTTCATAAATTCATTGTTTTTAATAGCTGAGTAGTACTCCGTTGTGTCAATGTACCACATTTTCTGTATCCATTTTTTTGTTGAAGGATATCTGGGTTCTTTCTACCTTCTGGCTATTATAAATAAGGCTGCTATGAACATAGTGGAGCATGTGTCCTTAATACAAGTTGGAACATATTCTGTGTATATGCCCAGGAGAGGTATTGCTGGGTCTTCTGGTAGTACTATGTCCAGACAACCCACACTTTTACTAAAGCATAGAACACTATTCATTCTTTCTCCTGATACAGCAGACATTAGCATGCCCAGCTATCTCTTGCAATCTAATGGATAAACCATTTATTTTTTCTACTTTAATTTTCATCCTTTTGTGATCAGAAGGGGTTAAATTTACCCCCACAAGTTCATTAACTAAAATACAGACTTTCTTGAGGTGACTAGGCATGAGATTTGTCTGACACATTGACCTTCATGGATCAGATAAAAGGGTGTTACAAAAGGTGAAGATTGTGGGTGTATGAACTGGTCTGAGTCAGCTGATGGGTCTGGCTTCTCAGACAGAGGCATACTCCCATAGCCAAACAGTGAATGGAGCTTGGGGATCCTTATAGGAGGAAGGATTGCAGTCCCAAAGGAGATAAGTACTCCACAGGAAGACCACAGAATCAACTAAGCTGGAGCCCTGTGGCTCTCAGAGAATGAACCATCAACCAATGAACATACACAGACTGAACCAAAGCCTCCCCCCACAGCTAAAATAGGTATACAGCTTGGTCTTCATTTAGGTCCTGAACAACTAGAGCAGGGGCTACTCCAAAAGCTGTTGTCTGTATGTGCGATATGTTCTTTAAGCTGAGTTGTCTTGTCTTGTCTCAATGGGAGAGGATGTGCCTAACCTGAAAGAGACTTGAAGTGCCAGGGTTGGGGGATAACTGGGGAGAGGTGGCATTGCTCAGAGGAGAATGGATGGGGGTCAGGTGGGGGATGGATTGTGGGGGCAGGGCAGGAGGGGGCAATGAGCAGGAAGTATAAAGTAAACAAGTTTTTAAAAAACGATGAAAGCACTGGTTTTTGGGGCATAGCACATGAGAATGGGATATTGTGTATGTGTTACCCTCAAGATTCTAGGACTAAATACAAAGCAGAAGCAACTAGTCACATGGTCAGAAAGTTGCTTTTACATTCTTAAGGTATTTTAGGCACCAACTTATGAAAACACTGTACTAGATTCTCATTTTCTTTACTGTTTCTTTTACATTCACAATTAGCCTTACCATTTATTCAAGGCCTTTGAAAGCTCCCCCATACTATTTTATATTTATTTATTTATTTATTTATTTATCTATCTATCTATCTATCTATCTATCTATCTATCTATCTATCTATCTATTTATTTGTGTGTGTGTGTGTGTGTGTGTGTGTGTGTGTGTGTGTGTGTGTGTGTGTTTCTTTGAGAGTTAACACCTGACTGGGTTGGTATCTTTTTCAGTTATTTTGCCTACAGTCATTAAATTTGATCGTTGGTCAACAGCCACTTGTGGCTGATCAATATTTCTCTTTGTATTTTAAATTATGTGTGTGTGAAATAACAGCTATTTATGCTATCCAGGTAGACTTTTATATTTTTAAAATTAATTTATTTTTTTACACTCCATATCCCATTCCTTGTCCCCCCCATCTACCCCCCAACTGCTCCACATCCCAAACCTCCTCCCGAGCTGCCCCCACGTGGATGATCCCAACCCCCATCCCACCTGACCTCTAAACTCCCTGGGGCCTCCAGGCTCATGAGGGGTTAGGTGCACCATCTCTGAATGAACACAGACCCATAAAGTCCTCTACTGTGTGTGTGTATGTGGGGGCCTCATATCAGCTGGTGTATGCTGTCTGTTTGGTGGTACAGTCTTTGAGAGATCTCGGGGGTCCAAATTAATTGAGATTGCTGGTTCCTACAGGATTGCCCTTCTCCTTAGCTTCTTTCAGCCTTCCCTAATTCAACAACAGGGGTCAGCTTTCTGTCCACTGGTTGGGTGCAAATATCTGCATCTGACTTTTTCAGCTGCTTATTGGGTCTTTCAGAGGGCAGTCACTTAGCCTGGATATCATACTCTCCAAATTGTCCCTATGGAAATGAGCAGGTTAAATATAAATGTATACCTCCTTCTGTCTGCATGATACAAGCAGGACACCCGCACAGACAGAACTTTAAATTTTGTTTTGGAACAGGATTCTCTTGGTGATCTTCCTCAGAAGTGAAGGCCTCCTTTGTGGAACTCCCAAGCCCCAGTAGAGGGCTCCCCTCCTCCGCTCCTGCAGTGGAATTTTCTGAGTTTCTTATGGTTTGTTTTATAGGGATCCATCTGCTTTGTTAACCAATAGGTATCTTGGGAACAAGGGTGTATTTTAATCATTTGAAAGTATCCAGCACTGGTATTTGTGTCATAAACATTGAACAGTTGTCTTCTGAGTGAGGGCTGGCAAAGGGGCTGGAGTAAGGGACACTGGGTCTCTAAAAGGCCATCCAGAGAAGTCTGAAGAGGCAGAGTCACTGGAAAGGGAGTGACATTCAAGCTCTGTGTTCCCTCCATCTTTGTCTTAACTAAATAGTGCTAATGATTCTGCTTCATATGGCATTTGCATGTTACTAAGGTCATAGAAAGTTATACTTGACCAAGCTACATTACTAAACACAGCCTTTGTTATGAAGAATTTGAGAAAGTTTCTAACTCTCACAAAAGAAAGATATACTACAAGGATAAAGCTGGCTTTAAAAAAGTTAAATGCTTCAGGCTCATCATTTTTAGATTAAAATTTGTTTATTTTATGTTTGTGGATATTTTGTTTGCACATCTGTTTATGTATCAAATGCATCCCTGATACCCGTGTAGGCCAGAAGCAGGCATATGACCCCCTGGGAGTGATCTTGCATATGGTTGTGAATTGTCTTGTAAGTGCTAAGAATAGAAACTAAATCATCCTCGAGTGGGCTAACAGAGATCAGGGACTCTGTATGGGTCTGATGTAGGTCATCTGTATATTTGTTATGGCTGTGTGGCTTTGTGTACTTGTGGGATTCCTAACAGTGGGAGTGGGGCACCTCTGACTCTTTTGCCTGCGTTTGGGACCTTTTTCCTCCAACTGAGTTTCCTCATGCAGCATCGATATAAGAATATATGTCTGGTTTTATTGTTGCTTGTTATGCCATGTTTAGTTGATGTCCCTGGCAGGCCTACTCTTTTCAGAGGGTAGGGGGATAGGGAATGGGGAGAAGGCAGGGGGAGAGACTTGAAGGAGGAGAGGGAGAGGAAACTGCATTCAGAATAAAAGAAAACAAGAAAGGAAGGAAAGAAAGAACAAAAAACAAAGAAGGAAGGAAGGAAGGAAGGAAGGAAGGAAGGAAGGAAGGAAGGAAGGAAGGAAACTGAGTCCTCTATAAGAGCCGCCAATGTTCTTAACTGCTGAGCCATTTTGCAGCCTTTACATTCCTTTTTTGTTCTGTATAGATGCCATCAATTAGTAATGCCAGCAGGCAGGCTGAGTTAAAAACCCTCTAGTGTGACCTAGTACATGGGTTAGTGATGACGGAGTATTTGGAGTATAGAAGAATCTTCTAACAGGCAGGCAATGCATCCCCTTTCTGACCATGGGAATAATTACGGAGAGTGTATGATAGCTCAAGATGAGGCTCATGCTCTCTCCATTTTACTAGATCAAGGGCAAGCATCGGTGCCATGCGTTTTTGATACTGTTAAAGGGGATTGTTTGGGTTCCTTGGTGGCTTACGCCAGAGCTAACAGGCAATTCCCTCTGAGCTATTCCCTGCCATTGTAAGTTGATCTTGTCCTGGCATATTGTGAGTCTTCTAGAGCCGTGATATTAGTCATTCCTGTGACAGGAGCTCTAAGAAAACAGAAAAGAACCTCTGGTGTCTGTGACCTTTCTAGCCAAGAGAAGAAGCTTGTAACATCAGAGGACACTGAGTTTGCATCAGGTGGAGCCTGAGGAATTAGAGCTACTGCATTTTAGTAGTATTCTACTCTCCCAAAATGCTTAGGTAGGAGTTGAAGGACAGAAGGGAGGAGCGATAACAAGAAGTTAACGATGTTTGAAGAAATACTCATGGAAGAGCCAGAGAAAGGGCTCCATAGAGTATCACCATCCTTTCCTTTTTCTTATTTGAGCTGAGTTCCTGCCACAGCCAAACTGACTAGTATTCACGTGTGCTCAGTTTAATGGGAAATCCACACAGCGAGTTCATGGAGAAGAGTAAACAGGGCAGAGAACACAGTCTCTTCTATTAAGTGTGTTCTTTTAAGCCAGCCATGACTTGGTACACTGCATCTTAATCTCATGCAGGTATGTTGGGGGTGGGGTAGAGAAGCTTCAGATTTACCCAGTCAAAGAGAGAGACAATACAAGCCTAACTTGCTTCATCACTGATGAAGGGTTGACCATGGGATATTGATACTCAGTTAATTATGGCTTTACACTGATGGCAGGAAGAGGAGTTTATCAACCTGAGGTTGTGCTGACAACCACAGAGAAGCTATTCATTGGGAGTTGGGTCAACACCTTTTAACTTGTTGGTATGTATAAGAAACATGGATAGACCATCTTCTACATGTATATTTTTCAAAGTTTACTCTGAATTTTAAAAGGCTATTTTAAAAAGGCAACATGTTGATATGCACATAAAGCAATGAAATCAGACCTTTTCTGAACACTGTATAAGAAAATTCATTCAAAATTAATCACAGGTCAAAGGTAAGGCTTAAATTATAAAACTCTCAAACTTAAACATCGCAAAAGCATCAGAGCATTGGAATTGTTAGCATTTCCTTAGATATGAGCCAAAAACCCCAACAAAAGTATAAAAAATAGATAGATTGAATATATTTTATAAAAAACCCAGAATATTTTATGTATTAAGAGGCACAAACAGTAAAACCGTAGCCCCACAAAATGGGAGAAAGCAAAATTTAAAATATATTTTCTATGAGAGGCTAATGTTAAATATATATATATATATATATATATATATATATATATATATATATATATAATAAACTTCTAACAGTTAGGAATTATAGAAAATAATGATAATTGTAACATCAACAAACAACATGATTGATAAATGGGAAAGAACTTGAAAAGATATTTCTCCAAAAAAAAAATACAAAAATGAGCAGCAAGTATATGAAGTGCTCAATATAACTCCCAGTAACGGAACGTGAGCCAACGGCTGAGATAGCTCTGTCCCTCACCATACCCAATGGATCAAAGCCTCTTGGAGTCTGCAAGGGTTAATTGAATATAGAAGAGCTGGAACACTGGGGCAATGTTGAAGGCAATGTAGTGTGCAATGGAAAGCAACCTAGTGGTCTTTAAATACTAACATTGAGTTGTCAGCAATTTTTACATGTCTAGTTATGAACCCAGAATAATTGAAAGTACGGTCTTGAAGACATTTCTGTTTCTATATTTAAAGCAATATTTTATGCCTGCCATAACTAAAATGTTAAAGCAACCCAGGTGTCCATCATCAGCCAAAAGGAAAGAAAATGTGACACATACATGAAATATCATCATCTTAAAAAAGAAGGAAATTATGACCCATATTATAACACAGATGAGGTTTGGGGACATTATATTAAGAGAAACAATAGAGCCTCAGAAAGACAATGGCTATATGATTCTACTTGGAGATATTTAGACAAAATCATAAAGATAGAAAATGAAATTGTGATTCCCAGGTACTTCAGGCCAGGAGGGATGAGGGGGCTTATTCTTGATGACTGAAATTTCAGTTTTATAAGGAGAAAGGGTCAAACACTTGACCATCAAACAGCATACACCAGCTAATATGAGGCCCCCAACACACATACAGTAGAGGACTTCGGTCTGTGTTCATTCAGAGATGATGTACTGAATCCTCAATAGCCTGGAGGCTCCAGGGAGTTTAGAGGTCAGGTGGGGTGGGGGGTGGGAGCATCCACGAGGAGACATGGGGGGGGTGAGGAGGAGGTGTGGGATGTGGAGCAGTCAGAGGGTGGATGGGGGCAGGGAATGGAATATGCAGTGTAAGAAGTAAATTAATTTTTTAAAAATAAATTTTTTAAAAAGGAGAAAGGGAATAGACGATGTGGCTCTGTGAACAAAGGCTCTTGGCTACTGTGCCTAATGACTTGAGTTTGATTCCTCAGTCCTTCCTGGTGGAAGGAGTGAACTGACCCCTGGAAGTTGTCCTGTGGCCTCTCACATTGAGACCTGATCGCACTCACATGCATACGTTTGTACTTGCATGTATATACAAATGAATGTGATATTTTAAAAGATAGTAGACATGGCCAGACAACATACTTTTATAACACTGAACTACACATATAAGAATGATGAAGATGCTATGTTTTATGTAATGTGTACCATGTTAAAATATGGATGAGAAAAGAAACAATGTATTCCCGAATGAGAGTTAAAGGCCGAGCACAAAGGACATGTTGGTACGAATGAGTCATGTTCAGAGGAAAGGCTAAATTCAGACAGGGACAGGTATTAACAGGAAAGGCAGAAACAGTGTCCTTGCTAATTAGATACAATTTCACTTTGTGTCATTTTGTCCTAGGAATTATGCGTGTTCTGTGCCAGACACATTTCTTGTAATGGTCTAGCATAAGCTAAATATCAAATCTGGGAGCTTTACTTACATGGCCTAGGTAAAGTTGGAATTACTGCTTTTCATTTGGTTGTACTTAAGTCTTCATTTCTACAAATAATGTTCACTGGAACAGAAATACCCAACACGAAATGTATTTTTTTATAGTAGGTAACAAATAAAATTCAATGCCATTCCACCATCTATATATTCCACCTGACCTAGTGCAGCATGAGCTGCATGCCAGGCAGTCTGTTAGCCATGGGGCATGAAGAGCAATAAAGATCTAGTTAAGAACTCATCTGATAAGCCTCTGGACTGTAGTTCCGGTCCAGTGGAGGAATAAGGACAGTTAGAAACACCGTGTGCTCATTGTGAACCCAACGGAGCAGCTTCTGGAAATCCAGGGTGTCATGACAGCACTGTTTTCTGTGGAATTCTATTCGCCAAGCAATGGTCTCAGGTGAAAAGCCGAATTACTTCCAGTCTATTCATAGGTTGTCCTCTACTAGATTCCAAATGTATGGGAAGGAAGGCATTGTAGATTTGTATATCTTATAGGGAGCTGAATTTTCTGTGCTGCCCTTTCCCACAGTTAAATGTTAGAGCCTTAAGTCCCAAGGTGATGGTATTTAGAGATGAGGGCTTTGGAGCTAATTAGGCATAGTTCAAATCATGATGTGATCAGTGTCCTTCATAGGGCCTAAAGAGGCCAGAACACATTCTCTCTCTTTTTTGCTTCCACCGTTTATTGCCTCTCTCTGCTCTGTTGCCATGTAAGGAAAAGTGAGGTTGCTTTCTACAGTATGTTCTAACCAGAATCCACATCTGTCATTACCTTGACCTTGGATGTTTCAGCAATCCGAAATCAATGTCTGTGGCTTAAATAACCCATCTCTAGTACTTTGTTAAATGCGATGATGCTTGATGAGTGAATACTCTGCTTATTTCATGAATGAGAAAACTTAGCCAAGGAAGTGAAACAAAGCCCTTGGCTGGTGAGAGGACAAGTTCCTGAGCACCAGATGCAGAGACTTACCCAAGCCTAAGCCTAGAACTCCTTTTATCTCAGTATATACTTGGAATGCTGTGGATCCAAGATTTACGACTATTAGGTGTATTCAGACAAGAGTGGGTGACTTGGTTGTTTTCTTTCTTTAAAAACAATGAATATGTATTCTTTAACCAACTGTGTCCAGTTAGGGCTACCATTATAGCAATGGCTATGGGGCCATCTACTAGGGCATGAAGAAACTCCTAGCAGCCTCACTTTTGAAGAGAAGTGATTCCCTTCTCTAGCACTCATCAATGTCCTTGACACAGTACAACATCCTACCATTTTGGACAGGCCTCCTAGACACTTTGGCACTGATTACAGTTTGTTTTGGTCTCTCCCACATGGGTTTTTAGACTCTATTTACCCCGTCACTGCTGCCGGGCTGAGGAGCACACTGCCTTCCATAGTGACTGCTCTACGTCAGCTTTGCCTCCTCGTTTCCATCTATAGAACAAAATATCTCTAGTACTTCCTTATTAAACAAAAATTCATCATTAGCAAATCCATTAAGTAAAAATGGTACCTACAGAGTTACACCAAGTTCTAGAATCCTGCAACTCACTAGGCATGTATGTGTCTAGGAATGTAGAGGAAGTCAGTGTATGATGGAAATAGCCAAAACGAATTTTTATTTGAACTTTAAAGGGGTTGCAAGAGATGGTTTTCTAGGTGGAAGCAACTTCTAAGAAGAGATAAAACAAGGTCATATGGATAGACTTTAATACATGGGAAGCATGCCTGAGAGGGCAGGACCCACACAAGGGGATAGATAACAATGAACCTCCAGTCAAAGCAGTTATGGTGAGTTCTGGAAACAGGAAAGCACAAGATGACACTTGGAAAGCAGATAGGTAGCAGAAATCATCCAGAGTCTTAGAATTCACTTTAACGACTTTGCCCTCAGAGACAAGAGTCACAGAACCCAGGGATTAGTGGAACACAGTGCTTTTGGGGTTGCAGCAGAGCAATGGTCTGAGTGGATTCACAGGCTTTGGAAAAACCACTGCAGCTGCTCTGAAGAGATGGGGTTGACATGAACCAAGACAAGAGACCGAAGGCTGCTCAGCTTGCCTGTAAGCTTTTTGTATTCCAAGCAGATGACTACAGTCTGGCAGAGGGTAATAAGAGTGAGAATGGAAATCAATATTCAAACTGAAGGTATATTTAGCAGAGAGAAGAGTGCTTGTTAACTTTGTAGTAATGAATTGGTACTTGGGAAGACTTTTAGTGCATCAAGATATTTCAATTTCTGTGTCTCAGGAAAGATGACTATTGAGCTAACTTATCAATGTTATTTGTCATTATAAGTTCATTTTAGGGGATATTTACTAAAATTGCTATCAGTCTTCAAATAAAAAAAACAATCAGTGAAAAACTACTTTTTAATCATCTTCTTTATGCATGCACGAGCAAACGCACACACACCTGATTTCCAGACACACGATTATACTTCAGTGAGGGGTTTTGGAATTGAAGCGAAAGAGAACATTTGATATTCTCAGTTCATTCAAATTCCAGCCCCATCTTCTCATGTAATCCCACCTCATCTCTGGCACCAGCTGGCGACGGTCAGAGTGGAGTTGGCATATCCGTGTCCTGTCACTGTGTCTGCTTTCAACTCCGATGTTGTCATAAATACCATCAGCGACCTCAACTCCATGGCCTCCATGTTCAATGTGACAGCAGCAGCTCAGGTAAGGCCAGAAGTGGAAGGTTTCAATGGGAAGGATACCTTCACCTTCCTGGCGTAAGATGCTACTGACATCAATTGGAGTGAATCTGGTGCTGAATATCCTTTGAAGTCCATTGGTGTTTGTACTGCCATGCAGAGGGCTGGGCATCACTAAATTTGTCTTTATTGTGTGATAGATTCACACATTTCTATAATGAATTTTAGTCATTTTCACCCTCCATTACTGTCTCATACCCTTCTCTTCTTGATGCTGAATCTGGCTTCCCAAGTCCCCTCTTGCTTTTATTTCTTCTTTTTGTGTGTGAACCACTGAGTTTCATTAGTTTCTTAGCTATGCATGGGTGGGAGGCTATTTCCTAGAATAAGCAGTGAGAAAGATGACAAACTCTTCTCAACACCCACTAATGAGCAATGGTTCCTCAGGGAAGGGTGGGGAGTCCTGGTCCTTTCCCCAGTCTGTGATGAAATGATAATGACTATCACCTAGAGGAAACCATGTATAGATAACCCCAGCATTCGTCAACAGCCATGTGACATCTAGAACATGTCATTTTTCTGTAGATCTCCCCATCCTCTATCTATTACATTCTTCCAAACCCTGCTTCCTTGCTATTGCCTGAGTCTTAGAGGGGTAATATTACTACCCTATTTAGAACAAGCACTTCACTTCAGTTGTTCTCATCTTCTTGGCGATTTATAGATTCTTGTATTGTGTGAGTCTATATACATATGTGTGTGTATATATATATATATATATATATATATATATATATATATATATATATATATGTGTGTGTGTGTGTGTGTGTGTGTGTGTGTGTGTGTGTGTGTGTGTGTATTGAGAAACACTAGACTAAACCTCATGATGGCAAAGACACCTACTGTTGGCATATAATGAGTGAGAAAGAGGCCCTTTTGTAATGCTTAGAATGTTTAGAGTTTGCCATGTATAGCTAGGCAAAGCTGACAACTGCAATGGAACATGTGGCTTTTCTTGTTCTCTGTGTGTACGTGTGTGTGTGTGTGTGTGTGTGTGTGTGTTTGTGTGTGTGTCTATATGTATGTATGTATATATGTATGTCTAAAATGCACTTTCAGTCATTTTTATGAGCCCCAACTCTTGTAGCTTTTGTTCGGGTGTTTTACTATAAATCTGACTAATACCTAATTTGGAAAGAATCTTCTGATAATTATGATTGGTATCTATCTGGTCAAGGAGGCAAATGATGTCTACTAGGCAAACGTTCTGTGATTCTCTCATGGAATCTCGTCTTCCAGGTAAAAGTGAAAATTGTCTCCAGTGTAACATTTGGTGTTCTCAACTTCTTTTAAGAGTTTTTTCATCTGAGAGTAACAGCCAGCACTATATCACAAAAAGCATATTGCTAGCCGAAGGGAAAGCTGTTGTAATGTTCCTTACCTAGTAATCTCTTCAGGAGAAAGGCTTGCTTTTTGTTATTTGAGAAGTTACCTGCAGAGAATTTGGTGTTTTATTCCTAGTTTAGCTTTAGATCTCTGCCCTCTGATTTCTATCCGCATGTAGCGACCATGTTCAGGGAATAGGTGACTTGGCTCAGCTTTGATTCTTCAGTCGCCTATTACTAACTTTTCATCCAACCTCAGGAATCTCATTTAATTATGTCACCTTCAGACTCAGAATCCTCCAGATGCAAGGTGAGAGAGCCTCATGACATTTTCATGGCAAATCTCATTTAATTCTTGTCTACGTGGTTGATGATAAGGTTATTATTAAGGACAGTCTATAAAGGGAAGTCTGTGAGCTCAGGTTGGGACTGGGTTCCTCTTTATATTTTTGAGACGGGTAGAGAGAAATGTAATTTTCCGCTCATCTTCTGTCTAGGGATGCCATGGTTAAGGTTCTAGCACGCAAAGCTGGATCAGGTACCCAGTGAGCACCTGCACATCAGCAGATTAGAAAGATGGAAAGTGCTTGGGATCGTTGAGCTGTGCCCCAAAGCAGGGGTTTTCTCAAGTTCTAGCTTTATATGTATCAGCTTTAATTGTTCCCACTCTTAAAGTTACCAGTGATTATATATTCTGTGAAAACGAAGACAAAGCGTCATCAGCAGACAGAAAGCTGCTTCTTTATAACGCTCTTATCAATTATTTCATCCTATATTTTGTTTTCTTACTTTCAAGTTCCATTTTATTTCTAATTTGTTTCATTTTTTATATCTTGCCAACTGTTCTCTCTCTCTCTCTCTCTCTCTCTCTCTCTCTCTCTCTCTCTCTCTCTCTGTTGCTAGTCTTTTCAGGTTTCTTTTTTTTTAAAAGACCAGAAAACATATTATTTATTCATTATGAGTCTTCCTTACAGTGAAGTCTCTTAGGATGGGGGCAGTAAGTTTTTATTAAATATCTTCATGAAGTTTTCCCTGCAACATTAACAGTTCGAGTTCTGAGTACTAGACTCTATTAGTAGTTGTGCTGTCAGGATGTCCACTCTAGCCAATATCAGTCAGCTAACTTTTCATGCCATTTGGATGAGCTGTGAACTAACAGAAGTGGCCACGTAGATACAGGATAAAACTCCTAGGAAAGGGAACAACCCTTTGGGTAAACGTGGAGTTTGTGTTTGTCCCTTTTACCTCTTTAGTTACATGTTTTTAATGACTTCTTTGGTCTGTTGATATTTGAAACATTAACGTAATTATCTATTTTAACATATTGTATTTACCACCTGCTGGGGATGTAACACTGTAGCTAGCACTCGTCGCTCATTAACAGTAACACTAGTCCTTCATTAACAGTGTTGACCCAATTACATGTTGTGTATCCCAGAGACAAAGAACTGTAATTGCAACTCAAAAGTGATTTCATAAACACGAAGATTCTCTTTTTTTTGAAATGCAAATTGGAAAGCATTATTTGAATTTTTCACATAAATACAGGTTTAAATGAAACAAAATCATTCAACCAAATAAAATAAAAATTCAATCTAAAGAGAGGCCGTTTGGAATCAATTGGTACAGAGCACATTTCTGCTTTGAAGGATCAAAACACTTTCATTGCTCGCTGCAGAAATTAAACAAGTTAGCAACAATGAAAGCCAGACATCTGGTAGGTAACATCTACCCTGCCTATCAGCAGGTAGTGATTTTCTTTTGGAACTATTCAGTGCATTGTCTGTTGCCTGGACAATGGAAGTCTGATGAAGCATTGATATAATCTGCCTGGGGGTTTTCAAGCTCCACTGAAGAGAGGGAAAGCAAGGGAGACTTGTAAAGAATCATTGTATATACATGCCCACAGGGCCGTAAATAACCACAGCTTCGTCTGTCCTGTGGAACAGACCTGAATAAATAGAAACAAATGTAGTGTGGTATACTTGCAGGCCTCTGGGATCTTCCTTTACCCAGACGTTGATAAAAAAAAAAAAAATTAGATTAAGAGAGCTCAGAGAACTGGGAAGAGACAGTGCTGAGAAAGAAAATCTGTGGTAAAAGAGATGTTTCATCAGAATGTGTCACGTATTATCCCCTCTCCCACACCTGGATTTGAAACAAAACAAACAAACAAACAACAACAACAACAACAAAAACGCACCACTGGAGGAAGTAGGCTCAAGAATGCAAGAAAGAAAAAACTCAAAGGTTGAATGACACTTTGAAATTTATTTCCCAGAGAGTCAGTTTTCAGGATTTCTGAGACTGTCAGCTCAGCACTCTAGGAAACGGTGCTTCCTGTTGCTGGACTCCTGGTTAACAAGGAGCAGTGGTGNTGGTGAAAAATCAGTTATACACATGTGTGTCATGCATGTATATGTGTGGGTATACATGTGTATGGAGTTGGCCTTGTCACCAAGCTTTTTATCTATATATTGTTCTTTTACAAAGTACCAGTGGCTAAGAGACTCATTTCATTTTTCCAATAACTGTGGAAGAAAAATCTAGCCAGTACAATGGTGTGCAATACTAAGTTAGATAACAATTACTTGGATGATTAATGAAGCAGAAGAGTGTAGGATTTCTTTGCTTGTCAGTTCTAGGTTAGATCCTCCCATTTTCAGTGAGCATCATATTCTCTCAATATTTGTGATTGATGTGTTCTAACAAGCCCAATGAAGCAAAATGACCTACATCTAATCACCTAAGTCTAATCACCCAAACCCTGTCAAAGGAGTTTGTAAAAAATTATCAAGGAAAGGGTGCATTCATTTATTTAAAGTTTTCAATCACAAGCAAGAGAGTTTCCTTCATACAGTACAGAAAGCCTGCTTGTGACTAGTGTGATCATCCAAGGAGACTGAGTAGGCAGGATGAACGCTGAGAGCTCGCTTGTTGCCTACCTATGGAGTCAATTTTTGATAATTACAAAAATGCAACACTCCTGTTGGAGTTCATGATTTTGAAAGTAAGGTGTAGGCTAGGTGCATATGTTTAGTGCACATACTGATCATCTGACCATAAGGAATGGTTGAATCTTATGATACCCTCCATTCCTGACCCAGCCATTGCTGTATTTGAGCCTGCTATTACACAGTCAACAAATTCTCTGCTCAAAGGAACTGGAAGTATTTTGTAATCAAACCAATTTTGCATTTGGCCAACCAAAGGAGACATACTGCAAGAGTCAGGTCAAGAGAGGTCACGGCTGAACATTTGTCAACTTCTTAACTGCAGCATAGTGACTAGGTGAATAATAGTTTATGATGTCTTAGGTCAGCAGCCATGGTTTCCACCAAGACTTTCAGAGTGTAGGAAAACTGCCCTGATGTTTTAGTTTTGTTTTGCATTCAAGCAAAGGTTATGCCTTGATTCCAAGATAAAGTCAGAAGAATTTCAATTTAAATGAAATTATCTCACTTTGAAATATCTAGACTTGTTAAAAGAACCAAGATTAAATTTCAGTGAAATAGTTCATTGAAAATAATTTCTTTTCTTCATAGTTCTCACTTTACTTGATTTATCTGATCTCACATGACTTTTGTCTCCTGATGGTTCTCTAAAGCAAGTCATCATTTTTCACCATCTTGTATTACTTCTTTTATGAGTAGCACCCTCCTACCCCTTGGTAGATATTTCCTTATTATGTCTTATAGACCAGGATACTGAATTTAAAAAAATATTTTTTCCATTTATTTATTTATTTATTTATTTATTTATTTATTTATTCACAATATTTCCAGATCACAGCCCCTCCTCTCCTCTCAGTTTCTCCCTCACAGGGCCCCTTTCCTTATCCCTCCTTCCCCTTCATCTCCAAGAAGGGTGAGGTCCCCCCTGGGTACCAACCCACCCTGACACGTATCTCTGAAGGACTAGGAACATCCTCTCCCACTGAGGCCAAACAAAACAGCCCGGTTTGGGACCAGGAAGATCCTGACTTTTGAGTATTTATACTGTTTGTCACTTTTACTCTTGTCATCACTGTTCTACTTTCTGCACTTCTTAGTTTGCTGTAATTTTTCTACATCTTTTCTTGTGTTAGATTTATTCTTTTTATATAGTCATGGAGGCTTTCAGAACTGTGGTCTTCTCTTGTGCCGAATGCAGCTTCTTGAATTTTTTTTTCAAGTTTTGAAGTTTTGCTGGATGCTTTCAGCACACCATGGCTTTCTAAGAAGCCTGTAAGTGCAGCTCTGACTTTGAACAAAGTCAGTTGGCTGCATGGTTCTGCTGTTTGTGTGCAGGACTACTGGGTATCTTTTTGTTAACCTTTTTTTCTTATATGATTTAATATTTTTATTTTATGACAGGGAAGGTGCTAGTGTGTAAAAAATAAAAGACAAGAAGTATCTGGTCACAGAATGGGTTTTTGAAGGAGCGCTATTAGCCTCACAGTGTTTAAGAAAACACTGATACTGGCTTTTACTGATTTCAAGGTTTACAGAAGACAAGAATGAGGAGGAAGAGGAGAAAGAAGAAGAAGAAAAAGTGGAAGAAGTAGCAGCTTTGATTATGTTTTACAGTGTCTATATCTATCCACGTTTACACATTTTCTAATTCTTCCTAATGTCCATCCATAGTTTTCATCTTCCAAATGTCTAACATCCACAATAGCCAAGCAGAAGTGCTAACGAATAAGGCTCATGGTAGACTTCTAGGGATACCCTTTGGGCATTTGTTCTCTTCTGCTGATTATCCATGTTTTGTGATACCACTAATTTGGCCAATTATTTCAATAGTTTCTAAGTTTGTCAAGGCTCCAAGTAATTAATTTCCTTTGGATTTTCCCCCTAAATCCACCACTGAACTATAAAACCATCTGAAGTTGCTAGCACTTAGATTTCAAATAAAGAATAGGTTGATTAAGATGATACTGTTTTTGATTTTTAAAAGGGTGGGGCTTATTATTAAGAAAAATGTCCTACCTAAACATGGCCTGTCAGAGCATCTTTAGAGACTTAGTCATCTTTCTTCCCCCAGGACCAGAGGGATGAACAGCATTAGTATAAAGAATGGGGAGTGGGATTTGGCCACTAACAGCTTATTGAGCATCAAATTTTAATTAATGAGCTTTGTAGTCTAACATCTACCTCTGCTGTGAAAACATCACATACTATAGGTATAGAAGACAAATAGGTATTAATTAACTTCCAAGGTATAAAATGGGCTGTCTCTGAACTTATCATCTATCTCACTGGGGCCCAGTGTTGTCGAGTTCAGTAAATTATTTCTTGGCTCTGTTTGAGTTCTCAAACGGTGTCACTATATATTTTCCCCTCCCCTTTGCTACCAGTTTTGTTCTTTAATGTCAACAAAGCCTTCCATAAATTCACTGGGAGTCTAAGAGGAACAGTAGCAAAAACTCTTTTTAGCTTTGGCATCTAGAAGTTTGAAGACATGTTTGATCTTGGGTAAGTCACCACTCTTCTGAAGAGAATTTGAATTGTGCTGTGGTCGTTTTAGTGTCGTCCTTGCTTCCTGTTAATCAGTGTCAACTCCACTCACGCTCTGCTTTTATGTTTCCTGATAATCTTGCTTTCCAAAGTCATGGTGAAACTTTCTTTTTACAAATTATCTTAATAGATTGTTGTGCCTGTTTAGTGAATCCCAAAAGACCACCAAGAAGCCAAAGGTCTTTATTCAAGCTTGAGCTTGGGCCAAGCTGCCATCTCTGATATAGCAGGACTGGAGGGTGAAGCCCTGAGGCCTCAGTGGGACAAGGTTTTATAGGAAACGACAAGCAAGCAAAACATTTTCTTGCCTGGCACACATCTGGTTGGGAGGGGGCCATTATGGAATTGTGTTGCTCTTTAAAACAATTGGCTGGTGCTGTGAGTCAAACCATAAACTGAACTTCTGCTTTCCTCCCGACTGGTGGTTGTTAGAAGTGAATTGCCAGGGGAGGGCTTGTAATCTCGAAACTGGTGCTAGAAACAGGTTTGTTGGGGAATAACCTAGAAACTGGTGCTAGAGAGTTCAACCTTAGGTCATGTTCTCTAAGAAAGAGTCTGAATCCAAGATCTGCTCTCTCAGATAACTTGGGGATACCCAACGTGGATCAAATCACTGGAGACCACAGAGAGGAATTTTAGGTACAATGGTTGGATTTTAGGTACAGTGTGAGGTCAACAGGTAATCTTGAGTCTTCTGGCTCCTGTGTGGAGAACAGATGGCAGATAAAAGTAGAAGAAAGTTGACCTTCAGGAAGCTTACTGTTTTTCCAGACATAATGTGACATTGGCTTGTCCAGGGATGCTACCAAGATGAAGGTCAAAAAAAAAAAAAATAGAATGGATACCTTTTACCAGAGATGATCCAGAAGATATGATGATGATGATGATGATGATGATGATGATGATGATGATGCAAACAATGACTGTAAACCTTTGGCCCAGGATCTTAGAGTGAATTGAGTGGCTATTTACCTCCTAGCAGGAGTCTGGGGGAGGGGCTTATCTGGGCAGAGGAGGAGCTTAGTTTGGATTGTGGTGAGTTGGAGATTTCTCTCAGATGTTCACATGGAGATACTAAGCAGGGTGTCTTCTAAACAGATTTGGAGATCTAGGGATATATTGGCATAATTTTGGAGATATCAATGAATAAATACTTTTCATAAGTCATGAGATTCAGCGAGACACCTTGGAAAGTGAAAGTGGGTAGAATTTGAGAGCTGAGACTTTAGAACATTATGCTAATAGTATCTGTAAGCCATTTACAGCAAGTATGTACTAATTACAATTCCTTCTATCTAAGTGTTCATAAAACCACAAACTATTAACCAAAATCTCTACAGTGAGAAATCAATGATGGAGACTGCCGTGAGGTACCAAGTAGACAGGAAATCATAAGGCAGTTAGGGTTAAAGTTTAAAGAAAAAAGTGATTCATAGAAGGTGATATCATCCACTTTTTAAAAAAAAAGTTGCTGTGAGGTGAAGTAAGATCAGAGACTACTTTTTAAAAAAAAATCTTTTATTTTTGAGATTATAATATAATTATATTATTTTCCCTTTCCTTTGCTTCCTCCAAACCCTTTCATATATTTGTCCTTGCATTTTTTCTATTACATGACCTCATTTTCATATATAGCCTCAATTTTTGTGTCTTCTCACAATTCCTAATGACCAGCCTGCCAGTATCCAAGCCTTTTTTGATCATGTCTTCTGTCTGCTCAGAAACTACATGCACACAAGCACAAACACGTATGTATATATATATATATATATATATATATATATATATATATATATATATATATGTGTGTGTGTGTGTGTGTGTGTGTGTGTGTGTGTGTGTGTGTGTGTGTATCTTCTATATTTATATAGATTCCCAAGTCTATTATACTCCTGAGTCTGTATAATGTTTCTTGTATGAATGCATGTTCAGGGTTGACTATTTAGTTCTATATAACCAATTGGTGTCCTCTTCCCTGAGGTATACTATTTCTCCAGCCTTCAGAATTTCTTGGCTGCCTATAGATCTCTGTATATGAGTGAGGTTTTATGAGCTTTCCCCTACCCACCAAAGGTATGTAACGTTTTGGGAATCCCTTGGACAACTCTGATCAAGAACTCAAAGGAAGGCTTCAAATGCTTGGTGTTGAGGTTTCTGCTAGATGATCTTTGGCTCTGGGAGGAAGCATACTCAGCCCAAATGAGAAATATTTATTAACACTGCATATGTATATTTAGACAAAAATTATATATATATATATATATATATATATATATATATATATACACATATTTCTACTTTCCTGGATCCTACAGTTTCTACTTTCTACTTTCCTGGATCCTACAGTTTCTCCAGATATTATTCTCACATCTGAAGATTTGTAGCTTGGCGCCTCCAGTGAGAGAGAAGATATGATATTTGTGTTTCTGGATCATGGTAACCTCACTCAATATGAAGTTTTCTAGTTCATTTTACTGACCTGTAAGGTTCATAGTTTTATTTTAAAAGACTCCTAAAGCAATAATGACTACTGCTATTTATTGCTTTTGACTGCCCTTGTTGAGCAGGAAGGTAAGGCCCTATTATTGAAGACATCATGAACTTCAGAAACTTTGTGCTGGGATTATGTTAAAGCACAAATTGGTCTGATACAATTAAGTTATATAGTCAAAGAAGGAAAGGAAGTAGAATGGTGTGCTTTGAGTTAATGGCATGAGCATTTTAATCCTGCTGTACTCTTGGCTGAGATATTAGGTTGATGCTTTGTTTGATAATATGGCTGGACAGATTCCCGAGTCTCTGGAAGACTTATGTTGGAATTGGTACTGGCAAAAGTATCTGGAAAACGCATACCCCAAAGGCCTTGTGAACTTGGATAAGGGACTTTCCATAAAAGAAACTGAGCCTTTGGCTAAGCTGCTCAGTTCCAAATAGACAACTGTTGCTTTGACAACATACTGGGAACACGAGAATCTGTCTGGATGGGACAGGAGTGCAGGGCAGGTGGAAGAACCTGCTGCCAGAGGTGCATCCTGTGGCTGTAACAGTGACAGCTGTCCCTGAAAATGCCAGCCGAAAGAACTCAGAGGAACTGCTATAGAGCCCTAGGTGGGGAATCTTTATCCACACACTTACCATCTGGTAAGGCTCAGTGGTGAGGGGCATAGATGAAGAGGAGGAAGAAAGAATCTAAGAAGCAGAGGTTGGGGAAGGGACAGTGAAGTGTCTTCTGTATATAGCATGGTTATCACACCTTTTTTTTTTTTTTAAAGATTTATTTTATTATATGTAAGTACACTGTAGCTGTACTCAGACACTCCAGAAGAGGGCACCAGATCTCGTTACGGATGGTTGTGAGTCACCATGTGGATGCTGGGATTTGAACTTATCACCTTCAGAAGAGCAGTCGGGTGCTCTTACCCGCTGAGCCATCTCACCAGCCCAGTTATCACACCCTTGAGCTCACAGTACCTGTGGTTGCCTGCTTAAGACCCACACAATATTAAGGTAACCAGAATCCCAACAACATGGGAAGGCATTTTCTAGGTTTGCCTATTTATTTATTCATTTATTTATTTATTTATTTATTTATTTATTTATTTATTTACTTATTCCCCAACATTTATTAGATAATATCTTCATTTACATTTCAAGTGTTATCCAGAAAGTTCCCTATACCCTCCCCCTCCCTGCCCTGCTCCCCTACCCACCCACTCCCACATCTTGGCCCTGGAGTTTCCCTGTACTGGGGCATATAAAGTCTGCATGACCAAGGGGCCCCTCTTCCCAATGATGGCCAACTAGGCCATCCTCTTCTATATATGCAGCTAGAGACATGAGCTCAGGGGGTACTAGTTAGTTCATGTTATTCTTCCACCTATAGGGTTGAAGACCCCTTCAGCTCCTTGGGTACTTTCTCTAGCTCCTTCCTTGGGAACCCTGTGTTCCATCTAATAGCTGACTGTGAGCTTCCACCTCCGTGTTTGCCAGGCATTGGTATAATCTCCCACAAGACAGCTATATCCGGGCCCTTTCAGCACCATCTTGCTGGCATATGCTATAGTGTCTATGATTGGTGGCTGATTGTGGGATGGATCCCTGGCAGCCGCAGTCATTGGGTCCATCCTTTGGATTCAGCTTCACACATGATCTCTGTAACTCCTTCAATGTGTGCTTTGTNCTTCTCAGCCATTCGGTATTCCTCAGTTGAGAATTCTTTGTTTAACTCTGTGCCCCACTTTTTAATGGGGATATTTGATTTTCTGGTGTCCACCTTCTTGAGTTCTTTATATATATTGGATATCAGTCCCCTATCTGATTTAGGATTGGTAAAGATCCTTTCCCAATCTGTTGGTGGCCCTTTTGTCTTGTTGACAGTACCTTTTGCCTTACAGAAGCTTTGCAACTTTATGAGGTCCCATTTGTCAATTCTTGATCTTACAGCACAAGCCTTTGCTGTTTTGTTCAGGAATTTTACCCCAGTGCCCATATCTTCGAGGCTTTTTCCTACTTTCTCCTCTATAAGTTTCAGTGTCTCTGGTTTATTTATTTATTTATTTATTTTTATTTTTGAGGAGTTATTGGTATTTGAAAGCTGCTCAGGAGGGGAGCATCAAGGTTTAGGTTCCCCATGCTCCGGAGGATGGTCCCACACACACAGGCAACATTAATTGGACTTAGTGGATTATGAAAAAGAGACAAAGATATGAAGTTGGGAGGGAAAGTGTTCTCAGGACATGTGAGAAGTTGCAGGTGAGACATGTAGGGTAAATGTGATAACATTTCATTTCATACATGTAAGAAATTTCAATGGTAAGTGTATTTATAATTAGAATTATGATAAACTTATGTTGGGCCTAGGCGAAGATTTGATTTTTTGGTATCAAAGGAAGCCATGCCCATTGCTGTACCTAAGGTATGTGTTAGGACAATTACTTTATAGTAGACGCAACTCCTCTGTTTCCTAGGCATCAGTGAGAGCTGCCACATTGCTGCTATATATCTGGGTTTGAGGAATGCAGTTACTCTTTTCAAGTTACCTCAGTTCCTGGGGCCACTATACTGTGAAGAGATGCAACAGCAGACCTTGTTAGTGGTGAAAATGTGTGACAGAGATCTCTTTGTAATGAATCTTTCCTGCCAACACAGCCTGTTGACTGTTTTGTAGAAATAATGTTGGCACACTGTTCCCCATGGCCCACTGTTCCTCTTACTACGTAACTTTTTCATATCCATGGAAAACATCAGTCCTTCATTAAATCAGGGGAAAATGTGTATCAATGTGTAAAGCTGTGTTATCTTGATTAATACTAGGACTGAATCAGAAACTTCCCCCCAAAGTCTGGAAGCATTAATTTCTAACATTCAAGCTTATGGGAATGGAGACTCAATACATTTAAAAACATTACAACAGTAACATCAATGGGATGAATAACTAAAAACTGAAGCTATAAACACCGTAGGAATAACTGTATTTTAAGTTTTTGGTTACTCTGTGTAGAACCATATTTACTGTTGGCATAATGTTTTGTACATTGTGTAAAGGTCACCCTTGTGTTATTCAAATGCTGATTTCTCTGCCCTCATATCTTGTTCCCTGGCATATCACTGTAATGCTTATACCAAGAATTTCTGTCTCCACTTTGTGTAAACAGTTCTTAGCAATTGGCTGGGCAAAATAAAGAATAGGACGGTATGTCCACCAACCAGAAGAAAGAGTGGGAAATTCAGATGAGCAAGAAGGATGGAGGATTTGAAGCCATAAGGAAGGGGTCCAGAGAGAGAGAGAGAGAGAGAGAGAGAGAGAGAGAGAGAGAGAGAGAGAGAGAGAGAGAGAGAGATCATGGAGACACACCTGAAGCCCAAAGAGCCAGATCAATAATAATATGTAAGTATCAAGTACCTCTCATGGCTGGGAGGTGGCCAGACAGATTAGCATAGAAAGTAAAGATAGATCATCTAATTGCTCAGCTATTTAGGTGCAGTTTTAAATAAATCTTTGTTGTGTGCTAATATAAGGTAAAGAAATACAGCTACTCGATTAATTTACTGCTACATTTATGTTAAACATTCATTTACAATTTACTACCATTATTTAGTTTAGTTTAAGTTAGGATACAAAAGCAGTGTTTTAACAATAGCACATATATTTTTAACAGTTTAGCTCATACATGTTGGTTTCCAATGTGCCACTGAGATAAGTCAGACAGTGAGTTTCAGGATTTCTCATCTCGACAAGAGTGAGGTGTCCAAGGTAGGCCATCTCTATTAGAGTCAGTTGGAAGGGGTGCGTCTGTCAAGGAAGGTCGTATCAAGACAAATGGAGGATCAGAACAATCTGTAGGAACAGATCCAGAATCTTAAAATAGGTTTTGAGTGACCAGCGTGACGTGTAAAGGCTAGAGGCTTATACACGTGTAACCAAGAGAGCAGGGTACAAAATCTAGGCAAAGAATTGAGAAATGTTAATCCCTGTTCTACTGCTGTGAAGAGACAGCATGATCGAGGCAACTCTTATGAAAGAAAACATTTACTTGGAGCTTGCTTACAGTTTCAGATAGATACTCATTCCATTACCATCATGGCAGGAGTATGGCAGCACTCATGGCATGGGAATAGTTGCTGAGGGCTACATCCCAATATGTAGGGAGAGGAGATGGGAGGGGAGAGAGGGGAGGGCGAGGAGGGAGGGTGAGGAGAGAGAGAGAGAGAGAGAGAGAGAGAGAGAGAGAGAGAAGCAAATTGGGTATTGCACAGACTTTTCAAACCTCAGAGTCCATCCCCAGGTATACACTTCCTCCAACAAGGCCACACCTTCTCCAACATGGCCACACCTCCCAATCCTTCTCAAATAGTGCCATTACCTGATATCTAAGCATTCAAAATATGAGCTTATTGGAAACATTCTTATTCAAGCCATCACACACATTCGTTGTTTAGAGAAGCAGAAGAGGCATCAGGCAAGGTCTCACCAGGTCCTTTATAACTTTTGTATATACTAGAGTTAGTCCTTTCTTCCACCAGGTAGAGATATAGTCACTTCTTCAAATGGTGCTTGTGTACTTGACACAGTCGATACCAGCTTAACTCAGAGTTTATACAGCATTTACTGGGTAAAATCAGCATATGATACACAGTTAATACTGTGATAAACAGGGGCACATTAAAAACATGTTCTAAATTAGAGAATGAAGCATAAATACTAGCCTTCAATGTGTGACCTCAGTGAACTTTAAGTCATGTTCTCTTGGTTCCCGTACTCCTTAAATACTCCCAGCTCAGTCACTTCAGCACTTTTCTCTCAGTGTCTCTACAGTCCTAAGTGTAGATGGCTGAAGTTGAGAGTCAGTGATTTACTTGCAAGTTATCTTGCTGTGCCAGTCACCTTGTCATCTTAAGGAGACAATGCTTCAGCTGTGTCTTCTGTGAAAATTCCCCCCCCCCATTTCCTCACTCTTTAATAACTTGGTTGTGCTTTACTCTTAGCAAAGACAATCTGGCTTAGTACCTCTGCCTCAGTGTCGTCTCTGTCTCAGCCTTTTCTCTACTATAGCATCATCTCTGCCTTATCATCTCTGCTTCAACATCTTCTCTGCTTCATTGTCTCTGCCTCAGCATCTAAAGGCGAGCGAGCGAGTGAGCGAGCGAGCGAGCGAGAGCGAGAGAGAGAGAGAGAGAATTCCTTAACCATAGCATCTGCTGCAGACTATTTTTGCAAACCACACTCTGCCTCGAACTTGGTCCTTTGGGTGGATTCATCTCAGTCCCTGTCAGCTGCAATGGGCACCTTCTATCACAGAGATAGTCTACAAATCCCTCTTAACTATTGTCTCTCTCTTTCAGATGCACTTCAGACCTACTGTATATGCTTTCCCCTGCTTCTCCTGTCTCAAAATTTAACCATTAGCCCATTTCTCTATGACAATATTGAATTGGATCTACACATTTTGCGTTATAACCTCTTCTTGCCTAGGCTAACCTTTCCCTTTTATGTCCCTAGTTTTAAGGGTGATGCATCTTTTAAACCATTTATTATAAAATAGAAAGTGCAAAAGGATGAGTAGATTTAATGCTTGTTGTATGAAGTTGTATAATTCCTCAGGGCAAGATAACATCCCTTCATCTTTGGACAAGGTGACTAGCATTTGCTTATTCTGATTCATAACAGGTGTCTGGAGGGCAATACACCACAAAAAGTTATATGAAACAGCTAAGTCCTTGAAAATAAAGTAATTGTGACTATATCTCCATGACCAAATCAGGTTCTTAATGTAATTCTTGTGTTTTAGCTTTTCTAGTATTGGAACGTGAGCACATTAGGAAGGTAAAGGAAGAAACCTCAGAAGTCGCATGGGAAAGGTGCTTTGTATGGATTCCTTTAGTGTTGGGCTGAAGCACTGAGCATCGAAGGTTTTCCTGTAGGAGACGAGCAGTCTTCTTCCTCCACAAGGATGCTTGTCACTGCCACGAGGACAGGTCCATCCACTGTTGGTGAGACTAGGCCTCCTAGACAGTACATCTAAACACTAGCCACTCAGGATAACAAACAGGCTCATCCCTAGAAATATTTCTTTCTTCTGATAGGTAGATCTTTGTTACAGACAATCAATGGCTGCTTCAAGAAGAGTAAGCTTTCCCCCAGAGACAAGCTCCCTGATAGAAGATCTACCCCTAATTTCTCAGTTTTAAGCATAGTCCTTGCCAGCAACACTAAATACATTCAGCTGGCTATTTGTATATATGTACATATATAGCAATAGTAGCTAAAGAAGAAGAGGTTACTAAGAGGAAGTACAGAGTGTGGCAGGAATTAGAGGGAGGAAAGGGACCAGAGGAGGGAAATGATGCAATTATATTTTAATTAAATAAAAAGAAAGAAAATAATTTAAGACAATAGAACACGAAAAAAATACAGTGAGTTCAGCTCAGTTTATGTTGAGGCCCTACTGTGTGTTATAAACTTATCAGTAGCTAAGACTTCCAACATGCACGGCATGACTTCCAGGACTGGTATATAGAATGACTACTTGACAGGGGATCTCCTAGGAGATGAAAGTGGGATCTTTGAAGTGAAGCAGTTCAAGTTCAACTTTAGCTTCTAACATTTGATGAGGATTGCATCAGAACTAGAAACAGTTTATATGTGCCCTATTTTCCCCCACTGCGACAGTCGCATCCCAAAAGACTGCCCTTTTGAGAACTATATGCAAAACTCTTGGACAAGTGCCCACCTCTTAGTAAGCAATAAGGGTTCCCTGTTAGAATTACTGCATGATGTTAGTACAGTCATGCTCAAAGTGTACATTAAAAGTCAACATATTGGTACATAAGAAGAAAGGATAAAAATTTTTGTTAGAGTGTTACATCAAAATATGAAATTAAGGGCCTGGAGAGAGGCTAAGTTGTTAAGTATACTTGCTGCTCTTGCAGAAGGCTGGGCTAAGTTCTTAATGCCCACATGGAGAAACTTACAGCTTTGTGTAACTCCAGATCTAGATGATTCTGGCTTTCCCAAACACATACATCCCAATACAAGGTATGCGCGCGCACGCGCGCGCGCACACACACACACACACACAGATAAAAAAAAAAACTTTATAAAAACATGAAATTAAATGTCATGAGAGCTGGCAAATAATTTCAAACCTGTGTCACCATTCAGCAAGATGAGAGACAGCTGTGCACTACCAGAATGTAGAAGGGCGCCAAGCAGAGGACGTGGGGCAGTTCTTTGTTTGGTTTGCTTCCTATGTCTTGAAACATTTTGTTCGTGAAGTCTGTAAACTTCATTTGAGAGTATTGTACTTTGGAAATTCATTCAGTAAGTTCTGCCTGTTCATTCAAATGAAAAGTTGCAAAAAACGATGCAAATATCTCTTACATAGCTCTCACCGAATGGCTGACATCCTTTCTTACTCTGTGTTCATATATATGCATTTCTATGAATCGTTTGCAACAAACTGGAGACTTCGTACTGTATTACCCTAAACCCATTCCTACACACTAGAGAAGAGCAAAGACAGCCTTCCAAAAACATTTTGGTAGTCAGAACGAGGAAGATGGGGCATTGGTACTGGCAGTGTTTTCCACATCGGGACCCAACTTTTAGCTGTCAGATCTCTGTAAATCCTTGAGTTAGAAACAGTTCCTTAGCCTTCCTTGGATTTTTCTTCACCATGGCCATTTGGATGAGTAGAGGTCAGTTATTTGGCAGAATGGCCCTCCATTTGAGCTTCTTTGCTTCCTGTGTTCAGGCCAGGATCCTGTACAAAGCCTGATGCGATCATCTCGGTGTGGTGTATCTGTGGTTTTGTTCTGTTGCTTGTGACGTCATCTCCGTGTGGTGTGTCTGCCTGGGGTTTTGGTCTATTGCCGGTGATGCTGAGTTTGATCTCTTGATTAAGGTGGTATGGATGCAGTTTCTCCACTATACAGCTGCCATTTTCCTTTTCTGATTTAACAAGTAATTTAGGGGAAGATCACCCAGTGTGTAATTGAGGTGAAAAGCCACCTGCCTAAGAGGAAGTATTCATTCTTTGTATGGCAAGAATGATGGGTCTAATTCGAAGAAGACAAACAGAAAGTCATTTCTTTCTCATTCAGTGACTGGGTGGCACATTAAAAAAAACATTACTGAGGCTTTGTGGGGGGAAAAAGTTGGAGTAAACTATATCGTGAAAACTTTACACTGTTGTTGAAGAAATGTGTATAGATTGTTAACAGATTTCTGTGTTTATGGCATCTGATAGATTAAGTTAAATACTGAAATAGACCCAGTCCAATGTATGATTTTAAAAGGTATACTGAAAAAGGCATATTCAGCTGGATGCAACTTAGGTAACTAAATAGAATGGTAAGTTGAAGATATAATGGGGTGGTGCTCATCTTGGGATAAAACTAGGACTTTAGGCTCTAGATCAGGCTGTTAGAGAACCCACATGCGAACACTTTTGACTAAATGACATAGGGGTCAGTTGAGAACTCCATATGTGAGCATATTAATGAAATTACTTAGAGATAATGCAAGTTAGAACCGAGGAGCCTAAAGTTTTAAGAGGTTCCCAAGACTTGATTTTGATAGCAAGCCCTTTATAATATGCTTGTTTGTAACATATGGGGTTATCATGATTATGAATATCTTCTTAAATCATACAATGATTCATGGGCTTGCCTTATGGAAAAATACTTACACTCATCTCACTTATAAATACTATGCATGCAAATAAATTTTAGAAAGACATGTGTTGGGTATTGGCTGACATTCCTGGTGATGACAAATGGCTGTTTGAGTGTAATAGCATAGTGCGCTAGAGCAGATAAATAAAAATTCAAATCAGAATGCTTCTTCTAAATAAGGTCACTTTAAAAATAAAACCTGAAAGAAAATAATAACAAAAGAGATCCCAAACCTCCCAAACTAAAAACCTCAAAAATTAAAAATCACAGAATCCCAGCTACCGTCAACTCAGCAAGGTCAAAATAACCATCTCAAATGCTTTTGCTGTTATTCTCCCTTCTCTATACATGATACAACGATTAAACAGGAAAATTGTTGAATGTGTCAGGAAGGGAAGGCAGTCATAGGAGTGATTACAGGGAGTTGTGTGCAGATGAGACATAACTTATTCACTCTGGTTGAAGGCTGCTACAAAGGTTTCCTGCTAGGTAGGCAAATGCAAGTACCCACTCAGGGACATGCCAATACACATAGATACATACTTGTATCCATCATACAAATAGGCACAGACACACAGAGACTAGAGATTTTCCATATATGGGCTCCAAAATGGTAGGCATAAAGGTTTCCAGATAGAAAGACACAAGCAGGCTGGTAAAGGCAAGGCCTTTGACCTCAGGACTATATTTATCTAAAACCCATTTAAAAGTTACAGTCTGTCAAAATAGTTATACCACAGATTACATTTTTGTTTATTTTGGGGGGGGCACAGACATCCAGCATCAGCCATATTTTAACTGACATACTGGATATCTATATCAGAAGCATTCTGTCTAGACACAAACTTGCCTGTTCAGCCTTCTGTTCCCTACATCACCTTTGTTTAAATATTTGAAAGAGATGAGCTTCTAGCAGTGGTACATCAGGGCTTTCTAGCAGCTATTTGTAAGACCAAGTGATTGACATTTGAGAAAATAGAAGTCTGCTAACTGAATAATTGACAGATGACACCGGGGGGAAGAATATTAGAATTTGCAAAATGCAGCCAAGAATGCCTTTCCTCCATTTATATTTATGTGATTTTTGAGTACCTTATTTAGCTGTGAAGTCATTGAAAAGGATATTGAAATAAGATAACTATAGGTCGGAGGCCATGTGTCTACAGCGGGGTAGTCAAGTTAGTATGATTACCTGAAAGGACTCAAGAGAGGAATGTTAACAGTACAAAAAGGAGAAGGATTTCTTTTCTTTTTTTTTTCCAATTTTTATTAGATATTTTCTTCATTTACATTTCAAGTGTTATCCAGAAAGTTCCCTATACCCTCCCCCATCCCCGCCCTGCTCCCCTACCCACCCACTCCCACATCTTGGCCCTGGTGTTCCCCTGTACTGGGGCATATAAAGTCTGCATGACCAAGGGGTCTCTCTTCCCAATGATGGCCAACTAGGCCATCTTCTTCTATATATGCAGCTAGAGACATGGGCTCAGGGGGTACTTTCTTTTCCCAGTTGGGCTAAAAGAGACTATAGATAGGTCAGGTTTTCTGGACTAAGATGGAGGAATCCATTCATGAACTTTTCATGTTCTTTCTTGTTTTAATTGCATAGTGGGAAACCAAACTTTTAAGGAACCAGATTTCAAGAGTTACTTGTTGGATAGCTACCATGCACATTTAGTTATTGATGGATACTGGTACCCAGACTACTTCTCTCAGAGAACTTGCTGCACACAAAGATAAGATTAAAGACAAGTGGAAACTCTAGACAGTGTTTGCCAAGCCCTACATGGACAGTGCAGATGGTGACAGATGAGCTGAGAGAGAGAGAGAGAGAGAGAGAGAGAGAGAAGATATTTACTAACTAGAAAGCTGTGGTATTTCCAACTTTATCCCCTGCCACTCTCAACCTGGTTCCAGTGTTTGGTTTTAACCACCCTCAAGCTTTTCTGTAGCTTTTATTCTGCCTGGAGCCAGAGATATCTTTGGATATTCCTGAGGATCTGTCTTATCCTCAAGTCTCAATTCAAATCATTTACAAAGGGGTGTCCAATCACCACAGCGAGGAACTACTATCCACTTTACATTATTCTGTGCACTGTAATGTTAGTTATTGATTCTTGCATCTTTATTTTTTCATTTATTCATTTTTTTCTTGATCCAGAATACCTTTTTTCCCTTTGTTCATCATTTTATACCCAGAGGTTTACCCAGCAAAAGTATGTGGTTTGAAATACAAGAATAATTACTCATCAGTCAAAAGTGGTAGGAATCAGAATTAGATCCTGAAGGATAAGTAGAGTCTGGATACATTTATGAAAATGAGTGGTCGAGTATCTGAACATGGGGAAATAGCTGGTGTGGCAAAATTAGGAGTAGAGCAGTGTGTGTTACATTTAAAAGGCCTAGAGAACCAATTTGTCTTTAAGCTGAAGGCTTGGAATGGGAAATGGTTGGGCAGAGCATGAGATAGGAAGCCCCAGCCAGAGTGGAGTAGGTTTTGAAACTAAGCCTAAACACATCACTAGGCAATTTGGACTTTATCCTGTGTGTGACCAACAGGGAGTCAGTAAAATTTGATGGAAATTGTAAATTAGAAAGCTTAACCTTATGTGTCCCTTGGCACTGGGGAAACAAAGACACTCCAGCTCCCTAGTGGTTAAGGGTTCTGTGGAGATGTCTGTCTAGACAATGCTAGAAAGAACATTAGCTGATTCATGTTGCAGTGGAGGAGAGACATGAGTATTTCCAGCTAGAGGTGCACACTCAAATCCTGGAGAGAAAGTAGGTAGATGCTATCCTTTGAAACCCCAGAAATGTAGCTCCCTTTTTAATAAAGCTGCATAATATCTCTACATTAAAGTCTGGACAAGTTACTAGTTCCTTTTAGGACTAGAGGTCGGTGAGATTTCTCTACCATCAATCATACTCCTCTTACAGAAGACTCGTTAGATTCACAGGGTCTGGGTCTGGTGGCTCACAACCTCTTATAACTTTAATTTTAAAAGATCTTATGCCCTATTCTGGCCTGTATGGGCACTGCACGCGCGCGCGCACACACACACACACACACACACACACACATTTGTGTGCACATGGACACATTCATTTATCTGAGAAGACACTCAAGTTAGTGTAACTTATTTCGACCACTAAAATCTTAGGAAACTTGGGCTCACACTCTCTTTGTGGAAGAAGGATAGAATGTTTGTATGTGTTCTGGCACTGGGGTGCTCTTATAAAGTCTACACTATGCCAGTATTTAGCTCTGTCCTGCCTCAAGAGGAATTACAGAAAAGATACTATTATCCTGCTAGGTATTTAAACCACACATCTAGGAAACCTATTGTGTAATTAATCTATGATAATGTTAGTATTATTAAGTATTTTCAAGGCTTTGGTGAGACTACTGATCATGTGCATATCTATAAACCTATCAAAACTATAAATGATCTTTTAAAAACACAAAAATATCTGGCTACCAACCAGCTTACATGGGATTTTAGTCCAAAACTTAACATTTTCCAATTCTTTGTTGTGTTGGTGGATAATAGACTGAGAGGTCTTTCCAACTCCCAACTCCTGTGACTAACTAAGTGACGTCTGCAGACTCTCATGGATAGTAGGTACTTAAAAATATTAGCATCAGCCATATGTTAGTAAGTCTATTCAAGACTTATAAATATTCCATATAACATGCTAGAATTTTATCTCTCCTTCTCCACTTATGTCATCCCCATGTAAATGCCCCCCCTTTCTTTCTGGAATTTTTTTATTAGGTATTTTCTTAATTTACATTTCAAATGCTATCCCAAAAGTTTCCTCTTCCCCCCAGACCCCGCACTGCTCCCCTGCCCACCCACTCCCACTTCTTGGCCCTGGTGTTCCCCTGTATTTGGGCATATAAAGATTGCAATACCAAGGGGCCTCTCTTCCCAATGATGGCCGACTAGGCCATCTTCTAATTGCCCCCCTTTTAAGGTGATCATTACATCTATGCAAAAGAAGGTATCCTGGATATTGAATGTTGTCTTTCAAATGTTTTATGGCTTTATGCTCTTGAACAAACTGATATTGCCGTTTGATGTTTTGTGTTTTTATCAACGCTGGGAAGCATGGGATAAATTAGGAAATGTTACTTACCTGCTAAATGGAAAGAAGACATATCTGAACTTTGGGTAGCAAAAAAAATTTGCACATTAATATTTTTCTTGCCTGGATAATTGTACCCAAAGGACCAGGCTTATTCTTCTATGCATACAATTTAGAAAACATTAGAATCATTCTGTAAGCTTCATAGACATCCTGGCTATCTAGGTAATGATTTGGCCATTAGTCAGTATTCCTTGTGACATTTTCAGTTTCCATTTTTGTCTCCTGTTTTTTCCATTGGTTGTGATCTTCTTTATCAGGAGACAAGTGAGCGCCCTGAGATTGTCTGAATGAGTTCACTGTTTAAATTCCCATTCTGCCTTTGCTTTCGGACCAGAACATAACCATATCTTATATGCATGTGCTTGCTGAATCTAACTTTAACTTTTCTAATAAAATAAGCAATTTAAAGAGTATTTGCTATATGTCAGATATAGGGACAAATATTGTATAAATAATATATATCTCACTTAGTGGCATGGAGTAGTAGGGAGAACTGTTATTACAAAGAAGAAACTGGAACAGAGTAAAAAGTCAATGCTTTTCTGAAAGTTAAACACACACACTCACACACACACACACACACACACAATCTAAGTATGTATCAGAATGGGAAATTTACTGAGGTCCCCATCCTCCAAACTAAAATACTAGGTAATAACAATATCTTTGAGATTTGGTCACAGACAGATGATGGTTAGTGAAGATATAAACAGCAGCCACACATTACATGGGCTCTGATATTGCTAACTTTACCCACCGTTATGCTTGTATATAGCTTCAACTCCAGACTTCACACAGAATCAAGACACTATCAACACTTATTCTAGAACAACCACGTATGTGGAAGTGTGCTGGCCACCCGTAGATAGGGTGTGAAGGGTTGTATACTTGATACTGTATCTTGTCTTCATAGTCATTGACTTCTTTCCTGAGACCCAAACAATAGCTTGGTATCCAATTACCCACTGGACATCTCTACTTGGATATCCAATAAATACAAATATGAATTTTATTTTCTCTCTAAATCTGGAAATGCATAAATATCTTCTTTTTAATGTCTCTGTTTGTCTGTTGATGAAAACACTCTAAGTTGCTTTTAAGACTTACACAGAAGTGGACGCTCACAGTCAGCTATTGGATGGAACACAGGGTTCCCAATGGAGGAGCTAGAGAAAGTTCCCAAGGAGCTTAAGGGGTCTCCAACCCTATAGGTTGAACAATACGAACTAACCAGTACCCCAAGAGCTTGTTCCTCTAGCTGTATATGTAGCAGAAGATGGCCTAGTCGGCCATCAGTGGGAAGGGAGGCCCCTTGGTTTTGCAAACTTTATATGCCCCAGTATAGGGGAATGCCAGGGCCAAGAAGTGGGAGTGGGTGGGTAGGGGAGCAGGGCAGGGGGTGGGGGAGGGTATAGGGGACTTTTGGGATAGCATTTGAAATGTAAATGAAGAAAATATCTAATAAAAAATGGGGAAAAAAGACTCAAGCTTCCTTTCTCCTCAACTCTCAGAAGCCATCCAGCCATCTTGTCCCACCAACTTTACTTTCTAAAGTGTTCACATATTGGACCCATTACTTTCCTCTCCTTTATCAACTTTGTTAGTCTTATTTTGCCACCCAATGTCTCTTGCTTATGGATCTACTCTGTCTAACTGTTGTTCTCCCCTGTTTTGGATCATTCTATTCTGTGGTTAACACTCAGTAAGTACCACCACACACAGGATCATGCCCTAACTTGCCTGTGCATCTCTCTCACTGCCTCTCCCCACTTTTCTCAAGTCTGCTCTTGTCCCCACATTTCAAGTTACTCTATTCCATTACTTTCCCTGCCAGCCTTGGCTGGGAATCCACTGATCTTCAACACTCTGAAGATTTTTCAGTCAGTTTCTTCTGCCTCAAATCTCTTTTCATTATCTTTTTTCCCTAACGTATTGTTACTTTGGGTCTCTGAAGACCCAAATCAAAAGGCTCTCTCTCTCTAAACCTTCCCTTGACCGCTTCATAGATCTGTTTTTCTATCACATTATATTTTTCCCAATGTATTAAAACAGACATTATATTCCTATTTAGTGTACTAGAGTAATTGTAGATTTTTTAAAAAGATAGAAATTAAAATAATTGTATATAAATATGAAATCACTCCTGCTCTGAAGTAGATTTAACCATAAGACATTAAGTGATCAGCCACTTGAAAATTAAATGAGGGTTAGTAAAGTAGAGAGATTGGGCAGGGTAGGACTAGTGTGTTTAAAGGCCCGGTAGTGGGGAACAGAAGTCCTTCAATGAATTGCATAGGAAGTGAAGGAGGAATTCTTGGCTTATGGTGAGGTTGGCAGAACTGGAAGTGGCCAGACTATACATGTCTCTGCAAAGTAGATCATGAAAATTGGAACTGTTTTCAAGAACAATAAAAATATTTGAATAATTTTCAGCTGAAGACTGACATGACTCAATGTGTGTTTCAGAAAACAACAATCAGGTTCTGGTCTGGAGAAGAGATCAGAGGATGCCATGGAACAGGTGGGTCAAGAGCTAATTATCTGGTTTAGTTATCTGGGCAGTGTTGTAGTTTAAACAGTTGTCTCTGATGTTGCTACAGAAAGTGGTCTGTTCCAGAGACAGAGACAACCTACAGTAGCATAATGTGACCACATGGACATGCTGAAGAATTGGGTGAAAGTAAGGGGGAAGGCTTGATGAGTGAGTCTCACACTTCTGCTTTCCATAGGGGAGGAGATAGCAGGCACTGTACTAGTACCTCTTGTCCCTTTGTGGTTGTGCACATGTGTATGAATGTTCATGTCTTATGAGTACATGCTAGACAGTGGTGTACAATGGGAGAATCTTGATTATTTGTCTGCACTGTCACCTAGGGTCATTCATATGTGTATGTCATTAACTACATTATGAGCTCTTTGTATTGGGAAATATTTTCTCCCTTTTGGAGGCAACCCTGAGCATAGATCCTAATTTTGTTTAACATGTGTGGCTTTCCATAAATGGAAAAGAATACAACTTTCACAGTGCTGACTTAAATTTAATATACAACCTGTGAGACAACTTATAAAGTTCAAAGAATTACACGCAGAGGAATTTTAGCAAGAATTTTGCTAATTTATATTGCCAAAATCTAATCCTTCCCCATCGTATTACCAGTGCTAAAATGAAGCCTTTTGAAAATTAACCAGGACCCTTTAAAAGCTAATAGCAAGAGTTAGGATTTGTCTTCTATCACTTCTCGTTTTACCTTTTGACCTTCAAGTCTTCTAGATGATAAAGGGGCTAAAGATGGCAGCTCCCTGTCCTGCAACTTCTCTGCTGAAGTTCTCACTTCTGGAGACATCCAGGAGCCTGTCATCTCTATGTGTCACCTGCCATCCCCATCTCTTTCCACCTAGGAGTGACAGGAAGACCGCAGTCCTTTCTGACTCACCTCTTCATATCATCTTAGTATTCCTTGAGGGAAAGGCTCTAATTGAACAGTTGATACAGCACATACCCCATCAGTGACTTTCTCCAATTAAAATGACTTCTCCCTTCTTGTGTGAAGACATCCTCTCTTAAGAAATTGTGTTAGGCCAGGCATGGTGGTGTTTGTCTTTAATCCCAGTACTTGGGAGGCAGAGATAGGTGGATCTCTTTGAGTTTGAGGCTAGCCTGGTCTACTAATTGAGTTCCAGGACAGCCATGGTTGTTGCTATTACAGAGAAAACCCTGTCTTAAAAAACAAAATAAAACAAAAATGACCTTTATTTAGCTGGGCATAATGGTGCATGCGTTAATCCCAGCACTAGAGAGGCAGAGGCAGGTGGATCTCTGGGTTCTAGGCCAGCTTGGTTTACAGAGTGAGTTCCTGTACAGCCAGGGCTACAGGAAGAAACCTTGTCTTTGAAAACAAACAAACAAACAAACAAACAAAACCAACAACGTGAAAAAAAGAAATTGTGTTACGTTGCGCCATTCTCTATTTTTTCCCTAACATGCACACATATTTGTAGAGTTTTATATAAAACAGATTCATTATCTTCTTCTAATTTTCATAGCACATTTATTAAATCATCTTTGGTCAAGGCTGTGCAATCACTTTTAGCTGATACTTCCAGACATGTGTCCATTTAAATCACACATCAATATTGATGAGAAGAGAGGTTCTTTCAGAAGAACAGAACAAACTTTGAAAATCATTTAGAGTAATCAGTGGGACCACAGAGTGGTTGGAACAGGCTTTTTATGCCTGAAGGAGATGAGAAAAATCTTCCCAAGGGCTGTCAGATGATGGATAATTTGAAACTCCTTGAAATTACTTATTGGAAACTGCTACTAGAACCCAGCTACAGTTTTCAGCTCTACAAGACGGGGTTGTTTCAGCTTTTAAACATTCAGACAAAGCTGTAGGAAAGCTGTCATTAAGAGATCAGTGAATCAAGCCAATGAGTGAGATAATTGTTCACTGAAAAAGAGAGGTTGAATTTTTAATGTCTCATCAGCACTAGACGGGTGAGGACGGGATGCGTTGTTGGCTTGTTCCTGTGAGCTGGCCGCTGAAGCCAGGGCCTTGCTGATACAAAGCAGAAGAGAAACACTGCGAATCTGGAAAAATTAAAATGAAACAATCCTGGATCTTTTTTTTTTCTGAGACTCTTGCCAGATACAGCTGTGCTAATCTGTTGGTGTTTATTTGCCTGTTCCAATCAAAACGAAGGGCTTTTGGGGGAGAGATTCTGCCTAGTAGGCTATCTGGGAGAGACAACTAATGTTGAGTGTTTCTAATTGAAGGATCTGTGGCCATTTGAATGGGAACAGAGGCAGCAAGGGCTGGTGAACAATAAAACAAAGCAGGGGCAGGAAAACCCGGCACAGAAATAGTAGTAGCCAGGGGAAGCTGCGTGTCTTGGCTACTGTGCTGCTAAAGGCACCCTCTTCCCAGCCTTGTCTTTGTTGCTACCTCCCCATCCCTGTCCTCGTCCCTTAATGGCAAATCCTGCTGTCCTAATGTGAGTTCAGAGCCAATTGAGAAGTCACATGGCTACCACAGTTTACCTCAAATCCAGGTAGATTTCTATGGAGAATGGACTCCATGTAGGTGACCACTTTCATTGTAATTCCATGGGATCATAGTTGTCTGGTCTCAGGAGGTGTTGGGAGGCTGCAGATTTGGCTCACAAAGGCTGATCCATTTATGCTAAGGTTGTATGTGTTATAAACCAACCAACGCAGATTTCAAAATGAGAGGGGAGAATTACCTGTGTACTGCTTATTTCCATAAACAGACAGTCAGGTTAGTCACTGTCTAAAGGGCTGCTGACACCATTCACAGACATATGTGATAGTGGGGATATCGTCAAAGTAGGTCAGATCATAAGGTCATACACATAGTATACCATTTAATAAACTTGAATATTCTCCTAATACTTTTAAACAAATGTTTAGAAAGTCCGCCACACACTGCATGGAAAGTCACTACGGACTGATTTTTCTATGTTCTTGTCAGAGAAATCCATGAGGGCAAATCACGTCTTATGCAGCTCTGATACTCAATGTGCTGCATGACCTCCTGGGATACACAGCATTCTTCCAGTGAACACTTAGAGGAGACTGGTCAGAGGCTAGATGCTGAAGATAGACAATTTCCTATCCCCAGTTCCACTGACATTTAGAATTTGGAAACTGTTCCCTAGAAAACAAGGAAACCTGGCAAATAAGATCACAGATTTACCTAAGTATGTGAGAGGCTTCTGGGAGAAAAGAGGCTCGACTGGAATTCTTACATTGAGGTTATAGAGAGACAGCATTACTGGTAGGTGTAACATATGACTTAGTGCCCTAGGTTGGATGTTCCACAAATACCAATGTGGAGAATACTGGCAAAAGAGACTGCTATAGCTCTAGTTGCTACAAAGTTGACTCCTGAGTGCAGTGATGATGGAGAGCTTACCTGAGGCCTTCAAGAGCCAAGGAGGACATCAAGTTCTGAGGGCAGTGTGGTGTTAAGTGAGGTGCATCTCTATGGAATTCCAACATTCAGTAAGGAATCCACGGAGGGGAAGACAACAGTAACCTTTCCCTTTCCTCCCCTAGACTTCATGAGGCAGTAGCTAAGGACAGAGGAGCAGAATCCAAGCTCACTGAGTTCAGCCAGTTGGTTACTTATGCTCTGTGGTATGACCACAGCCCATCTTTGCACATATGAAAGAAAATACCTAGTTAATGGGTATATTTAAAATCATGAATGTATGATGTGCATGAGTGTGTATCTTAGAGTAGTTCCCAATGTGCAGAACACTCTTAAATTTGGGTATTATTTTAATTGTATTTACAATAGTATTTATGAGCACTTAACTTAAAACTTTCTCCATGAACTAATGTGTTTCTGCCCCTAGAGTTGCTGCATAGATTTACTTATAGGGAGTGATTGTTTCTTGGGTTAAGGACTCATGTCAGATGACCATGCCTGCACGTTTTTTTAGTTCTTATTGTATGCCTTTAGTTACTGTAGCAGAGTGTGAAGATCCGTTTATCCAATAAAAGAACACCTGCTTCATTAGCTGCTGGTTGTGAGCCTTATCATGCAGAGATTCAGAAATGACAGTGTAGTGTTCATTTATATTGTAGATTAGACATGTAAGGGGATGAGGGCACACATTGCAGAGGTAATAACTTTCTTTCTGACCAACTTTTCCACATTGCTAACCTGTTAAGGATGCGTGAATATGACATTGGGTTAAAGATAACAATTTGTTGTTAGGATGTAGACAAGAGATGCTCGTTTTCAAACTGTCCGGAATGCTGGATGCCAGAAGATGTACCTGTCTTCTGTGTGGTTGGGTTGAAGTTTAATGATGGAGAATTATGACTTTTGACTTGGTGCTTTGTAGGTCTGTAGGGATTTGGGGATTTCGCATACAGCCTGCTGTCTGTCTCTTTCTTCTGCACATTTCTGAGCTGATTGAGCATTCTCCATTTTTTATAGTCACTGGACACTTTACTGGTGGCACTTCTTTTACTGCTTTGTTTCTCCAGGGCTTGTTCTTTTCTTAAGCATCTTTGAATTGGGATTAGGAACCATATCAAAAATTGTTCAGAACATATATGATTCATTTTTACAAAAGAAAACATAATTAAGAGTCTACTCATATATAGTATACCTTGTTTTTATATATAATATATAACATATAATAATATATTGTATGTTATATATTATAATATATTACAAGTTATTATATATAACTTCTAACATCTAATATAATACACACTATATACTACAGAATAGAGAATAACTTGAATATATATGTAAGATTTTAAGGTATCTGATAGGGTTCTATCCTACAAGGGGATGAATTAGCTCTCTTTCATCCTGACTAGCAGAAAATGGGGGAGAGTAGATCACTCTGCGAAGATATCCTAAAGAGGATATATTCACCATACAAATGTGTGTGTGAATACCCACCATATAGACATTGCTTTTGCATTTATATAGTGAGACTTGTGTAGTTTGCCTGATATTTTTTTATTCACAGTTACATGCATCTCTCCTGTCACTTGTAAAAGGTGTTTGCCTAACTACTGCATTGTTGTCCCATATTGCATTTTACAAAGCCCCATAGTTTAGAAATTCTTCTGCTAATGCCAACATAGGGTTGCTATGAAAAATGTGCTGCAGTGCCGTGACTACTCCTTTGCACACATTTGGTGCCTGTGGTTGCACTCCTTCTGAATCATAGGGCAGGCACACATTTAGCTGCCATGCTTCCTGGCAGTCTCCAAAGTGTCGGTAACAGCAGGCACTTGCCAAAGGCTATGTGAGAGTCTCGGTTGTTCCTCAGGCTGGCCATCACTTTACTTAGAGTCCCTAAGTTTCTCACATTGAAAATATTAGCCATCCTAACACCAAGGGCTCTTATCCAGGCCCCAGAAGATTGGCCGCTTATGCTAAGTTCATGAGATACAGCCTCAGCTGCTCTTTCAGCTGCTTTCTTTCAAAGGAGAACCTTAGACATACTGTAAGAGGAACCTACCTCCTCAGCAGCACTCATGAAATGTCCTCCCATCTAGCTGAGCTCTTAATCTGGTTTGTTTCTTAACATACGAGTTTGTTTTACCGCTATTAACTGATATTTACAGCCAGGATTGCCTGGATAAGAGGGTCTACAGGGCTCCTCTAATAAGAACTACACTCTGGAATTACCCTAAATTTTGTGAGCCAGAATGTTTGTACTTTCAAAATTCTAATATACAATTGTAATAATCATTTTTGCTGCCACAAGTTAAAAAGCAAAAACAGCGTATCTATCCTTCCTAGTTAATTGAGTCTTTCATTAGGAAGACATGGAACAAAAATATCTATTAATAAAGAGAAATAGTGTCAAGTGTTGGGAGAGGAGTGGTAAAGAGGGCTTAAGTGGATGTGGGTTTTAGTGCTAGGATGGACTGGCTAGTCCAGCATAGTTGGTGATAGAGCAGGCTGTGGCTATGTGGTCTTAATGCATATGATAGGAAGCTAACCTCTAAGGGAAAGAATTAGCTCTCTGTCCTCCTGACCCTCAGAAAATGTAGAGAAGACAGTGCCTGGGAATTTATCCTAAAGAGAATATGTCCCCCTACAAAGCCACCTACTGTGTTATCTTTTATTTTCATCTGTTCTTAAGACTTACAACAAAGGTAGCATATTCTAGACAGATGCCTTCAGCTTTAACAGGAGACTCTGCTCTCTGAACATCACATTCAGGTTGGAATGAAATGTTCAAGCAGTCTTCAACTATGTTGTCATAATAACTTCCTCTGGGACCTTGTATTTATCATCTTTCTGTCAGTGCAGTCAAATACTGACACTGGTTACTTAGGGATTAAAGAGAAGCTTATTTTAGATCAGACTCATGCCCATGATCACAGGATCTGGGAGTTTGGTACTCTTATGAAGGTAGCATTTCATAGCTGATGCACATGTTGGAAGGAAGAGCCAGAAGGAGAAAATATGATCTGGAGTCCTCTCTATTCTTTTAAAGGCAAGTATATAATGATCTAAGGGGCTACCTAATAGTTTCACCTTCCAATAGCATACCCTGGGTCCCACATCTTTAACCTATATGCCTATGAGGTACACTGCCTATATTTTAACCTATATTTTCATGTTGTAGTGAAGTCACGAATAACACTTTAAATTCACCAGGGAAGAATCCCAACAGACTCCTTTGTGGAGAGGATGAAGTTCATTCAGGATGCCTATCCGTGCAATTCTCATCTCTGAATCTGAGAAAGCAGCTCAGTTACAGTGTGTGTTGTCTGGAAATTAACTTTGTCCAAATGATGCTTGAATATTTGCCTTTGTGTTCTTGGAGATAATCTCCAAACTCTTACAATACCTTTGTTTGCCTGAAGGCCCTGGGTAGATACCACTTAAGCTGTTGGTGTGCTTTAGTGGAGGCTTTGGGCCTGGAAGTTATCAGTTTGTCTTCCAGAGGGACTGGAAGGTGAGACCAGGTGAGTGGGTATTGTACTCCTATGTGATGGAGTCCAAATAAACTTTGTGAACAAGTTAAGGCGGCTCACATGAGATTCTTTAAGAACAATGCTATTCTCATCGTTTTACATAGTGATTTTGAGAAAGGCAGCGTTCTTCATAATTTCTCTTTGAGACCACAGCTCAGAGATTTGTGCTTGAAACTTCCTGGGACTTGGTTCCATATGTTGTTGGGTTGTTTTTTTGGTTTTGTTTTGTTTTGGCCTGAGTTAATTTGTAATTTGTATCATTTTATGGTACTAAGCTATATCTGTGATTAGAATAGCACCCAAATGAGTTCTAGAACGTTATTGAAGTCAGTATGGTTTTAGGGCCTCAGATTTTACAATTATCATGAGAAATGGATGATCTATTGGAATCATCATTGCTGTGCTCTCTCTCTCTCTCTCTCTCTCTCTCTCACATGTGTGTGTATTTTGTATACACGAACCTATATATTTGCACGCATACTTTGATTAAAATATGTCTCAGTTTTATTTAGAGGTCCATTGAGTTTGCTGGAGTCACCTCTTAGCCTTTTGTTCTAAGAATGATTTTCCAGTCTTTAAAGGAGCTGCATGCTCCTCCTTTCATCTCTGACATACTTCAAGGATATATTCTATTCATTTTAGAAACAGTTTCTTTTGTGAAGGTAGAGACTTTACTACCAGATGCATTATAGTAAAGTCTTTGCCTTTCGAGTAACTTCTTGGTTTGTCCCAGGACAAAATATAGTAATATGGTAGCAACAACTTTCCAGTCAGTCTGGCAAGCTAAGTAAAGGAAAAAAGAAAGATTACAGCATTTTGGACCTTTTAGCACTTGAAAAACCATACAGAGTCTTAAAAATGTAGGTATTTGAAATCTTTGCATATTTGACATTATGTTCTTCTGAAAAACCTCAAAAAATATCAGAAGGAAATTTAGGAGTCATCCAATCCATTGGTTTCCAAACGCTTTCTATAAGCCTGAGTTAGATTTTTCAGTTGTTGAAGAGCAGAAGCTCTTCAGTTAAAGTCCTGCTTGGAATACGTTGTGCTTGTTTTTAAATAGCCTATTTTTATATCCTTTCATTTTTCATAAAGTAACTCATTGTTGCAGCCATTCATATCCAGATATCTATCTCTAGCAGAGCCTCTATTGTACAACTGAGTAAGTAACTTGGAACAAGTTAACAATTAAACATTCTCAGGCAGTGGTGGTTTGCGAGGCTTCGGTTTAGATGTCTATCAGTGATATGCATACTCTGGTACAATGTGTGTGTGTGTGTGTGTGTGTGTCAGAGAGAAAGAGACAGAAACAGAGAGAGAGAGAGAGAGAGAGAGAGAGAGAGAGAGAGAGAGAAAGAACTGTACTCAACCAAGCTAGGGCAGTGACTAGAATATGAAACTGTTGGTTGTATCAGGGGAGAATGGAGGGCGGGGTCAAAGTTGCTCTGCAGTTATTGCATCCCTCTTGGCATTGTCAGGAGAGGCCAAACATTTATTCTTCATGCAGATAGCAAAGCCAGTTTTATATACATCGAGGGTGTGGTGACAAGAGGTTCTACTATGAAGGTGGAGCTGTAGAATCAAAGGGTTATATACTGAAGTGTACTCAAGGATCCATTAGAAGGACCAGTTCTGTTAAAGAGATGGAAAAAAAAATTCTACTCAAGAGACAGGTGCTTTAAATTATGTCAATAAATACTTGAAAGAATTCTTTTTTAATGCATCTGAGTTTTATTCCAGGTGAAAGATGACTCCCTGACAGAGGCACACTTAAAACGCTCATGTTGTTTTAATGGGGATGTTAATATTCTTTTCTAAGAGAGATAAATCTTTATAAAATATTACTTCAATCCTGCCAATTTTTAATCAAAACCTTAGGTGGCTATCTGGGTTCAGAGTTGCCAGAATTATGGAAATGTTTTTAAAACTAGATTACATTTTATTTTAATTTTTCCAATTATAATGTATGCAAGTCTCAGGGAAACAAGACTAACATAGACAAAGGGAGTCTAGATTCCTTAAATGTAGTGTGAAATAGTATCACCCTGATTTTAACTCTCCTCTGGGAACATGTTTCTGCCAACTCTTAGAATAAAAGAACTGCATCTTTTTATACTCACCCCCTTTCCCTTCCCACACTTCACTCTTCACAACTCCAGCCAGGCACACTTGTTCTCTTCTGGGGACTATGCTAATGACAACAAGAGCTCCTCCAAAGCCTTTGTGTGAATGTGAGATGACTAGACCCGACAGAGCTTTTGGAATTCTGGAGGTAAAGGACAAATTTGCTGCAACCCATTGCCAATATGAAAACCAAGTATACCTTTTCTTAGGGAGGGGGGATAGAAGTCCAAAATACCCAAACATGTGTGCCAACAGGTTGCCTGTTATGTATCCTGTATGGTCTGTCAATCTTGTACAAGAAAAGAGTTGTGGCACAGAATGGCTTGTTTAATACAATTGGACCTATACTCACCATTCACTTTAAGATGAATCTCAGATTCTAGTTTGTAATGAAAGCTAATATATATTTAAAATATTAATCATTTTTTGGCATCAAAATACTCTTTCAGCTCACTTTAAGAAGGGACCTTTTAATGGCTTTTGGGCAAAGAGTTTGTGAGAAGAACAAAGGCAGCCATCGTATACTCCTATGGGTTAAAATAGGGTCCTTCAATGCAATTGCAAATGTAAGGGCATACAGTACATGGTGTTTAAAGTAAGAGACACTGAAAAGAGATATAAGAATTAGGATTATCGGAAAGCTGGAAGTTGTGGGTGCAATTTCGGAAACAAATTCTGAATTGGGAAGGACTCCAGAGCTCACAGTAGCAGACACTCAAGGATTTTCTCTATTATGGATGTTTTCATGTGTGTATGTATGTATGTATGTATGTTGCATGAATGAGTCATGTGTAAATTAAGAATAGAGCTCAAAGAAAATAAAGAAAAAGATGAGAAGTTTACATAAAATGATTAGTGACATTGCCCAGTTTTCATCTAATTAATTACAAGGAGCAAGCAGAGCGCATGACTCTTTTATTTCATTGGGCATGTGGCCATGAACTATGAATCTTGGATGTACAAGGTTCCTATGAAGCTTAGAGTACTTATATAGCTAAGCTATAGTCAATGAAAGTAAGTGAAAATGGTGAATTAACCTTCTAGAAGTGTCTTCAGAGTAAGTAGATGGTTCCTCTCTTTCTCATTGTGTTGTATACTGAGACACATTGATAAGTATGAAATTGAGACTGAAGTAGCCCTTTCTCTTATCTTGGATTTTCCGAGTAAAGAAATATTGAATTCATATACACACATCATTCTACAATATAAACTCAGGTGCTCCCCTTACATCTTTTAGCACAATTCTAAAGTAGAGAAATCTGGCAAGTATTTCTAAGACTCTTGTTAAATTCTTGGCAAACTGGTTTGTTTCGAGTCCCTTATAAAACCTGGATGTGGTTGGAGCTGACTTCTGGCTCTGTGAAGCCATAAAACCATGCTGTTCTCCTTAGGCAGCTAACCCTGGTGAACCACCTATAGAGTAAGGCTGCTCTGCTCTTAATTTCTATCAGTTTAAATTAATGTAAAACTTAAATTGCAAAACCAATGTCTTGTTTTATAGACATAAACCCAGAAGATTAAGTACTTCATTTGGAGATAGCTTTAAGAGCCTACTTTGAAGATTTTTATGAATATGAGGTCAGCATCGTGTGCATTTTCCTTCTTCATGGCCTTAGCTCACCTACCTTTTGAATTAAATGCATAGCATTACCCTTCCTCGTCTATCCTTTCAGTATTTTTTTTAGTTTGTATTTTTTATTAGATATTTTCTTCATTTACATTTCAAATGCTATCCCAAAAGTTCCTTATACACCTCCCCCTGCCCTGCTCCCCAACCTACTCACTTCTGCTTCCTGGCCCTGGCATTCCGCTGTACTAGGGCGGAATAATCTTTGCAAGACCAAGGGACTCTCCTCCCAATGATGGCCAACTAGGCCATCTTCTGCTACATATGCAGTTAGAGACACAAGCTCTGGGAGTACTGGTTAGTTCATAATGTTGTTCCTCCTATAGGGTTATAGACCCCTTTAGCTCCTTAGGTACTTTCTCTAGCTTCTTCACTGGGGGCCCTGTGTTCCATCCAATAGATGACTGCGAGCATTTACTTCTGTATTTGCCAGGCACTGGCATAGCCTCACAAGAGATGGCTTTCTCAAGATCCTGTCAGCAAAATCTTTCTGGCATATGCAATAGTGTCTGAGTTTGGTGGTTGTATATGAGATGGATCCCTGGGTGGGGCAGTCTCTGGATGAGAACCATCCTTCTGACTCAGCTCCAAACTTTGTCTCTAACTCCTTTCATGGGTATTTTGCTCCCCATTCTAAGAAGGAACAAAGTATCCACACTTTGGTCTTCTTTCATCTCGAGTTTCATGTGTTTTGCAAATTGTATCTTGGGTATTCTAAGTTTCTGAGATAATATCCACTTATCAGTAAGTGCTTATCATGTGTGTTCTTTTGTGATCGGGTTATCTCACTCAGGATGATATTCTGCAGATCCATCCATTTGCCTAAGAATTTCATAAATTCATTGTTTTTAATAACAGAGTAGCACTCAATTGTGTAAATGTACCACATTTTCTGTATCCATTCCTCTGTTGAGGGACATCTGGGTTCTTTCCAGCTTCTGGCTATTATAAATAAGGCTGCTATTAACATAGTGGAGCATGTGTCCTTATTACCAGTTGGAATATCTTCAAGGTATATGCTCAGGAGAGGTATTGCTAGATCTACTGGTAGTACTATGTCCAATTTTCTGAGGAACTGCCAGACTGACTTCCAGAGTGGTTGTATAAGCTTGCAATCCCACCAGCAATGAAGGAGTGTTCCTCTTTCTCCACATCCTTGCCAGCATCTGCTGTCACCTGAATTTTTGATCTTTGCCATCCTGACTGGTGTGAGGTAGAATCTCAGGGTTGTTTTGATTTGCATTTCCCTGATGATTAAGGATGTTGAACATTTTTTCAGGTGCTTCTCAGCCCTTCGGTATTCCTCAGTTGAGAATTCTTTGTTTAGCTCTGTATGCCATATTTTAATAGGGTTATTTTGATTTTCTGGAGTCCAGCTTTTTGAGTTCTTTGTATTAAGGAAAAGTAATTGTTGCTTCCTGTTATTTTTGTTGGTAGAGTTGGGATTCTGTTCTTGCGGCTATCTTTTTTTTAGGTTTGTTGAAGGATTACTTTCTTGCTTTTTCTAGGTCATAATTTCCATCCTTGTGTTGGAGTTTTCCCTTTATTATCCTTTGAAGGGCTTCATTTGTGGAAAGATATTGTGTGAATTTGCTTTTGTCATGGAGTACTTTGGTTTTTCCATNTTTTGTTGGTAGAGTTGGGATTCTGTTCTTGCGGCTATCTTTTTTTTAGGTTTGTTGAAGGATTACTTTCTTGCTTTTTCTAGGTCATAATTTCCATCCTTGTGTTGGAGTTTTCCCTTTATTATCCTTTGAAGGGCTTCATTTGTGGAAAGATATTGTGTGAATTTGCTTTTGTCATGGAGTACTTTGGTTTTTCCATCTATGGTAATTGAGAGTTTTGCTGGGTATAGTAGCCTGAACTGGCACTTATGTTCTCTTAGGGTCTGAATGACATATGTCCAGGATCTTCTGGCATTCATAGTCTCTGGTGAGAAGTCTGGAGTAATTCTAATAGGCCTGCCTTTATATGTTACTTGACCTTTTCCCTTGCTGGTTTTAATATTCTGTCTTTATTTAGTGCATTTGTTGTTCTGATTATTATGTGTCGGGAGGAATTTCTTTTCTGGTCCAGTCTATTTGGAGTTCTGTAGGATTCTTGTATGTTCATGAGCATCTCTTTCTTTAGGTTAGGGAAGTTTTCTTCTATAATTTTTTGAAGATATTTACTGACCTTTTAAGTTGAAAATCTTCATTCTCATCTACTCCTATTATGCGTAGGTTTGGACTTCTCATTGTGTCCTGGATTTCCTGGATGTTTTGAGTTAGGATCTTTTTGCATTTTGCATTTTCTTTGATTGTCATGTCCATGTTTTCTATGGAATCTTCTGCACCTGAGATTCTCTCTTCTATCTCTTGTATTCTGTTGCTGATGCTCGAATCTATGGTTCCTGATTTCTTTCCTAGGATTTTTATCTCCAGAGTTGTCTCCCTTTGGGTTTTTTGTTTTTTTGTTTCTACGTCCATTTTTAGATCTTGCATAGTTTTGTTCAATTCCATCACCTGTTTGAATGTTTTTCTCTGTAGTTCTTTAAGGGATTTTTGTGTTTCCTCTTTAAGGACTTCTACCTGTTTAGAAATGTTTACCTGGAATTCTTTTTTTTTTTCTTTTAACTAGATATTGTCTTCATCTACATTTCAAATGCTATCTTGAAAGTCCCCTATACCCTCTCCTACCACCCCCCCCCCCCGCCCTGCTCTCCTAACCACCCACTCTCACTTTCTGGCCCTGGCGTTCCCCTATACTGGGGCATATAAAGTTTACAAGAACAAGGGGCCTCTCTTCCCAATGATGGCTGACTAGGCCATCTTCTGCTACATATGCAGCTAGAGACACGAGCTCTGGGGGTACTGGTTAGTTCATATTGTTGTTCAACCTATAGGGTTGGAGACTCCTTCAGCTCCTTGGGAACTTTCTCTAGCTCCTCCATTGGGAACCTTATGTTCCATCCAATAGCTGACTGTGAGCGTCCACTTCTGTGTTTGCCAGGCACTGGCATAGCCTCACATAAGACAGCTATATTAGGGCCCTTTCAGCAAAATCTTGCTGGCGTAAGCAGTAGTGTCTGCATTTGGTGGCTGATTTGGGGATGGATCCCTCGCTGCAGCAGTCACTGGTTGGTCCATCCTTTTTCTCAGTTCCACACTTGATCTCTGAACCTCCTTCTATATATGTTTTGTTCCTAATTCTAAGAAGGGGCAAAGTGTCCCTATTTTGGGCTTTGTTCTTCTTGAGTTTCATGTGTTTCACAAATTGTATCTATCCAGAAGTTATTCCAACTGCTAATAAGGACACATGCCCCACTATGTTCATAGCAGCCTTATTTATAATAGCCAGAAGCTGGAAAGAACCCAGATGTCCCTCAACAGAGGAATGGATACAGAAAATGTGGTACATATACAAAATGGAGTACTACTCAGCTATTAAAAACAATGAATTTATGAAATTCCTAGGCAAATTGATGGATCTGGAGCATATCATTCTGAGTGAGGTAACCCAATCACAAAAGAACTTATATAACATGTACTCACTGATAAGTGGATATTAGCCCAGAAACTTAGAATATGGAATTCTTTAAGGAATTTTTGTGCTTTCTGTTTAAGTACTTTTACCTGTTTAGAAGTGTTCTCCTTTATTTCTTTTTTTTTTTTTTTTACTTTTTAAAATTTTATTAAATTTACATTAATTTTCATAGAGT
>LR752637.1:0-45029 GCA_902729485.2 Mus minutoides
TGGATATTTTTAAAAAAATAAAGCTGTCTTGTAAAAAGTGGGGGTGCTCTAATGATCACAGAACTGATTCACATAAACACATGAGCAGTGTGTTGATGTGTTTGTATTATATAAATATAGGCATACAAACCAAGAGTTGCATATGTGCTGTTAATTATAGATAATATATGCTATGTGTAGAGTACATTGAATACATTTATGTATGGTTTTTTTTTTTTTTTTTTTTTTTTTTGCTTAGTAGTTGAGTGTGGTGAAGGAAAGAACACTGCAACTGTATCACATTCACATTTAAATAAGGCCCATGCCGCAGATGCTAAGGTTACAAGGGCACAGCAATCAACACAGCTGCCATGTTTTACTCTAATTTCCATCCCTATTGCTCTTTTATAAGGCATCCACATGTTGTAAGAAAGAAATAGATGATTTCAAATCTACTAATTATTATCATGATGCTATTAATTTAGACCAAGATAATAATAATAAGATGGTGTCTGTGATGAAAGACTTCATTATGGAATTAATTGCTTTGATTAGGGTCAACACTGGAGAGAAAAAAAATTGCATAGCATTCAAGAAACAATTATGTTGATGGCTATTCAGGAGGCAAAGACATGCAAATTTCTAAAAAAGCATTTTACAGTTGCCCCTTTTACATTCAGATGCTAAGTTCTCTGATAAACCCTACTTGTTCAATGGAGAATTAAAATCATTGAATTGAAAAAGATATGAGTAAGGATGTATTATTGATGTGTTCTGTAAATGTTCAAATTATTCTTGGCTTCAGTGTTGAATTTATTTCATAGAAACAAAAAATAGCATTATAAAGTTAATTTTAATCTTAGTGTTGATGTTGTGGTTGTTTTCCCTTAATAGATGTCGAAGTAGATTATAGTTATCTTTATGAAGTTACACTTAATTTTTTGTTCACTGCTCTTGACTTGACAGAATAAGGAGCTTCTATGTGTGTAACACCTGTGTCCAACTGATTGCCTAAAATGCAATTAAATCCCTTTGTTTTTCTCTTGCTCAATATTTCTGGTGCATTTTCTCCTTAGATGGAGTTTAAATTCAGTTTGATTCTGAATATTAGGTAAACCAAAAATCACATTCTAACCTTAAAAAAAATCTACCTAGTAGAAGAAAATTATGATTAAATAAACAACCAACATTTTTTCTTTTAAGTGTGTGTGTGTGTGTGTGTGTGTGTGTGTGTGTGTGTGTGTAAAACAGTAATTTAAAGAACAGGTCATGAAGGTTGTAAGTGGATAAGGGAAGAAATAGAAAGGGATAGAGTGTTAGGTAGAATTGGCATAATCAGAATGCACATGTATGAACTGAGAGCATGCAAGACAAAGGCAGATGTTAGTTTAAAAAGCATTTATTAACTCCATCAAAAGAAAACTGTTACTGTTTTTTTTTTTTTTTTCTTTTGCACATTTGTTTCTTGGCCAGATGTGACTCTGTATGTTCTATTTTCCCATGAAATATTTCCATATTTAGGAATTTGCAAACTCCTTATTAAGGTATTATTTAAATAAATGGCTTATTTAGACAAATTTTGTATATTTTAGTGTAATAAGAAAATTATGAGCTGAAATATGAACTGCAAAAGGAAAAAGAAAGAAAGAAAAAGAAAAAGGAAAGTAAAGAATAGGAGACTTTGACAGTCCCTGACAAATACAGAAGTGGATGCTCACAGTCATCTATAGGGCAGAACACAGGGTCCCCAATGTAGGAGATAAAGAGAGTACCCAAGAGCTATAGGGGTCTGCAACCCTATAGATGGAACAACAACATGAACTAATCAGATCCCCCAGAGCTCATGTCTCTAGCTGCATCTGTATTAGAAGATGGTCTAGTTGGCCATTATTGGGAAGAAAGGCCCTTGGTCTAGCAATGTTTATATGCCCCAGTACAGGGGAATGCCAGGGCCAAGTAGTGGGAGTGGGTGGTAGGGAGCAGAGTGGGGGGAGGGTATAGGGGACTTATGGGATAGCACTTGAAATGTAAATGAAGAAAATATCTAATAAAAAATGGAAAAATAAGAGAATACGTTAGGTCACATACCAAAGCAAAAGATTGTAGATCGCAAATCTAACCCTTGTGTTTGGCCTTACAAAAAAAAATTGCACGTGCTCCTCTAGTGAGCTTCAAAATGATTTTCAATCATTGAAAAAGGGAATGCTAGGAAATCAGGATTGAAAATGTTCAGTGCCACCATACTCAAATCCTATCTTCAGAAGTGCACATCTGGGCTGAAACACTGCTGTATTAATTGTGCTCAATAAGAGAAAGGAGAACTTAAAACCCAAAATTTCAGACCCATCTAGAAAATAAAGAACACCAACAACAAAACTCTAGGCTATGGTTATATCAAGAAAACAGGAACAGATTTTAACTCTTCAGTTTTACTAATACTGACACATATAATTATAAGCACTAAGCAACTGCTTTTGTTAGGGATTGCTGTCTCTGCGTTTGGGGATATAATTTAAATGAAGCTTGTATCTCTGATCCATTTGTGGTCTGTATTGTCTAGGTGTTTTCCTGTTACTTTCTTGCACCATCATGTTTCAGAAAACCCCCTTTCACCAAATGACATACACTTGAAGTTCCATGAAATGTTAGTACCAAAGACTTGATCAATAAGGTTGTAATGAAGACCAAAGTACCCACAAATAACGATGAGCCAATAGTATACCTTTGAAAGGAGGACAATCCCCTGGGATAGAATCTTGATTTGGGAGCTGTAACCATCTCCTGGGAACCATATTTCTTCCTTCAAGCTATGACAGTGAAAACAAATCTTTTAACCAATTTGCAGTACTAGAGTTTAGATAATGATCAATGAGACCAGACTTTGGCCATGACCACTTAATTATTTTGTCTTAATTTGTCTCCCTGCCCCTAATTATCCACTATTTAACAAGACAAATAGGGCTTACTGCAAACTATAGTGACACAAAAGAATAATCACATCAAAGTTTATGTCACTGTGCAAACCTTCACTTTAAGCAAAACATATTATTGATGGATTCTCTAGAACAGTTTTTACTTGGGGTTATTTCCCTCTCCAGGTGAATAGCAGGAAAGTTCAGACTGAAGGAGCTGAAGGGATTTGCAGCACCATAGGAAGAACAACAATATCAACCAAGCCAGATCCCAAGCCCCAGCAAACTGGGTGGAAATGGAGATATTGCTGAGATGAGCTGGCGTGTGTTTTAAACAATTCAGACATTTTTATAAAGAACTTTCAAATAAAATAATATGTAGCAAAATTAGTCAGGTAGTATTTATAAACAAAATCTAACACTTGATTCTATGAAGTTCTGTACATGTTAAGTTTTGAGGAAAGTTCCTAAAAGAATTGAAAAATATGCAGTTTCCAAAACAGCATCAAAAAGGAAAATAAAATATTATTGTTGAAAATCAAGTAAAATAGAAAGTAAATAAGTTTAAACAATAACTCTCTAATAATACAAGTTTCTATATGGAATTCTCATATTATGAACAGAATGTGAGATTGGATTAATATAGAATATGCTTAATCAGACTCCAGGACACTACCAAAGTGTTAAACTAAAAGTCTGAGAGAAAATAGATAGACATTAATATAAAACAAATATATAGGACTAAGTAAGTTATAGAATTTCTCAAAGGATTTTACTAAGTTCTTTAAGATTGCGGTCATTTCTATGTAGGTAATCTCTGTGAGTTGAAATTAAATGGAGGTTATTGCTTGCATGTGTAATATTTTAATCTCTAAGGATCTATTGTGTATTTGGCAGCTAGACTAATATTTCAAAAAAATTAAGAATGTCGCAGATACTTGATCACAACTCTCTTTCTGCACAGAAAAGAGTGGAGACTAAACTCATTACTTGAGCAATTAAGATATAGCACAATTTTCAATTGAAATGGACATCAATGGCTTCCACTGTGCTTCCACTTATGCTCTTACAGGTACTTAGCTTCACAGAACCCCAATAAGCTCTGGGATTTTATTGCTGTCACTGCATGGTAATTAATTAGTTAGTTAGTTAATTAATTATTTTGATTGTATTATTTTCTTGAGATAGAGATGTAGATTTTATTTAGGTAATACTAGACTATGAGGCAAGACTGTCTGACTGTGGCAGAGAGCAAGTTTATATTACTATCAAATTCACAATAGGAGAAATTTTGTACCTAATGGAATCAATGTAAAAATAAAGTTTCTGCTTATATTGTTTCTATTACCACCAAATTTCTTCCTATAGCTCACCTTTTAAAGGTATACTTTTTCAAAAAAATATAATATTATCATATATATATATATATATATATATGCTACATATATGTAATATATATGCGTGTGTATATATTACAAATTATTATAGTTATATATTAATATATGCTAAATATCATATATATATGTATATACACACACACATATATATATATATATATATATATATATATATATATATATACATATACACACACACACACTACATACATATCTCAAATCTTATTTCACATAAGTGTTCTAGGTAGTTACTTTTATCATTAAAAGTTATTGCACAGATTATTTGACAAAATTGTAACCATATTTCATAATGATAATTTGTGTTATATTTGTGTATGTGTGTGTGTATGTATGATATTAGAAAAGCAAAGGACATAAAATGTTAAAATTCTTATATAAACACAAATACACATTTGTATAAGATTGTGTTTGTTAGGATTTATTATCCTAACTTTTATTCCGGAGATTGCTGTCTCTGTAGTGGAATGTGGATAACAGTTCATCTTCAACTCTACTATTGTTATCATTTTGTTTATATTGGAAGATTCACAGGTCATATGATAAAAAAAAACAAACAAACAAAAAACAAAAAAAACCCTTAGCATGTTATTAACACATATAAATTTTTCCATGTTGTTAGACAGATTCTGTACATTACTAGTCTTTGTCAATCTCATGAATAACAAAATCTGGTATTCTAAATATTATTCCTTCCACCTAAGAAAATGCTTCTGATATTATTTAGGTCACTTTGTCTTTAGTTACTAAGTTTTTTTTTTACTCTCTGTAACATTGTAAATGCATATAATATTAATGATTCAGATTGTGGATGAAAACAATAATAACATAATTGGTAGATCAATAAATTAAATACTGTGGGGTTACCTTGACCACACTTTTAATCTATATGATACAATATTTTGATGTATTTAATGGATATACAATTTATCTAGCTCATTTATTTTTTGAGAAAATAATAGACAAATAGGGTTAGGCATGTGATAATTTTTTAAAGTTATTTTGCCTTTTACCCTATTGAAATGAAAGAGGGTTAAAGCCATAGATAACAACATGAGGGTGCTCTCATAACTTCTATTTCAAAGTACTCCAATCTAAAGTACCTGTAGGAGATCCTGGACTATGTACAAGGAATTAGATAATGTTATCTGAAAATTATAATTTTTCTTCTTGGTGTTTTTACTCATTGAGTTTATTGAAAAAGTAATGAATGTTACAGTGGGTATGAAGATGACAATTGTAGGCAGCCTCAGCTCTCTGCCATTACAAGATGGCGCCAATATCTGGCTGGACATGTATATTCTGTCTGGTAAACAAGCCTAGTGCACATGCATCACTCACCATGAGTGACAGCCTCTCCTGAATGGGCCATATGATAGTAAGGCGTAGTTTGCTGCACCAACCCACGATCACTATGACACCTCCTTTCCCCGAGAGGGTATATAAGCAGCAGCTCTGCCACTGCTCGGGGTCCTGGGCATCTACAATCAAGATGCTCCTGAATAAAGGCTGATTGAGAAGATCCCAGTGGTGGTATGACTTTCTTGCTGGTCGAGTTAGGCTTGTCGCAGACACTCTTCTTCACAAATGACTTCCTTATCCAAAATTACATGACATGGAAAAAAAAAAAAAACTCACTAATAATCATTGGCAAACTTGGATCATTTTGAAACTTTTACCTTTCTAGGAACCTAATTCATATCTATATCTGTATCTGTGTCTGTGTCTGTGTCTGTGTCTGTGTCTGTGTCTGTATCTATATATTGCTTTTCATATTTTACAGAAAAATGTATGAACAAGATGCCTTTCATCTATGATAATAGAATCAATATTTGGTTGTGAGAATAGAGCTGCAATGATGCATTCATTTGGCCTGATGAAACAAAAATTCTCAGTTTTGATCAATGTTCTAAACAGAGTTAAACAATGGAAGCTTATTAAGGTCTGAGTTTCTTTTTATTAATCTTATTTTGATTTTAGGAGCTTGTGATTCTCCTTGAATTATCTTCTAGTTTTAGAATTCATTTTAAACAGTTTTCAGTGTGTGTGGGAGCGATGGGTATCTGTGGGGGTGAGGAGGTAGGCAGTATGGGTGTGTTTAAATATACAAGGCCAGTGCCCATGGAAGCCAGTATAGAGCATGCTCCTGATTATCTGAATTTAGAGGTATAGGCAACTCTTAGCTTCTGACCTAAGATGCAGATTCTGAGTGTGGTCATTTTAGCATAAATTATGGATCCAATAAGATATTTGATTTGCTCAGGAGTGGTATAGTAGGGTCTTGAGGTAGAACTATTCCCAATTCTATGAGAAACCATCAAATTGTTTTTCAAAGTAGTTGTACAAGTTTGCAATCCCACCAGCAATTGAGCCATGTTCTGCCATCCCCATATCCTTGCCAGCCTGTGATGTTCCTTGAGTATTTTATCTTAATATTCTGATGAGTGTAAGGTGTATTTTTTATTTGCATTTCCCTAAAAACTAAGGATTTTGAACGTGGCTTTAAGTGTTTCTTGGCCATTCGCGATTCCTCTGTTGATAACTCTCTGTTTGGATCTGTACCACAGGTTTTAATTTGCTTATTTGGATTGTTAGTGTCTAACTTCTTGAGTTCTTTATATATTTTGGATATTATCCCTCTGCCAGATGTAGGGTTGGTAAAGATCTTTCCCGTTCTCCTAACTGGGTTTCTTTGTTTGGTCTCAATGGGAGAAGATGCTACTAGTCCAGCAGTGATTCGATGTACCAGAGTGAGGTGATACCCAAAAAGGGTCTCCCCCTTCTCAGGAGAGATGGGGAGGAAAGAATGAGGGAAGCAGGCATTATTTAAGAAGGGACTGGGAGGAGGACGGACTGTGATTGGGATGTAAAGAGAATAAACAAGTAAATTAATGAAAAAAATGTTGATTTGTAAATAAGATTTTTAAATTGCTGAGAAATTTTAGTTTGTTGGAGTCATTTGTTGTTCTTTGTTGTTTTCTTCATTTGTGTTTTCTTAGAATTGAAATTTTTTGAATTTCTGAGAATATAGTCATCCAGGGTTTTTCCTCTTATCTTTGCTTTTTTTTCTGTTCATCTAGAAATCAGGATTAAAGTTAAGGTGCCAATTATGATTGCATGAAAAAATATATCAAACAGGGAGTTATGAAACATGTTTACTTTTTAGGTAAATGTTTTAAAAGTTAATCATATAGTTATGAAAATATTCTCAGCTCAGATTTGCAACCAGAGCACTGGGAATTAATTTTACCTATACTTGACAATAGAAATATTTCTATGTACCCTCCAGATATGAGATTGACTAGAGTTTATCAATTCCTTTGACTATGTCAATACATACAAATAGCAGTACAATATTAAGGTACTATGAGTCAATAAGGTGATCAATAGAGAAGTCTCTCAAGATGTTAAAGCCCTTCTGTCAGCCACTCTGCTATAATTATCTCCTGATGAACTTAACATGTTTAATGGCTGTGAAATTGTATTTCTACAGGGACAGTGCACATCTGGAATAGCAGCTCGAAACTCAGCTGCTTCCAGAGTACCACATCATTGACTTCAAATACACTCCTCACAGTGAAACTGAAGCTTATTCTTTGACATGCTAATGACTGTGTTGACTGGGTCTCATTTTACACTTGCCAGTACAACAAACAAACTTCAAAGTATCAAGGGGCTGCTTTAAAGTTGCTGTAGCATTGGCTTATTTTGGAGAATACACACTTTTACTATTAGATGAACAGTTTGGACCTTCTCTATCTCTTTTCACCTTATCATCCTTAATTAGTACAAAACCCAGGAGTCTTAGCCTGGGAGATCAAATATGGATGCCTGTTTGATGATCCAAATGTCTTAAGAGGCAAATGGAGGAGCAGCTGGGAGCCTAAAGTGAAGGAAACAGAAGGTAGTATAGAACTAAAGTGTGTGAAAACTTAATCATCGCCAGTGCTAAATAGCCTTGTCACAGTAACTTGAAGTGATGGGTAATAACTGAAATCTTCTTCTACTGCGGCATCCTGCTGCATCAAAGAGGCCTCCCCTTTCAGTCCTGTCACTGCTGTAGACTTAGATGCAGACAAGAAAATTATCCCTGTTGTACTGTCAGTGTTTGAAATTATCTAACAGTAGTATACATTTGAGTTTTTCTTACATAGAGGAAAACTGTACATTGTAGCAGAAAAGCTTTGAGAGGTTGAAGAGCTATGTTTTTGAAGTGAGAGTCGATTCTCCTTAAAATGATTATTTCATACCCCCATGCTAATCATATTAAAATATATTGGTATGCAATACCCTCAAAAACACAGAGAATATAAGTGATGAAGGTGTCTTATAGGCTGAATTGTTGTACTTAATATAAAAGTGAATATTAATATTAAAAAGTGAATATTAATATTGCTTTTATTTTGTCCTAAGATTTGAAACTTAGGTTTTTTTCTCATAATGTTAGATAACAAGATACATATCTATACAACAGAAGTCTCCTGAAAAATTGCTTCTTGGTGATCAAAGTATGATAAAATTCACAGAAAAAAATATAAATAACAATATTTTAGATATATCTGTGGATGAAGCTCTAGATTTAAAGAAGATTTTTTATTACTTATTTTATATAACCCATTCATACTTTTAACCACTATTAATAGATTTTATTATCTTACTTAATTTTTGGCAACCTTTAGAGTAAATTTATTTATTTTTTTCAAATGTATATATTGATGTATTTATGCTTTTGATATAAATAAATTCATTTTTGCAAAGCTATGCATACTTTAACTACCTTAGTTGATATGGATAGGCAACAAAATGCTTCATGTATTAATAAATGAAGCCACATTCAAAGCTACGCGAAATGATGTTACAGTCAACAATTCCTCTTTACAAAACATTTATTGAATGTGTTCTTACTGTACCTACTTGCTGAAACTATTTATCCATCCTTCAGCCTCAGAGTGTAGGCATGTCTGAGCGTTTTCCATATCCTCTTAGATAAAGTGTGCTAGACAACGCCCCCTTTCCACATGTACTCCCTGGATTTTCACGTGCTTAAAGCAAGGGCTGTTAGTTTTAGTCCTCTTGAGTAAAGGGATTAAACATAACTATCAGCATGCATTTTGAGGAAGAGCACATAATGAACAGCATAGTAATCTTGTCTCTATAGCAGGCACAGTGGAAGAAATGGATGTTTTCCTCTGAGCTCAATACAAGGGCAGTTCAAGTGTACCTACAGAGAATGCAGTCCATTAAACAGGGATGACCTAATTCACTGTTAGCTCAGTAACTGGGTCAGAAGGCAGGATCTTTTAAGTCATACAATTTTAGATTGAATGGGACAAGAAGCTACACACACAAATAAATGCAGAAAGTATCAAAGCTTCTCACTTCAACTTGTTTTAACTGGATTTGGGGATTAAAAGAGTCAGAGATATTTCTTTATATAGATATGAATCTATTTTTACACACATACACACACACACACACACACAGAAGCACCAGTATATATACAATAACACATATTTAAAACAGAGTTAATCACTGCCAGAAGTATTATAGCTTTATGAATATATTAATTTTACTTGAAATACCAACTCTGGAAAAATGTGGTTAATAGTCTAAATCTAGGACAACTTCTTTTTTTGTAAATGATTTTTATAGGATCAGAGCTTTGTGCATGCATCTCATAATGTAGATAATACCTTTACATGAAATAACCAGATGAATTGTTGAACATGCTACCCATAAAACTAAATGCTTTAACTTCTGAGATATTTCTCTGGTTCAGCCTGGTAGTCAAGCAGTCTCTAAGTTTTAATGTTTTACTGCTTTTCGTGTTACATAATATGTCTGCTCCAAGGCTGGTTCATCTCTTGCATTAAGGCCCCTATGGTCTCTTACAGTTTATTTTTTCCCATAGATTCAGTCTCTCCTCAACAATGGGAGCCCTCACTACTGTATCACCCCAGTCTGGCACTACTAGTCCCAGCCAGTGTGGGCACATCCTCTCCCACTAATGGGAGTTCAAGCAGTTCAGGAAAGGGGATCCACTGGATGAGAACAGAAACTGAGACAGCACGATTTCCACTTGGCAATGAACACACAGGAAGACCAAGTTGCACATTTGCTACAAATGTGTTCGGAGTAGGTCCAGCTCCTGCATGCTCCCTGGTTAATAGTCCATGGTTTGTGAGTCCCCATAGTCCTAGTTTAGTTGACTCAGTAGGTCTTCTAGTGGTGTCCTTGACCCCTCCAGCTCGTTCAGTTCTATCTTCTACTCTTCCACAAGACTCCTGAGCTCCACCTGATGTTTAGAGGCAGGTATCTCCTGCAGGATGAAGCCTCTCAGGAGATAGTTATGCTAGGCTCCTGTCTGCAACCATAGCAGAGTATCTTTAATAGTGTCAGGGGTTGGCTCTCTTCCATGGGGAGGGTCTGAAGTTGTGGCAGTCATTGGGTGTTCCCTCTGTCTCTTCTCCATCTTTATCTCTGTACATCTTGTAGTTAAGACAAATCTTCAGTTGAAGGTTTATTGAATGGATTGATTTTCCTGTCCCTCATTTATTTATAATCATAAAGTACATCATGTTACTAAGAAACCAAAATTTTCAACAGTTTTTATTAGAATATCATTATTATTAGTAGAGGTCATAGTATTGCCATTACATCTTTACAGTTTTGATACTATCACACTCACCTTCTAAGTGGCACCATTTGCTCAATAACATCCATGATCTCAGTGTATGAGTTTTTTTTTTGTTTGTTTGTTTGTTTTGTTTTGTTTTTTTTTATAAATGTTGCATAAGTACAATGCCTGGTTGGCTTTTTTGTTCTTTCCATGTCTAAAGACATGCCACTCTTCTACTCACCAGTAAAATCTGAAAATGATTAAGAGACGCATAACCAATACATGTGAGGGCTTAAATATACTGCTGCAACACTCATAAGACAGAGTACATAAGAATTCTCAGGAAGAGAGCCAAGAGACCCAGGGTTAAACCAATCATCCCATATCTAAAGCAAAACAAAACAAACCTATCAATAAAATGGGTTCTAAGGATATTCCATTGTACTCACTCATAGACCAGTCACATTACAGAAACTTTATCCTGCGGCAGATGAGAACAAATACAGAAACCCACTGCCAAACACTGTACAAATACACACACACACACACACACACACACACACACACACACACACACATGCATACACATATGGTGTGTGTGTGGGGGGAGAGACAGAGATAGAGAGAATGAGAGCAAGAGAGAGAGAGAGAGACCTTGAAACTCACAGTTGTCTCCATCACTATCTACACCAAACTCAGGGTACCCTGCTGCACAGGATGCAGAGAGAGTGGAGAAACATAGCAAAGACCACCATAAGAACAAGGCTGCCTGAAACAACTGTTCAAAGCTTATATGATTCCTAGTACCTATATCGATCTTGACCATGTCCTCTGTCTATACACAATAGATCCAGGTTTTGTACTCTAGTTTAACTCCAGAATGTGTGATCACATGGGTCTCTGATTATTTTGCCTTCAGTTGGGTCTCTCCTATTTTTCTGTTGGCTTCATTTGCCCAACCTCAATATGATAATTTTTGTTTTATCATATAATATTTTATTGTGTTGTTTTTGTTTGTGTCTCAATTAAAAGACTATTCCTTGGTAATTAGGGACAGAAAGTAGTGGATATGGAAGGGAGAGGAGATAAGGAGGAATTGAGATGGGTAGAGGGAAGGAAAGCTTTCAGATTCTCTTATGTGAACTAAAAAATCTATGTTTAATAAAAGGGGAGAACTATCATCACTGAAGTAGAAAGAAAATAGGATTAAGGAATGAGGTCGCAAGGTTTTGGTTGAGGCTAGAGGTTGCCTTTTGTTTTCATTTATTTTGGTGACATTGAAAATCACTCTTGAGGCTAGCCTGGAGATATAGCATGAGGACAGGACTTCTATTTATCTCAGATAACTAGAATTAGAAATATTCCCATTCCCTATGCTGAGACACTTGATAGATCAGGATGTAAAATACATCACTTTCAAGAAGTTACCTCTCCAAAGAAAGAAAAGAGAGAAGACCGGACTTCCTCAAGTTTCATTTCCTTATGATTACAAAAGTCCATAAAATCCTGACTGAATAATGATGAGATCCATAACCCCATGTTATCACATGCTGTAAATATAAGTAGAGTTGCATGTAACTTAGATTCTTCCCAGCCTCACCTTGCAAGACCACTATCGAAAAAGTGATTTTGAAATAATTACACTACCTTATACCTTGTTCAATAATACTTTTGAAAGTGTATTACAATCCTTCTCTCTAGATTCTTTCACCTTATACCTCATCTAAATGTCTCCGATTATATGCAAAAGAACACAATATTTCTACCTTTCTTGAACATTATTACCATTACCATAGTGTTTCCAGAACATCTTTGTTCTATCGTACTGGCTTCCTTTCTTCCCACTCTATAGTATAAATAGAGATTCTATTCAACATGTCTTTTATCTTTATATAAGTCTGGTCAATTTATATTTATATTTAGTTTGTTTCATTTTGATATGACTACTTTTCCCATAATACATTAGCAGCAAATTAGATGGGTTTTAACATGGATAGTAAATTACTATTCTTTTTGTTTGGGGAAAATCCACATTCATGCAAGCGCATATACATATTTGGTGTTGGTTGTATGGAATACTCCCTTTATGGTGTCATGGGAATCAGGAGTAATGCTGTAGTGAATAAGAGCACAAGATTAAGAAGTGTGGTGACCAGAGTTTGGATACCAGCAAACAGGTCAGGTTGATTTTGTGACTTAGCTTCAAGCATGTCTATAACAGAGTGATATAGAAGGTAGAGGGAAGAGTCAATGGGAGTAGATGACCCTTCAGATGGCTCCTGATTCAGTAGGAGATATTGTCAATGGAATAAGGCAAAGTGTAAAATAACACAATAAGAATGACATTCTGTGACCTTCAGATATGCAGACATCTGTCTCTGTCTCTGTCCCACTCTCTCTCTCTCTCTCACCCACCCACACAATCAATAAATAAGTAAATAAATTAATAAATAAACTTGTGGTTTGAATACAAAATATCTCCTCAAAGTCTCATATGTGCTTAAAAGTCTTTACAAACTGATGGATTAAATTCTTCATTATAATGTTCATTGAATACCAATTTCCAGTAATAAAACACAAAGACTATACTGTAGTGCTGAAACAGGAAAATAATTTCTTCAAAAGGATCTTTGTGATGTCCTGCATGTTTGAAGGGACATGCCAGACAGAGATGCTTTCACTGTTTTGGGTTTGAGATTATCAATACATTGATGTGGCATATTCTGTGTTGTATCAGTAATCCTTGATTTTTCAGTGCAAAACATATTCTTTTTATTAAGGAAAGAAAAGAAAGATCAAACTGTGAAGAAAGGACGTTAAAAGGTAGATTGCCATAACTAAAGATAAGATGAAATGAATTATATTTAATTTACTCTTGAATTCTGTTGTATCCATGCTAAGTAAAGTTATGTAAATGCCCCTAAAATATTAATTTTGAAATAGAATGAACAGAAGTAGTATACATATCTGTAAATGATCATGTTTAACCATATGTGTAGGTTGTGATATTAATTTTAGGAAAATGAAGAAACTTTGTTGTTATTACATAATAATAGACATTAATAGAAATAGAGAATGAATTCACTGTTTGCACAGGAGAACATTTATCTTTTATTCAAAATTATGTGATTTTTATATTTTATATTTTTGAGTGTATATAACTGGGGAAATAAAGGTATAGTTTCTATGGGAAAATAAAAACAATAAATTTTGTTGCAGGTGGTTAACCAACATAGGTGGCTAATTATGTTTCTCTTTGGCCTTACTCACCTTTCTGTTTTGATGGCCACTTCTATATTAAGGAACTGGCCAATACAAACACTAAAAGTATTTATCATTAAAAATATAGATTATGCTTCCATAGACTTAGTAACATTGCCCATACCAAGAAAATAGTATGGCAGTTGGTTTACAAGTTGATATTATTGCATTAATAAATTAATTTTTTAAAGACAATCAAAATAATTATTTAGGCTATGATCTATATTTCTGTACTTTGCCCAGCCTCATATTGGATAAGAACTAACTTCATATCACAAATATAATTTAAAGGAAAATCATGACTTTCATACTATTTTTTATAAATGTGCTATACAAATCCATTTTTTCTTTATTCTTTACTTTCTGTTGTTCAGGCTTTCTTTCTCTCTCTCTCTCTCTTTTTCACTACTGCACAATGGGAAACTGTCCCATTGATTGGCAAAGAATGCTCACTGATGAATCCCATTCTGCCATACATTATGCAAAAGCCAAGCTGCCTAAAATATCCTGTAATGTGTTATTGTTCTCTCGACAAAGAAGAAAACCCATGGTGAATGCTGCTTGATTTGCACAATATTTAGCAAGGTCATGGATTTTTTTTTCCTTTTTCTTAGTTTGGATTTCTTTCATCAAAGCATGTTATATTTACAATTTTAACCTATTAAATGGAATAGCCAAGTTCATAGTTTCATCTTAAATTGGATTATTTTTTTCCTATTACTTTTCATTTGGTAGCAAATGGTGTTTGATCTTGTAGGTTTTGTAGTCTTTTGAGAACTACGTTTTACATTTTGTGCCACATGTACAACACAATATAGTGTGTGTGTGTGTGTGTGTGTGTGTGTGTGTGTTTCTAATATTTCATGAATGATTTTAAACTTAAATTAATTCTAAGAATAAATGAACAACTTTCAAGTTTTTCTGCATCTCTGAGAAATCTCACCAAAAATTCCATTTTAGGTAGTGAATTTTGCAACTCACCATTTAACTAGAAGTCTAGGGTAAATTAAGGCCTTGCTTCCACATACAGGAAAGGTGATGTTCAGTGTGGACTAGCTCTCCTTAGTCTCGACCCTAATGATATAGCTTGTTCTTCCTAATTTCTTTTGTTAATTAATATTTGTTCTGTAATCGAGGTATCAATAAATAGTGATTTCTTAGTGCTTACTAATGGCAAGTGAAAGGCAGATATAATAAAGTAAATAATATTTTCCTCCTTTCATTTTGTGTGTGAAGATAGATAGATGATAGATAGATAGATAGATAGATAGATAGATATGTATGAATCTATGCATATGTATATATAATATACAAAATTGTTTATTATCTTTCTAATTCATTTATTTTGCTAACTTCTTAAGCCTACTTGTTCTAGTTGAAGCCGATCTCAAAATTGGAATTTGGAGGAAAGTCCTAAGTGATACTAAAACTACTTCTATGCCATATTTATAGAGTATGTTGATTATTCTTTAAAGCTTTGATTCTGAGAAGAAAACATCATAAATTTACTATTTTGTCTTCAGTACATAGTCACAACTCAAAATAGTAAAATGTAAAATTTAAAACAGTTATCATTATACTTATAGAATTTCAGATTTTTTTCATTTGCATTAATGTGAAAAAATTTTGGGGATGGTATGGTTGAAATAATAATGCAAGCATCAAGGACAATTTTCTGGTTTTCAATATCTAGACATACATGGTATGTACTCACTGATAAGGAGTACATTATTAGTCCAAAAGCTCAGAACACCCATGATACAACTCATAGACCATATTAAGCTTAACAAGAAGAAGACCTAAGGGTAGATGCTTCAATCCCACTTAGAAGGGGAACAAAATGATCACTGGAGGCAGAGGGAGGGATAGACCTGGGAGGAAAAAGGAGGGGGTAAAAAATGAGGGACAGGACCAAGTATGGGAAGAGACAGAGCAGTTCAGATGTGAACAAATAGAAATAATGGAACTAGAAAATACCATCCTGTGTGAGGTAATCCAGTCACAACAAAACACACATGGTATGTACTCACTGATAAGTGGATATTAGGACAAAATCTATGGATACATATGATAAAACTCACAGACCATATGAAGTTCAAGAAGAAGGAAGAACAAAGTGTGGGTGCTTCAGTCCTACTTAGAAGGGGGAACAAAATAATCACTGGAGGTAGAGGAAGGGAGAGACTTGGGAGGGAGGGGGAGGGAGAGGGGGAGGGGAAAATGGGGGCAGAATCAGGTGTGGGAAGGGCATGGGGAGAAGTATAGAGTCAGGAAATTGAATGGAGATATGTAATAGTGACATAAAATCATGAGTACTTTAATGGGTTAATTCATTGATGTAGTCAATTACCAATAACTAAATATCTTCTCATTAAATTTATCTTTCCGCTTATGAGCAATACCTTGGTAACTCAGAAGATTTCCAGAAGATAGCTCACTTGGAACCTCAGAATTTGGTATTTGCTTATATATTGATTAATTCAATCTCTCTCTCTCTCTCTCTCTCTCTCTCTCTCTCTCTCTCTCTCTGTGTGTGTGTGTGTGTGTGTGTGTGTGTATGTGTGTGTGTGTGTGTGTGTGTGTGTGTGTAATATATGTATACCTGTGTGTACCTTGTGATCCCATTAGGTTCACACAATGACACTCCCTTAAAGAATCATGAACCATCCAAAGGGCCACAACTCTATAGCACTGGAGTTATAGATATATTTAATGCCACATCAGAATTTGTGCCTAAGAGCTTGGATCTGAACTCTTGTAGTCATGCCTCTTTAGCCAATGCTTTCAAGCACAAAGCCCTTAATCCCCCAGATTCCCAAATATTTATATCTAAAATGGGTTTTATATTTGACCTGTGTACTAGTACCTAAAGGGTGTACTACTGTTGTGTTGTTAGATAATAAGAGGTATTATCAATAGTTTGAACGACGACCATATACTATGTTTCTTGTTTTAACGGTTTGTTACGTTTACATTACCTCTAGGTAGTGTTAGATGTCATTTTGAAATCTCCAAAGTGTGTTCTATTTTCTTTACGGTAAAATTTCTTATAAGGACTGGCACGTATTTGTACTGGGATAGACTATGTTCACATATAACAATCTCATAGCCAGATCCAAAGCTTTTGGGAAAGCCACCCTCATTAAATTATATTTTAATGAATAATTCAGAAAATGGGTAAATGTGAAGCCTTATTCATAGTTCATATTAGAACACTCACTAGCTTTCATGAACATTTGATTGCTTATCTGTGAAATATAGAGCATTATCTAGAATTTTAGTATAAAATAGCTCAGATTAAAAAAAATAGGGATTTTTTAAGTGGAAAAAGTTTCTGGTGTTTGGCAACTACTGAGGTTATCATGAAATGACTATACCAAAATTGTGTATGGGTGTGCATGCACACACACACACACATGCATTTGCATGCATGTGCACATGTGTATATGTGGTATAGACATATTTTACTTATTAGTGTGGAGCTCAAAATTTGAAGAAAAAGTCAAGACACTGAGAAATCATATAATTTTCAGTCTTAAACCATGTTATTAATTAATGAATAGAACTGAGAACACAGCCTTCTGACTCCAATTGGCTCTTTATTCTAATTTAATAATGATGGCCTTTCCACTACTGTAGATATACACTGTCATTTCAGATGGTGTCTGATACCTCTGAGGCTTATTCTGCCAGAGTTACCATTTTAAACTACCTGGCTCAGATCAATTTTAAAGTTCAGACTTTTTTTTTTTTTATTCACTTCAGAAAATTTCAGGCATTTATTTTATATCAAATGTGTGGCAGAAAATGGGCCCATCTTGCCTAATGTAGAATTATAGAAAATCTCAGTCCAGATAGGTATCAAAGGAACAAAGAACAAGATTGTTGATGTACTGAGAATAGTAGCACATTCAATCAGAATCACTCCATCTGAGCTCAAGTTATTATGACATATAGTCTTCAGATAACTGCATACTTTAGTGACTCTTGAGAAATATTTGCATGCCAATCACTTCTAGAGAAAACACCAGATGCATTTTAACTATTGAATCCTCAACTTGGAATTTTGTATAGTGTAGACAAGAGATAGTCAGTTTCATGTAACATATAGAAGAAAAAATTATGACTTTATCTATAAATAGACCATAATGCGTTGTTAATCGGTAAAGATTTAAAGAAATATCTGTTCATAAGAATTACCAAAACAAAATGATGATTTGTTTGAATTTGCTAATTTTTATATGGAAACATGTAATAGAGTCATGGGATATATGCATTTCCTTCTGAAGGTCTTTCATTATAGGAAATACATACTTAATTGTCATTTACCTCAGCATACCAATTGTCTTGGGAAAAACAAGGATATGTAAAAAAAAAAAAAAATCAATAAATAAAAGTCTTTGAAAGACTATACAGGACTTACTCAGCATAGAGCTAGACCATGCTGTAATGGCTTCATTCATGTAAATTGGTCCTATTTCTCTACATGTGTATTGTGCACCTGTGTTAGTCCATGTTCCAAGCAACACAGATACTGACTATGTGAGATAGACTTAAAATGGAACTTGCTTTAGTATTCATCCCAAGCCCTTGCTTTCTAGTCCATGCAGCTCACATCTTCTAATGCACAGCCAGTCCTTTTAGTGAAAGGTTGCTTACTGCTTCTTCCTTCCATCTACCTGCTACCTACCCTGGAATCAATTGCTCTCTCGAGTGTTTTGTATTCTGTTATGGTTTGCTTCCTTTTGTCTTCTACTCCCACTGTGTGTTCTCTGCTGGAAATAATTTGACCATTCTCTACTTCTAAAATTAAATAGAGTAGTAACTGGGAGCAAAACGTGTTTAAGAGTGCAAATACAGAACAGGAGGCTTCTTTCTAATTTCTAGTCTATTTTCATGCGTAGAACTCTAAGCTCTTCTTAGTGAACCGTTTTTACTGTTTAAGTGTTGGATAATGTTCAGATAATTCCTATGAGATATTGACAGATGAGGATATTAACAGACTATATAATATTGGAATACAATGGACAAATCAGTGAGTTCAAAATAAAATAAATAGTAGTGGACAAGAACAAATTACTCATTCTTTTTTTAAAAATTTCATTTGTTGTTCAAAATCTCAAATAATAGTTAGGATCAGTAAGAATTCCTGATATTAGCCGGGCATGGTGGCGCACGACTTTAATCCCAGCACTCGGGAGGCAGAGGCAGGCAGATTTCTGAGTTCGAGGCCAGCCTGGTCTACGAAGTGAGTTCCAGGACAGCCAGGGCTACAGAGAAACCCTGTCTCAAAAACAAAAACAAAAACAAAAACAAACAAACAAAAACAAAAAAAATGCCCTATATTACTACACTTTATCACTTATATTTACCCTACATGAAGAGGCAATTTTACTTCATATATATTCATGGCTGTAGGGTTTTGTTAATTATTTTGTTTCCCTTTTTAATTGTAATCATTCCAAACATTTGAATTCTAGTCAAACATTTAGTAATGATGAGTGGTGGTGGCACATGCCTTTAATGCCAGCAATATGGAGGCAGAGCCAGGAGGATTTCTGAGTTTCAAGGCCAGCCTGGTCCACAGAGTGAGTTCCACAACAACAGCCAAGACTATGCAGAGAAACCCTGTGTTGAAAAAAAACAAAAGTCAAGACAAGTAAAAGAATAAGAATTAATGATATTGTTTCTTTTATGTTAATTGAAAGGGAAATACAGCTCAGTCAGTATTTTTCATGCTCCTTTGTTGAGTTGAAAAATGTAATGCTTTTAAATAATTTTTTTCTTTCCTCTCTTTATTAGATATTTTCTTCATTTACATTTCACATGTTATCCAGAAATTTTCCCTTACCCTCCCGCGTCCCCGCCCTGCTCCCCTACCCACCCCCTCCCACGTAATGGCCCTGGCATTCCCCTGTTCTGGGGCATATAGAGTCTGTATGACCAAGGGGCCTCTCCTCCCAATGATGGCCAANTTGGGTTACCTCGCTTAGGATGACATCCTCCAGATCCATCCATTTGCCTAGGAATTTCATATATTCATTGTTTCTAATAGCTGAGTAGTACTCCATTGTGTAAATATACCAAATTTTTTGTATCCATTCCTCTGTTGAGGGACATCTGGGTTCTTTCCAGCTTCTGGCTATTATGAATAAGGCTGCTATGAACATAGTGTAATGCTTTTAAATAATTTTAATCCTTCAAAAACATACACGCATGCAATGCTTTATCTTTTAAAATATATTTATTAATTTTGACAGTTTTAAATGTAAGTGCTGTATTTCCATTTCTTTATGTAATATTCTTCCCCTGAAGCTGTCCTGATACACTACTAACCCCATTTATATTTCACAACTGTTTTTCTTCTTTAAAAAACATGTTATATATTGTTGTTATATATGTATGTGTGTGTTCTGAGTCCATTTAATGTTCCCCATATGTATGTGTGTTAACCTATGACTACCTGGATCTATCCGGTACATTGATCCTATTTCCCACCCACTCTCTCTAGCTCTATTCCCCCACAAATCCTCCTCAAAACTCAATTCATTTCCTCTTTCTTAAAATTACTTTTATTTTTATACCTCACCTAGAGCAATTATTGTGTGAAGATAATATCATATAGTGTGAATTTCTGACTATAAATTCATCCGCTGAGGCACAATCCCCTTTCCTGCCAACATGCCCTTTCCAAAAAGTAAAAGCAACTGCTATCCAAGAGCCACTAACTTGGTCCAATAACTTTTCAACTTGCGAAGTGGCCTGGGAAAGTCATCCCTCCTCCATGTTGGTGTTTTGAACTGGTTTGACATTGTGCATATCACTTGCGGTTGACCAGTGCTCTTCTGAGTTCATGTGTTCTGAGGGCATAATATGTCCAGAGGGAAGGATTTCACAGCATTCCTTCCCATCCTCCATCTCTTTCCTCTTTCCTTCTCTCCTCCTTTTGGTGGTTGAGTATGTGTTGAAGGAAACTGACACACAGAGTCAGGCACACACAGTGTCATTCTCAGCACTTTGAGCAGTCATGTATCTCTACATCATCCACTCTGCAGAAAGAAGCTTCTCTGACCAAGGCTAAGACAGTGCAAATCTGACAACACCTGTCACTAGGAGACTGGAGAAAGTATAAGCCAGGAATTCAGGAACTGGCTTAAGTTTGGGACCTAGGGGTTTGACATTAAACTATAAAAATATTTGAAATACCCTGTCACAGCATCTATCACATATACACTCTCTCTTTTCAGATATTAATGATATTTTGCTTGCATATTAACCAATCTTTTGAGATTCATTCTAAGTTCATTCCATATCTTATACAAATGGCTATATTTCCTATTGATTCTACTTATGATAGAGTGTTTTTATAATTATATAATTCAATTTAGTTAATGTCACCTTCACACCCCTCTTACTCCCCTCTCCTTTTTTGCTGAAAATATTCTTCAACAGATCTTCTTCCTCATTTTGTGTTTTATTGCGTGTTTGGCCCACAATGTTTAATAGGGATTTATTGCTAGAACATCTCATAGATGAGAGGTTATGCACGAGCAGTAGTAACTTATCAGGGGCCACAACACTAACAACAATGTTGGCAGTTCTATAGTTCCAACAGGATTCTCAGTGACAGAGAATTAAGACATGATAATAAACCTCTGGTTCTTCTCCAGGAGTCCTCTCATTAATCTCTCAGCCAACAGCAAATCACCTGGGAAACATTTCATCTATCCCAATCGATTCTCTACAGGCTTTAAATAGGTGAATTCATTTAATACTCAGACCAGACTCAGAAAGTGGTATATTGCATATTATTGTCTGTCTTCCAAAGGAAGTTAATGAGGTTATTTATTTATTTGTTTATTTACTTAATTTACTTTACATCCTGAACACTGCCTGCCTCCTGGTCACATCCTCCTGCAATTCTTCTCCTCTCCCCCTCCTTTTCTCCTATGAGCAGGTAGGGACACCCCCCCCCCCCAGATATACACCATCCCTGGAACACCCCAAGTTTCCTTGACTAGCTCATGGTAAGAAGGAGATTTAAATATCTAAGATATGATTTTCCTTTTTTGAGTATCAACAGTAAAAACTGGTTATTTGTGGATCTTTCTTTCCATTTCCCCTTCTCAGTGTTGAAGTTTGTTTGTTATTTGAACCAGTACAGGTCTTGTGCATGCTTTCACACCCTCTATAGTTTCAAATGTTCTATTGTGTCAAAAAGATGCTATTTCTTGGTGTTATCAACTTTGTCTGACTTCTATAATTTTTCTGTATCCTCTTCTGCATTGATCCTGAGGCATGAGGAGAGGCATTTGATAAAGACATCCTGCTTAATCCTGAATATTGTAAAGTCTCTCTGACTCTGCAATTTGTCTAGTTATGTATGTATATGACAACCACACTTCAGTGCAGATCCACTTATAGAAGTAGTTGGACAACATAAAGGGTTATATGTATTTGTGTTGACGTGTGTGTGTTTGTGTGTGTATCTGTTATTGCATATACTTTTGATTTGTCTTTGTATTTTATATCTAGATATCAATGCATATATCTATGTCAATATTATGAATTTATTTTATATACACATAACAACATTTTTATCTTTATAGATTTTTTTAAAAGAAAGAACATGAAATTGGGTGGGCAGCAAAATAGGGAAGATCTATAAAGAGTTAAGGGAGGGGAAAGGAATATAATCAAAATTTATTGCATGAGAACAAATTTTTAATAAAAATAATATGTAACAATTTGTAACCAAAGGAACTTATCCTAATCATTACACATTGGTCACAGTCTCATTTCTATACTGAATTCCAAACTCATATTAAAATACTGAGGAAACTTTTTGAAAAAAAAAAAAGATAAAGAACAATGGATGTAATAGCATACAAGAAAAGTAGAGGATGAAATAGCGTATATATTTCTATTTATGTAATAAAGACAGTGAGAAGAGATCCACGTAATATTTAGCAGAAGTATGGGTAGGTTGATTTTCAGATTCAATTTCATGGTTGCCTTTAGTATTCTTATCTCAAACGAAATTGATTGAATAAAAAGAATGAACTGCACTAAAGAAAAAACATGAATTAAACAAGAGGCATCAATATTAATGAGCTGCCTTTAATATTTACCTGACTATTCAAGATTCTCAACATTCATGATGTTATTCATTAAGCTGGTTTTTGTTGAGTCATTTATCATGGTGTGTATGGAAGTCAAAAGAAGTTACTTTATCTAAAGCTACTAGAGAGTTAGTCCATGATGATGAAAAGAAAAAAGAGGAAAAACTGAGAATTAGGCCAGTTATAGGAGTGAGAATATCAAAACTCAGTAATAATTTGAAGATGATTTTAAAAGTGATAGAAAGCAACGTACTAGAAAGAACAGCAACATCAACCAACAGGACTCCCCAGAGCTCCCACCGACTAAACCACCAACCCAAGACTACACATGGAGGGACCCATGGCTCCAGCTGCATATGTAGCCAAGGATGACCTTATCTCCCATCAGTGGGAGAGGAGCTCCTTGGTCCTGGGAAGACTTGATGCCCCAGTGTAGGGGAATGCTAGGGAGAAGTGGGTGGGTGGGTGGGTGGGTGAGCACCCTCATAGAAGCAGGGAGAAGGGGAGGGAATTGGGATTTGTGGAGGGAAAACTGGGAAGGGGGACAACATTTGAAATATAAATAAATTAACTAACTAATAAAAATAATTTTATAATATAAAAAAAGAAATTTAGAAGTTTACTGGTGAAAGCAGAGTTTTAAAAGTATATGAAAAGGAAAATAAATGCCCACAGCTTAGAAAGCCAGGAAAACTAAATAAATATTTCAATAGAATTTAAAATGACAAGTTGATTTTTTTCCTCCAAACATTTCCAATGTGTGTATATCACACTATGATTCAACTAACACTGATGAATTATGTTTATAGTGGGAAATTTAATGCATTCCTATATAAATGTTATCTCTATTTTTCTCTGTGTAACCAGAAAGTGCCTATCAAATTACATTGCTCTTTTAAAATCAAGGAGTTGAAGATAATAAATAATTGAATGAATTTATTAAAACTTCATCTGGCATCATAAATACTGCAACATTCTGAATATCTTTTAAATAAAATATGTATTTTTAAATACAGAATCTATGCATTTTAAAAATTCATTTGATATCTAAATTAGTGTTACTTTGTGTACAATCATGAAGTAAAATGAGAAATTTTATATTAAATTATTATTTCACAAAGTATGACAGGTACCTTAAAACAAAATTAATAGAATAATTTAATACTTTAAGGAAAACACCTTATGTAAATCATTTCTCTGTACAATTACATACAAATACACATGTACACATATACATGCTTCAACAGCTGGACATATACATATGCTATCACATATGAGAAAATGTATATGCACATGTATAGACACAACTAACAGGACATACACATGTTCTGTTAAATAATAAAAGGAGTAAAAATCTGTCACCTTCCATAATAATGTAAGAGCCAATGGAAGGCAGGGTACATGCAAAACATATCAAAAAAACAATACAACTAACATTCAACAGATATGTATTTGACATTCTTATATAAGTAAATAACTTTAAACCATTTAAACTCTCCCAGAATTTGGTACAATAATTAGTGTCTTAATTTACAACATTAGCATACCTTTTATGCAAATTCTGCCATGGAAATAGAACACAAAGCATATGCATTGCCTTGTAAACCTTAATACGTAAAACAGTCATTGAGGTGTTGAATCTTTGTAAGTAAAGGAGTTCTATGGCCTGATCATGCTAATTCTATTTAATATCTCTATTGCAGTAGAACAGAACTAAAGAAAATGTTGACCATTGATACAAAAAAAGATTACCAAGCACATAGTCATTATTTTAAATAAATGACTACATAGTCATTATTTTAATTATTGATTTATACTCCGTCTTCTATTTCTTATTTCTCAATTTAATATATGTACAAAGATGTATATCCACTTTGTAATTCGTTATGACAGTTCTAGAAAAAACTGGATCAAACTATCTCAAGACTTAGTGGTAACTCTTGGGTATATATACCCAGAGGAATTTCCTTCCTATCACAAGGACACTTGCTCATCTATGTTCATAGTAACTTTTTCGTCATAGCTAAATTTGGAAATAACCTAGAAATCCCTTGCCAAACAGTATAAAGCGGCTGAGACATATTTGCACAATGAAGTATGATTGAGCTGTTAAATGAAATAGTATCATGAAATTTTTAGATAAATAGATGGAACTAGAAAATCTCATCTTGAATGAGATAACCCAAACACACACACAGAGAAAAACATGGTATGTATTCAATTATAAGTGGATATTGGCTGTAAGTGGACATGCTTCAGTCCACAGACCCAGTGAGGCTAAATAATAAGGAGGGCTTAAAGAGAAAGAAGTGAGTTTCCCTGGGAAGGGGAATTAGAATGTAGATCACAAGGGACTGGGAAGATGGGGACAGGGACAGGAGTGATCAGGGGAGTGAGGATGGAAGATAAGTGGACTAGGAAATATAAATGGGATTTCAATGGTGAGATAAAAACCAAGTGCAATACAAACTCCCAAGATCCAATACGGTTGGCCCTAGAAAAGACTCCGAGTCCTGGGAGATATGGAGTCTGCCCTGGCCATCTTCTCTACTCAGGCAATGCGAAAGATATGCTACTGTAAAGGTGACACAGAAATTGTGGGAGTGACCAATGACTGGTTCAGCTTAAGACTCATGTCATGAGAGGGAGCCCACCACTGCCATTTCCTGGAGGGCCAGGAACCAGAATCAGGATACCCCAAAGATCTGAGATAGAAGCAAAGAAGAACTGCCAAACTGAAAGCCAATCAGATGATTCCTAATGATATTCTGCAGGACTTGTAGACAGGAACCTAGCATAATTATCATCAAAGAGGCTTCATACAGTAACTGATGGAACGAGATGCAGAGACCCCACAGTCAAACATTAGGTGTAGCTTGGTGAATCCTGAAGAAGAGAGAATGGAATAGGAGTCAGAGGGGTGAAAGGACTCCACCAGAAAACCCACAGAATCAATTAGTCTGGGATAATTGGGGCTCACAGAATCTGAACCAACAACCAGGAAGACTGTGGAGGTCTGACCTAGGCCTTCTGCATATATGTTACAGTTGTGTAAGTTGTTCTCCTTGTGGGACTCCTAGCAGTGGGAGATGGGCTTTCTTAGACTCCTTTGTCTGCTTTGGGGAGCCTTTCCCTCCAATTGTGTTGCCCTATCCAAACTTGATAAGAGGAAAGCTGCCTAGTATTACTGCAACTTGATATGGCATGCTTGGCTGATAGCTCTGGGAGGCCTGCCCTTTTCTGAAGGGAAACAGAGGAGTTGATTGGGGTGAGGGGGGTGCTTAAGGGGTTACCAATAGGAGAGGAGGGAGAGGAAACTGTGATTGTGATGTAACACACGAGAGTAGCGAATAAAACACACAAAAATGTAAGCCAGCATGGTATTGGAGGTCAAAGAGTTGAAATAAAGCACAGAAAATAAATGCTTATTCCAAAGCATTTAAAGAAAGACATGAACTTTGTTTCTTCACTAACAGTAGGAATTAATATATAATATATTTTAAAACTAAGGCTGACTAAGGGATAATAATTATAAAACATACATTAACTTTATGTAAACACTTGTTAGAGCTGCTCTCCATTATGTTGCAGGTTTGGGAAGTGGTCCTGTTCTATTCATAAATGTCAAATAGAGTATGAAGATGCTGTTATGTTTGTAAGACAAAAAACCAAGGGGAGCTTTCAATTACAAACAGCTGCTTTACTTGAGGAATCACAATGGAAGACACACTAAGGTTCAGAAATACCATTGGGCATTGTTGTTCTTAGTGGACAAAATAATGCTTGCTCCATGGTGGCTTTTAGAATTTTGGTATCTAAAAATTTGAATATGGAATTTGACCTATGTTCTTAAAGTTGTGGTAGATTTGGAACTCCTACACTCCTAATGATTGGAAGAAAATCAAAAGAAAGAGAAATCTTTCTATAACAAAAATAAATGCTTCCAGAAAAGAAAAAGTGAAATATAAGATATATAATTTACACTGCTGAACACAAAATAATTATACAATATCAGTTATTTATGTATTGGCATATATTATCTCATAAGAATAACAGTGTTACTAGTTAAATGTTAGAATGTTAAAAAAATGTAAAAAATACAAAAACGGCTGGGTGTGGCGGTGCACACCTTTATCGCAGGGCTCGGGAGGCAGAGGCAGGCAGATTTCTCAGTCTGAGGCCAGCCTGGTCTACAAAGTGAGTTCCAGGACAGCCAGAGCTATAAAGAGAAACTCTCTTTCAAAATCCAAAACAAACAAACAAAAATTACAAAAATTATCATGTGACATTGTATACTTAACTGAATTCTAATAGGGAGAATTTAAAGAATGAATTAAAGTATTAAACATTAACTTTTTCATGAATTAAATGACTCATAGTCATAAATTGTAAACTAATATGCGTTCAAACTAATTTCATTAAAATTATTATATTTAATTGAATTTAATATATTGCTTAAAATATTTAGAAAAATACAAACTTGAGATTTATGATTTCAATTTAAAAATTTCAAAGTATAGATAGATTGATGTTTATAATTAAAAATTACATTCGAAAATAATAAAATAACAGAAGAATGCTAAAGGATTTTTTCCAGTTAATATACATGGATAATAAAGTACTATACATCAATAAAAATTATATGTAGAAAAATAGAATTAATATAGAGCTTTAAATATTCAGCAGTGAAAGCAAGGAAAAGTTAAGATGCCTTCACCCTTAGAGAAAATCTTGAGACTGATGAGAAATGTTTGAGCAGTTCTCACATGTCATATCTTAATACAGAAGTTTGTTGAGTGTGTTTCTTTTCAGAGTATTTGTTAACTGGGATATTGGTGTTTTATACCCTCTGCTTTTTTTGTCCCCTCTAACAAAAAAACTATCCGAAAACCAATGAAGGGATGTGACTACAGAGAATTGGAATCAGATGTTCCTTAAACAATCCAAACAGTGGAATAAAATGTTATTCAGGTATTCTAACCACCAGTGAGATATTCTTATGATTTGTCCAATCCAGGTTAAAAAAAATTAAATACATAAAAGCATAAGATAAAACAATTTTTAGTTTGACCCTCTGTAGCTCATGTTTGACAAATGATTTCTGAATGTCAATGTATTTATGATAAATGATTTGATCGCATTCTAAAAATTAAAAACAAAGACATTAGATAGGCCTTAATAGTCATAAAATACGTTTCATAAAATTGAATTCAGAAACATATAAATTTCGCAATACATGTTACTTTTAAAACCATCTGCTTTACTCTTGGCATAAAGGAATAGAGAAATAATATATGATGATAGATTTAGAGGAGATAATAATTGCATTGTAAAATATTTATTAACTTTATTTTCAGCTTGGCTAGGGAATATGCTACTAAACTTAATTTGACCTAGAAACTAAACACTATAATAGTCCCAACAGCCCCAATTAGTTGGAAGAACTAAACTTTTACCATGCAACCTTCAAATATTCTCTTTACATTCATTCTAAGCTTCTAACTCAGAGCAGCCTTCCCAAGTGTCTCATGTGTCTCATTTCCTATTGTTAATGAAACAACTCAATCAACAAAGCCGGCTTGTACATGAGCAGATTTAGGCTGAGGCAGAATTAAAATCTAATCATGGCCCTAAACATAATTATGTTCATTTTTTAAAAAGAACATTTTATTATCTACTAATCCACTCATCCTTTGACTGTTAGAAAAAATTACATAATTATACATATATATTTTCCAATTAATAGATTTGTGGAATATGTTAGCATAATATATTCAGCTCTTTTATTTTATGGTATAAGCTTTATAACTCTGCATGTAGCTAAATCATGACAATTATGAAATTATATGATGGGTAACTTTCTCATATATGCCCATAAATGCAAATTAATATGTATAGTGAATATACTTATGTAGAAAATTTTAGCTGATACAAGGTTACATACTTATTTTTTACCTGTTTGTTCCTATGACTAACAAATACTAAAATGAATACTAAGAGAAAGAACATCATCAGATTCAGATTGTTGAAGGAATTTCTAGGATGCATTCATCCACCCAACTCTTATTTACTGAGTAAATAAAAAAATCATAATATCCATCTCATATAGCCCAATTTTGTGGATATATCCTTACATTTTATTTATATAAATATGCATGCATTAATCCTTTTGTTATAATATATATTCACTATGGATTATCATATGCATAAGTACTCATACAATCCTACAATCAGATATATGTTATTCTCACTGTACCTTGGCACTTTTAACAGCCTCATATAAATACAAAAGCATGTTAAAAGCCATTGAATTAATTCTAAATGATGAAATCGGGAAAAGCAAATAAATATAATTATAATTTATACCATAGCTGTCTGAATTTTATTACAAAAATGTATTGTATAGATACAGAATTAATCAAGTTAAGGATCATGTTATCATGAGTCTTGATTCTTTAAAGGGAAAGAAAATCTTTCCAGATGAGAAACCCAAGAATAAAGATCACAGCAAAGTGTGGAGGCTACAATCCTACTCACAAGTGGGAAGAAAATGATCTCCAGGAAGTAGAGGGAGAGATGGATCTGGGAGGGAGGGAAGAGGTCCAGTTCAGATATGGGAGGAGATGGGTGAAAAGTACAGAGGGTCAGGATTTTGAAAGGAGGTGTGTAGCAGTGAGATAGGGGTAACTGGGGGTATCCATTAGAAAGTCCCAGATGCCAGGACCCAACAGGGAGGACACTAGCTGAAATACCCAACAAAAAGGAGACAGAACCTGTAGAGACCATATCCAGTAGATAGACATGGCCCCTTGTTGAGAGATGGGGACTCCACTCACCTCAAAAGTATCAATCAAGAATTCCTCCTGTCAAAAGGAAATGCAGGGATAAAATTGTGGAGTAGAGACTGAAAGATCATCCTGAGACTGCTCTACCTAGAGATCCTTCCCATCTGCAAACACCAAAGCCAGACTCTGTTGCTGATGCCAAGAAGTGCTTACTGCCTGATAGAGCTGTCCCCTGAGAGGTTCTGCTAGAGCCTGACAAATACAGATGCACATGTATGCAGTCAAACATCGGACTGAGCACAGGGAACCCAATGGAGAAGTTAGGGCAAGGACTGTAGAAGCTGAAGGAGTTTTTCAACCCCATAGAAAGAACAACAGTATCAATCAACCAGATCCACCTCCTCCGCCCCCCACACACATACAAAGGGACTAAACCACCAGCCAAAAAGTACACATGGAGGGAGAGACCCATGGCCCCAGATGCATATCTAGAAGAGGATGGTCTTATCTGGCATCAATGGGAGGGGAGCTCCTTGATCCTGCGGAGGCTCCATGACCCAGGGTAAGGGAATGCTACTTCACTGAGGCATGAGTGGATGGGTGGGCAGGAGGGGAAGCACCCTCATAGAGGCAGAGGAGGAGGAGGGAATGGGGCATTTGTGGAGTGAGAACTGGGAAGGGGGAAAACATTTGAAGTATAAATAAATAAAATCAACAATAATAAAACACAGAAAGTCAATGAATATAATCTATACATATTTAGAACCTAGCTTGAAAGATAATTCTGAATTCCGTTATTCCAGTTATTTAAATTTTCAAAATTCCAAATTCCTAAAGTCTAAGGTATTTGTTTTCAAAATTTTTTAAAATATTTCTTCTTTTCTCTTTTTTGATTTATTTATGTACTTTATTTATTTATTTATTTATTTATTTATTTATTTATACTCCAGATTTTATTCCCTCTCCCCAGGTCCACCCTCTGACTGTTGGACATCCTGTGCCTCTTGCTCACACCCATGTCTACACAAGGATTTCCTCACTCCCACCCTTCTCATTTATTGCATCCTGACCTCAATTTCCCCTCCCAATACCTTCCCCCCTTATCCTCTCTTTACCAGATCTACTCCTTTTCCTTTTCCCATCAGAAAAGGGCAGGCCTCTCAGGGAAATCCACCAAAGATGGCATATCAGAGTCACAATAAGACTAGAAACCTCCCCTTTTATTAAGGCAAGACGACCTCTGCAGGAAAGGGGTCCCCAAAGTGGGCAAGAGTCAGAGAAAACCCACCCCTCCCCCATTAGGAATCCCTCAAGAAGAGCAAGATAAACAAACATAACATATATGCAAAGGACCAAGGTCAGACCCATGCAGGCACCCTGATTGTCAATTCAGTCTCTGTGAACCCCATTGGGCCCTGGTTAGTTGATTCTGTGGGATATTTTCTTATGTTGTCTTTAACCCCTGGTCCATACAATTATTTGTCTCCTGCTTCCACAGGTTTTGGTTTTTGGTCTCTCTCCAATCAGTTTCTGCATGAAGCCTGTCTGGAGATGTTTATACGAGGCTCCTGTCAACAAATCTAAAATATAGCAGAGTATCATTGGAATCATTTATTGACTTTGTTTCTATTCTAGGTCTCTGAGCTATTCAACCTCTGGTTCCTGTCCTTCAAGACATTGTCAGGGGTGGACTCCCTCCCGTCGGATGGATCTCAGACTGCATCAGTCATTGGTTGGCCACCCCAGTCATTTCTGTGCCATCTTAGCCCACCACAGCTAGCAAGCAGGACAAATTGTAAGTGAAGGTTTTGTGGCTGGCTTGGTGTTCCCATCTTGGTTACAGAAGAGCATCAGTTCATAAACCATATCCCTTCATTGCTTGGTGTCATGGCTAAGGTCAGACTTACAGATTTCTGTGATTTTTCCATTGCACTAGCCTTATACCTTGGACCTAAAATACACCTTAGTTCCAGAAGTCTCCTCCAGGTTTCTGTGTATTAATTTTGCCTAGCATAAGACTATTGTCCTTTATATAACAAAATTTTTACTCATAACATATTAAGATTTTAGATATATACTTTTTCTTATGGTGTATATTTTCAGAATTTTAGATTGTAGAAGTTTTTAACTTTAAGTATTTCAGCTTTGAATATTATTGCTTGGATAACTGTGTCACTGTGGAGAGAATTGCATCAGTGCCAAAAACATATATGAATGGTAGGATACTCAAAAACTACAAGACATTTGGAATTAAGTCTGCAGCAGCCTTTTGGAATGCTATATCCCTAACCATATGATGTTGAACAAAACAACACTGAACTGGAAATAAAAGTATAAGGAGGTGCAATTTTCCTGTTTTTCTCTAAATGATCAAGTGAACATTTCCTGGAAGTATTTAATATGATTACCCAAAAGAAACTTCAACTTCCTTATTTTAATAGTATTTAAAAATCTAGAATAACAAAATTGTAGTAATACATAAAGATACATATACTTTTGAATCTGCCTATATTGTGGTCACCAAAACTTTTTACTTTAAGATTTGTAGGAAGTAGAGAAACTTAGAAGATACTTAGTGATGTTAAATTCAAGGTTCGGTATGTTAGAAATCAATATTTTCTTTTAAATGCTATATTTATTGTTTCAAACACCATTTACTTATTATAGCAAACTATTTCTTATATTTTCACATAAAATTATAGTCTTCATAAAAATCAATGAAATAATATAATATTTATGTTATGAATCTTTTGATTGAATTATCTTACCATGTAATTCTTTTTTAGTATGCACAGCATAGTTAATCTAAGACATACAGTGCTAGCTCATTGTGAGAAATCAGTGGTCTATCATTTATGTATCAGAAATCAAACAAGACTCTCTCTGGCTTAAGAATTTGCTCAAATTTAGGCACATCATAGGATTTATTTAACATTTAGTTAATATTTTCTTGATTTGAACACATATTTGGATTATTTAACATCACAATCATGTATTTATTTAAAACAATCAGTAGCAACCCTATGACATAATAAAAATGCCCTTTTAAATATCATCCTCAAAATGTCACAGTTTCAATGTTAACTTCATATAAATTTGAAAGTATAAATTCATACTCTGTGTGTGGCAGTATACAACCCAAATGTTCATACAAAGAATCACATCAGGACATTAATGATGCCCCGTGTCTGACTATTCAGCTTGTAAGAAGAGCATGAATGTATGAAATATGCTCTTGATGTTTATTAAAGAAAATTTGGCTTGTAAGCCTGATAACAGTTACTAAAGCAGAAAATACTGGTATTTTTTCTTTAAGACAGTATAAAAACAATCAAAGTTTCCCATAAGTATACTTTAACTCAACACTTCAGATGACTGTACACAGTAGTTTGCTGTTTCAGAGTGAAAGACAATTTGACATCTGTGATCTGAGCTCCACACATTTCAATCCAGGAAAAAATAAATAAAAGGAAAATCAAATATTTCTTTTCCAATTATATGCCTGTTATTGGATTCCTGTCCCTTGAAGCTAATTTAAAAAAATAAAATGCATGACCACTCTGTCTCATATCACTCCTAAAAATCCCCAGTGTGAAAGGACCACCGGAGACATATGAAAATGTTTGAACTCTTGAACTTAGGAAGGATGTTAACTTAAAGAAGTCAGTGAAGTGTTCTTTGCATAAAGACATATTGAAGAGTATAAACTAGTATTTTAGATCTAATACTCAATGATAAATTATTGAAAACTAGTTATAGGAAGGTGTAATGAGCTTCTCAATCTAGGTTCTACAAGACACAGAGAATATATTCATTGGTGGCTTCTCCATGCCTCAGGAGGAGGACCTTAGCCTCCTTAGTATGAATCAAGAGTGAACATAGCAGACTGTTATAGATTTTATAGTCTTTTTTTCTTTTTTTTTTTGTTTTACATTGATTTTTTTTTCTTTTTTTTCTTTTTTTTTCTTTAGATTTTTCATTAGATATATTTTTTTAATTTACATTTCAAATGTTGTCCCCTTTCATAATTTCCCCTATGAAGATTCCTTATCCTCTTCCCCTGCTCTCCAACCCACCCACTCCTGCTTCCTGGCCCAGGCATTCCCCTATACTGGGGCATAGAACCTTCACAGGACCAAGGGCATCTTCTCCCATTAATGACTGACTAGGCCATTCTCTGCTACATGTGCAGCTAGAGCCATGAGTCCCACCATGTGTTTTCTTTACTTGGTGATTTAGTTCCAAGGAGCTCTGGGGGTACTGGTTAGTTCCTATTGTTGTTTCCCCTATGGGGCTGCAAACCCCTTCAGTTCCTTCAGTCCTCTAACTCCTCCATTGGGGAACCAATGGTTAACTGTTAGCATCCATTTCTGTATTTGTCAGGCTCTAGCAGAGTCTCTCAGGAGACAGCTATATCAGGCTCCTGTTAGCAATCACTTCTTGGCATCCACACTAGTGTCTGAGTTTGGTGACTGTATATGGGATTGATCCTCAGGTGGGGCAGGCTGTTTCTGGATGGCCTTGTCTTCAATCTCTGCTCAACACCTTGTCTCTGAATTTGCTTCTATGAATATTTTGTTCTTGCTTTCTAAGAAGGACTGAAGCACCCACACTTTGGTCTTCCTTCTTCTTCTTGAGCTTCATGTGGCCTGCAAATTGTATCTTGGGTATTCTGAGCTTTTGGGCTCATATCCACTTATCAGTGGGTGCATACCATATGTGTTAATTAACATTTGTGGGAAAGGAAGGAATTTATGACACTGCCCAGTTGTTTGTTGCATCACCATACAAATTAATAAAGGGGAAAACTGAGTTCAGTGACAAAGTTGTCCAGCTCCAGGTGTCCATACACAATTTAAAAGTTTCTAACTATGCCTGGGGGATGGGAGTAGATATTCTCTCCAGAAATCATAGGGCTTAAGTTACAAAAAGGCAAATTTAACTGTTGTCTTAGGATTGGCCGACTAACAATGTAAAATGATATTCCAGCCTTATAGGACATTGGTCTTGGAAAAGAACAATGAACAGGTTCCTGGCTTTTCCAAACTGCCTCATTTGAATACTCTGCCCATATAATATAAACAACTGAATAAATCTCCTCTAAATACATGTACTTATTTTTAAAAGTTGTATTCCTCCAGAGAACCCTGGTTCTCAACTCCTAAAAATTCACACAAAACTTCAAATCATCTGATAGATACCATGGTAACAAGAGTGTCCTGACAGAGTTCTTTCCAGCAAAGGATATATGTTCCACACAGTGTTGAAAATACAGTAGACTCTTAACAGTATTTAGGGTAATGCATTGAAAAGCAGACAGATAATGTACTAACAGGTATATATTTTTCTTTCTTCTATCAGCTGAATATACTTTGCAACCAGTTTCTCAAATGCTAGCTTACTATTCTGAATTCGTATTTACATTAAGTTTGATTTACATTTAGAAACATAACATAGGGACTTGGAAAATTTCTGGCATACTGTTTCCTTCTAAGGTCATTGCCAAACCTGATATTCTTTGGTCTATCTCCTTATTTGGAATTACTATGTGCTTTTTTATTTTTCCACAGGATTGTCAAGGAACTCTTAATCATTTTGACATAGTTAAAACGTAGATCATTGGCAAAATTTAAACAAACTATGAATAATCTAGACAACATTTTGTTTTTAAATTTAATGGCTATGAGAAATATTAATACCTATTATATATGAACATATAATTCATTTAATCATGTAATCAATTGCTATTAGAGATCAATGAAATATTCAAGTGTGCACACAAAAGACAAAATCTTTTCTTTTAGCCAAGTCTCTGAAATAAATATGTATTATAATATGTACAAATATGAATGATTTTGAGTATACTATGGCAAGTTATTACCAGAATTTATGGTGTTATAACAATATTACCAATATTACATTTTTAGTTTTATACATACTTAGAGTTATGTATAACTATCCTGAAATAAAATGAAAGAGAAGTATTTTGTGTTGTTTGCTAGTCAGCAAAATTCATGTGGTGTGGACTGGAGTTATTATTTCTCTGGGTGTATCCTCTAGGTTTTTCTTTGCTTGCTACATCCATGTGAGAAACTTTTCCTATGTAACTTGACCTAAATGAGGCAAGGAAAGAAAAACAAACATCACATTCCAGAATGACCAAAAAATGTCTTTTAAAACAGTTTTTAAATAAAATAAAGTAATTATGAAGTACTCGCTACTTATGCTAAAAACTTGAGGAAAGAAGAGTCATCTTATGGTTAAAACTTTTCAAAGCTTAGGTATTAATGACAACATAGTATTCATTTGTTTGATCAGAACAGTCAATTTGTCTCTGTATAACTAAAACCCAAGCTAATTTTCCATCTTTTATATAACTAGAATATTATGTCCATTAAGTATGCCCTTTATCATTAGGTAATGTTAATAATCCAGAAGTAGCCATTTCTATACACTCTACTTAAGTTGGATGCTATATTTGAATATACAATTAAGTTCCTTCATTTTATATAATTTCTTAGTGATTGTATAGATACCGTTCATATGTCTGTAGGCATATGTAGGCATATGTAGGCATATATTTTATAGTTTAATGAATTTCACCTACATATTCTAGTATGGTGGATGGACTGGAATGCATTCTGTGCGAATTTGAAAACAATCATCCTGCTACCAAAAATAGTGGAAACTTAACAGCTCAAATGAGCATGTCCTTGGAACACGACAATTAACTACTATATCCAATGAAACTGCCATGGGGATTTAGTAGGTAAAGTGTAATTAACTAAATTAGAAGTAATAAAAAATGCCACACTTAAACAATTGCAAGATTGTACAGAGACTTGATATACTATGGTGATCTGTGGACCATTTTAACTCCTACATACAATTAAAAGACATTTCCTCTAAAAATGTCAGGGGATTTTTATCAGCGAAACTGCTGCTGCTGCTTGCCAACACTTTTCCTAATGAGCTTTAAAATACCCACGTTGTGCACGTGCCAGTTGGCCCAGTCTCATCTTCAGATGCCTGCTCGTGTCACTCCTATCTGACAATACCACAAAGTCACATTGTCCTTTCGGTCTAAACCCAGCAATAAAATTTTGCAACCGTAAATCTCTGGTGCAACCCAAGAAAATGACATTCAGATATCTATTTAGATTCTAAGAAACAAGAATATAAAGTCTCTTCCTTAGTCATGAAGATTTTATAAAATAAACATATATTATCTCATTATTCATAAGAGAAATGATTATAAAAATCAAAGCCTTTTTATTATGGATTTTAAATTAATGTTAGGAATGTCTAAAATTAAAATGTTTGGATTGTATCAAAGCTCTATTTTTAAACGATCTAAAGATATATACATTTGGACTGTTTTAAAATAGAATATTTTAATTACCTTTTTATGTAATAGATAAATTACCACAAATCAGGCAGTGATGCCAACACAGGTAGTAAAATTTAAGCCATTTGTCATCTTCAAATGTTCTACGAGGACAAGTAAAGACAAAGTTTTGAGGAAATTATATTGTTTAAAATATGAACTATTTCTTCAAATTTAAATATCCATTGCACTTACAATAAATATCTCCAAAGTGTGTAATCAACAAATAAACAAAATTCCTACATTTATACTTAGTTGACAGAGCAGTAAGCTGATCATAGAACAAACATCATTAACTCTGCTTCGTCAATGAATCAAAATACTAAACTTTTACTGTAGGAAATTCATGTAACTTATAGAAAGTAAGACTAAGAGGATGTATATCTTACTGATGTGAGGGATGTTTTGTTTATATTCATGTACCACATCTTTTTTATTAACTACCAATTAATCTCCACTTTATTAATTGTAAGAAAAATCAGACCCTATATCTCAAATACAAAAGTATGTATTATTTACTTATTTATTTGTGAAATGTACTTTTTGGTGAAAATTATTTACCTGGGCCCTGTGTAACTCTTTCCAACACACTGGCTTAGTCATAAATTGTGATCACTGCATTGATTTATTGACTTGATATTTTAAATTGCCCACTTTCTGTCTGCTCGGTGGAATAATCTATGACAGTCATATTTTTAGTCTCTAATATATGAGTTTATAAATATATAGTGAGGCAAAATAAAATAATAAATAACAAGTAACAAATCCATAACAAATCATGTTCAATTTGTACTAAATATCCAACAGAAATTGACTAGAGACCTACTTCATATTCTCCAGCTGAGGTTCTCCATAAACATTCTGAAGCAAATCACAGCACAATGTCTGCTTAAGTGAGGTTTCAGTCACTGGTCTTATCATTATCATCCCCCTTTTTCTTCCTCTTCTATTTTTCTAGTTATCATATTTTTACACCACATTCCTCTTCCCTTCATACCTTCAAACTTTTGACATACCCCTTCTTGTTTTCTTCTCTCTTTTAAGTTAGTGACCCCTTTTTTTCATTAATAATTGTTATAAACACACACACACGCAAGTGCTAAATACACTAAGTACATTTTACTCTGTGTATATTGTATGTGTTTCAAGAATGACGTCTTGATAGTGAATAACAAATTGATATAATTCTCCCTAGGGAATATTGTTTTTGTTTTTGTTTTTGTTTTTGTTTTGTTTTGTTTTGTTTTGTTTTGTTTTTACCATTCTGATACTTGGTTGCCTGCAAAGCTGCAAAGCAGAAGCCTCCTATACTTGTAACAACTTAAAATGTCTACTGTTATTATCCCGGTTCAGCTCATGTTTGTGAGACTTTATGAATGTAGGTCCTGATACTACTAGGAGACACAGTCTCAGAGCAAACTGCCTGATCATCATCTGTCTCTTTCAATCTTTCTTTGCAACTTGCACAGTGTTATATGAACCTCAGGTATAGGGAGTTGTTTTATTGATTTATCCTTGATACTGGCCTCTACAGGTCCACATTTCAATTGGATGTGGTTTTCTGTAAGATTGGAGTCAACCCTTTAAAACATTACTAGCATCTTATACATCATGCCAACTATGTACTATATTGGTCTAAGAGTCATATTAAAAAAAAAAAGCCACACTTTGATTTAAAGTGTAGGAGATTTATAAGAAGGTAGCAAGCAAAAGTAGAATAATAACAAACAACAGATAGATACATGACAGTTAGACACAGAGATACATAGATGATAGATAGATAGATAGATAGATAGATAGATAGATAGATAGATAGAGGTAAATAGATGATAGATAGATAGATAGATAGATAGATAGATAGATAGAGGTACATAGATGATAGATAGATAGATAGATAGATAGATAGATAGATAGATAGATAGAGGTACATAGATGATAGATAGATAGATAGATAGATAGATAGATAGATAGATAGATAGATAGATAGATAGAGGTACATAGATGATAGATAGATGATAGATATGTGATAGATAGATAGATAGATAGATAGATAGATAGATAGATAGATATATTGATAGAGGTACATAGATGATAGATAGATAGATAGATAGATAGATAGATAGATAGATAGATAGACAGACAGATAATAGATACATTGATAGAAGATTGATAGCAAAACATCACATTGAGCTCTCAAAATATGCAGCAGAATTCAACTGGGAAAGATCCTTTGAAGAAACCAATTGGGGATTCTAATAAGGTTCTAGACAAGGTAGAGTGTGCACTTGAGTAAGCCCTCCAGCAAAAGGACAAATAATAGCAGAAATGTAATTATCAAATTGATGCTTATAGAACCCACTAGAAACCAATTGGGAAAAATCCTGAATTTCAGCTAAAGTTTCTAGTTGATCTTCCTTTCCTTGAATAACATATCTGAGGCTGGATTTTCAGTGTCTCTTTCACACTGAAGGCATTACTTAATCATAACTTAATAATAACAACACTTTTTGGAAATAATAATAATAATAATAATAATAATAATAATAATAATACTTAATAATAATACTTAATATTAACAACACTTATTGGAAATATTATACCTTCTAGTTTTTGTATGAGTATTGTGCCTTAAATTGAGCTATATTGTTATTCTGTCTTTCTTGTCATATAGTCAAGGGACAGACTCATTCTCACACAAGAGTTGTTGGAGGACACGTTAAGAAAATTCCAACATGTTTATTAAAAGCGGAGGGGGCAGGCAGGCAATAAGCTCAAGAACAGCCCCTGCTCCAGTTGTTGGGGAACCCCCATGAAGCCCAAGCTGCTCATCTGCTACATATGTGCAGGGGCCTAGGTCCAGCTCTTGCTCACTTTTTGGATGGTGATTCAGTCTCTGGGACCACCAAGTGTCCAAGTTAGTATACTCTGTTTTCCTGTGGCGTTCCTATCCCCTTTGGGTCCCTCAATTCTTCTCCCAACTCTTCTGTAATAGTCCCTGAGCTCTACCTATTGTTTGGGTGTGAGTCTGTGTATGTCTTTCCATTGGCTGCTGGGTGGAGTCTATCAGAAGACAGTCATGGTAGGTTCCTGTCACACATGTCCTTTTTGGTCAGAGTTACTTCATTTTTGTCTGTCCTCAGTGGGAAAAGGTGTGCAAGTCTCTTGATGTGTATGGAGGTTAGAATTGGGGTATGGTGAGAATGTGAGAGGAATTGGGTGTGACACACACAGGGGCCTTTTATTTCTCAAAAGAGAAGGGGAAGGTGGAATGATGGGAGGACTTATATGTAGGAGTACTGGGAGGAGAGGAAGGGATAATATGGGGTTGTAAATTGAATAAATAAATGTAATCAAATATATCTTAAAGGGGAGCCAGGAGAGATGGGTGGAGTTCACTATTACATTTTAAAAGCAAACTTATTCACCAATCTAATCTAAATTATAGTGTATATTTTCGAAATACAAGAAGTATTCATCAGTATTATCCCAAAATGACTTAGAAGTAGAAATTGGACACTCTATTAAGACCTATTAAATTCAGAGTAATTAAGAAGCACTTAAAAAGCAATCTTATAGCATAAGAGTTTATAATTTATTTCTAAAAATATCTTTTTAACAGAAATTACAGTTGGTATGGCATTGCAAAGCTTACATTTTTAAGTGAATGCCACTGTTCTAGAGGAAATACATTTCACTGGATTATGTATGTTGAAGTTGAAAGTTGCACTTTTAAAATTAAAAATGAGGTAAAGATGGCTCCAGGCCATGGAGAGCTTAAGAAAGGCTTATCCTTACCAACTCTCATCTATTTACCACTTTACTGAAAGGTCTATGGCCTTTTCGAGGACATACCATTTACTCTTATGGAGTCCTAAAGCTTGCTGTATCAGAGATAGTACATTTGCGCCAAATTATTAGTCATTAATCTACATTCATTCATCCATTTTAATCTGCATTTCTGTAGTGTGAGTAATTTAATGCTAACATCTTTTATTAAAATTTACACAACAATTATAACTTAAATTTTTTTCACCATGGCCACATTGTATATTTGAGATATTTGAGGAAAGCTTTACACTGTTTGAGAGTCGCTGATGAACCCAATAATGCTGGAAAGTTTTAAAATCTTAATCTATTTAAATAATTAAAATCTCTAAGATAATTCTTTTGGGTTGCACATAAAATCAAGGAAATGGATTAGTTTCACTTATGTGTATTGAAAAGGACTAAGCTATGTGAACATAAAGGTAAAATGCACATTATATTTTGTAAAATACAAAAGAACTAATTAATTAAAATTACAACAATAGTTAATTTATTTTAATGTTTTAGGAAAGCATAAAGTGAGGAATGTAAGGTTTCCAGATTTTAGCAACTTTTGCACCATGCCAATATTCTGAGAGCATTTCTATTGACATATTATCAACACAGATTGAATCAAATTATCTTGTACCGACCAGCTGATACACATTTTCATATACAACCAAAATATGATCCTATGAATTTAAAATTTGCAAGTAGGTTTAACACGCCAGATTTTTATGTGCTATTACTTTGCTTCAGTGACACTGAGAAGTTACTACCCTCTGATCCTACAAGTGAAAGTATTGACATGAAAAATATGTAGCCCTTTATAATGTGTATAATTTGAGCACATATATTTATCTCTAAAATCCCCATCACCTACAAATGTAGCATTTAAATTATTCATACCCATAAACATTCAGAGCATGGAGCCCTAGTGCACCATTAAGAAAACAAATGTCACTTCTTTGGCATTTTTGAACATAACTTTATGAACAAATTATTTTACATATTCTGGAAAAATAGGTCTCATTCAAGATTCATCATTAATATGAGTTCTTAAATTTAAAGAAATATAGTCGGATTTTTTAACTAAGAAAATCATTTATATGTGTTGCTCTTTTATTTTAAAAACAACGTTCTTTCTGCAGAAAACAGGTTTTATAAAGCAAGTAGATTATTGAAACCTGCTGAGGTGAGCATTGTGATAGTTATCATAAAGTAATGACCTTAAATTTAAACCTAGCAAACATTGGTGTAATTTCTAAGAAATACACATTAGAAAAGATTATAGCATACTGTAACCTTTGTATGCGCTAATTATGTTTACTATTTTACTTATGGAAAAATGTATAATATGTATTTAGAGTATGTATGAGTACATATATGTGTGTATTCCTCTGAGGAGGGAAATTGAGGTCAATTGTTGTTCATTAGCCTAGCTCTAGTTGTGTCCTATATCCCGAACACAACTTCTGCACCTAAAACTCAGGGATTATAACAGAAAAGGAGGCAGAAAGACTGACAGCTAGATACTGTGCAACTTCGTTAAGAGACTGCATTTCCTAGAAATGACTATGATTCTAAACACCTGATGCCACAACAATTTGACTGTATAAACAAGACCAGAAAATGATGGTCCCAATAGAGTGGGCAATGCCTACTGCTGAATCTCACAGAAGCCCCATTCCTAGCATAAAGAACTTCAGGTCTATTGCGTACCTCAGGTGGATGAGGATCTGAGTTTTCTTCTAACATTTCTTTCTTCTGATAAGATCTGTAGATTCAATCCCAAACACAATGGCTGCCCTAATCCTGAACAGAGGGTGAGGGGGAGGAGCTGTGGCCTCAGCTGTCAGTCAGGAAAAAGGCTTGAGATCCTCACAGTGGGGACCTTGCTTTCCTAGAGTCATGAAGGCAGTCCCCAAAAATGCTTGAGGCTGCTCCTTAGGTCAGGTTTAGGGATAAGGAAGTCACTAGGGAAGCAGGATTGATGAAGGCTCCGAGGCACCTATCCAGTACAAGGGATGCCTATGTGGAGCTCTGACCTGTGAGCCCAGTCAGCAGGGAAGATGACAACCCCACTTCATGGGTGTAGTGATTTCCAGATACAAGGGTTCTTTCTGGTCAAATTGAATGCTTGGGTCATTTCAAGTCAGTTTTTGCTGAAAATATGATGCTGGGGCGAAGGAAGAGGAGAAAGACTTGCAAACTCAGTCATTTCCCTTGCCCAAGAAACATGGGATTAGCATCTCGACATGCAGATGAGTGCAAGAGCTCTGGAGAGTTGCACAGGCACCAAGTGTCCACTGGTTCACGTCGATTCATTCCGTTTAGTTCCTCCATCCATCCTTTTGTGAACAGAAACAAAGTGTTGTCTTGACATGAGACCAGTATCTCAACTTGTTTGTACTTTTTCTCAATTGTAGGGACCTCAGTATGACTTCTGTCTTTGAGTGTGTCCAAGGTTAACAGCTGCAATGATGATACTACTGCTGACTTTGTTGCAATGCAGCTATTAAAGTTCTCTGTTTTGATTTTACTGTTCCTCAAGCAGTTTCAAAGGAAGGAGGGTAGTGAGTTTTCGACCACCCTGCATTGCACAGTGAATTTCTAGTGGCTTGGGCAATATGTCTCAACTTTGTGATGGGGCCTTGGTAGGAGCTATGCTTCTCAAACTGTGAGTAGAAAGATCTTTCCCCAGGGGTGGCTGCAGGCCATCAGAAATCACAGATAATTTACATTACAGTTTATAACAGTAACAAAAGTACTGACAGACAGACCGATGGACAGACAGAATCTGTAATCTGAGACCAAGGTTGTCAATTCCCTTTCTAGAAATCTCCATTCTTCTGTTAAGACCATCTAATGATTTTTCCTTCCAGACGTTGCCATTTTTATGTTTATATTTTCACAGGGCTGTTTTATATCACGGTTATTTCTTAGTTTTAGACACCCCTTGGATCTTTCGTTATGCTCATCAATCAGTTTTAACCTGGAGAGCCAGTATATTGACATTTTCAAATCATTTTCTAGGGTGATTCCAGTTCTAAGCATAGTAAAGTAATGACTGTATATGTAATCAAACATGAAACAAATAAAGCAGTTGGCAAAATACATACAAGATGCTTCTTTAGATGCTGTTGACAAGAGGGAAAAAAATCATATAAATGAACTTCAATGCAATTAGCATAGAAGGGGCTGGAAAGCCCTAATGTCTAAGAATGGTCTCTCCATGGAGCCGGTCCTTATAAGAAATGTGGTTCCCAGAGCTCAGTGGGAAGTGATTAGATGAAGCTATCCCATTATCCTGAGATCTCTCACTCTCTGCATATTGTATGGTTGTGGATCTCCCTGCATTCGTTTCATTTTCTGCAGGAAGATGTGAGTGGCTCTCTGCCTTGTGCCTTCTCCTGGACTTTCTTCTGTTATTGATCTTGTTCAGCTATGACAATAGTTTCTATTTTATCTTATCATATATTATTTTGTTATATTTTTAAAAATAATGAATGAATTAATGAAAACTTAGCCACTAAGTTAAAGGTTAACAACTGTCATCATTTCCCTGAAGGGAGAAAGAAAATTAATTTTCTTTGTTAGAGAGACACTGGGTATATCAACCACTCAAGAACAGGGCTCATGTTCAGGAATAGCTGACCAACATGTAATGTACTCCATGATTCCACCTGCCTTCTGCCTCTGCCTCTCTCTCTCTCTCTCTCTCTCTCTCTCTCTCTCTCTCTCT
>LR752637.1:45372-69346 GCA_902729485.2 Mus minutoides
TGTGTGTGTGTGTGTGTGTGTGTGTGTGTGTGTGTGTGTGTGTGTGTACATGTGCTTTTAATGTGCTTTTATTTGGTTATAGTTTGGTGGAAATTTAGGAGGTGGTTTATTTTGTTTCCTTGACTTTGTATTTTTAGTTTTTATTGGCTTGTTTTTTGAGAAAGTACTTAAAGTTGGAGGGGTAATAAAATAAAGAATCTGGAAAGGCTTGGGGAGGGGAGAATATAATCAAAATATATTTAAATTTAAAATTATTTTTAAATAATAAAGAAGAAATGTGGTACATCAGGCCCATATGTTAGTGGTTGCAGCAGCACATTTAAATTTTTTTTTTCCAGAGTGAACTTATTGACCAGCTTCCAAGACTCCTGAATAATTTTCCTTTCACAATAATTCCATTGAAGAATAGACGTTGCCCCAGTGGAGGCTATTTAAGTAGTGTTACCTGAAACACTTAAAAATTAATTATCTAAAATTATAAAGAATATGTGTGATGTGAGTAAAAAAAAATCTTTGAAAAAGAAGGTTTTCAAATGAAATAAAATAAGATGTAATTATGAGGTCCCAGCAAAAACACATTTTAAATAGTTAGCCATACATGTTTAAAGGCAAAAGAGTGGTAAAGATGTAGAAAGTTGATACAAGCTGACCAAAGCTATATTAATATCGAAGACTTAGACTTTTGAAGAAGGTATTACCTAGGACAAATAGATTATTTTATAATGATAAAAGGAGCAATTGAGCAGGAGGAACATCTAATCATAAAGGTGAATGGACCTGAGGTGCATAAAGCATGAACTGAATCCATAAGACAGTGACAAATCTACAGGGACAGCCAGAGACTTCAACATGACTGTCTCAGAAATTGATGGAAACGATCGTCGGTAAATATATAGGATACTAGTGCAAAATTTACTTGTCTGGATTGAAGCTTACAGAGAGCACCACATAGAAAGATGATAAATAAATCCTACTCACCCCTGCACAGGACAGTTACTAAGATCGACTACTTGGAATGAAACTGCTATCAGTAAATTTCAAAAATCTTAAGTTATAAAACATTTTTTTTTCTGAAAACATGGAAGTAGGTGAGTAATCAATAAGAAAAAGATATTTGCAGAATCCCTTGAGTATTTGAAAATTAAACAATGCAAGTTAAGCCACATGTGTATATTACTTTGCCAAGGATGCCAACAAATGTCCAAAGCTGATACCATCAAAAAAGTATTTCAGCAGATTAGCTTGCTTCTTATGTGTAGATGGAGTTTCCTGGCTGGGATATCAGGTGATTTTTTACCCCATGCACATGTGCCTATAGCTGTCTGCATGCAAATTTCTTCCTCATTGCACAGACTAGAGCCAGACTGAATCAGAACCAAACCCTCAATGTCCTTAATATCAATTATCTCCTTAAGTTTGATTGCCAAACTACAGGCATAATCTCAAGTAAATGTTTAAAGACATTAATATACAAAATCAGAGAGAACCAAATTCAATCCATAAGTAAATACACAAGAATAAATCCATAAATCAAGATTAACAATGTTTTAAGAGAATACAAATAGAAATTGATCAAAGCTCATAGGAAATTACTTTAGCAGGGTTTAAAAAGGGTATTCCGGTACCAGATTCCTGTATCAGAGGGAAAGATGGAAAAAAAAAAAAACCCTATGTTCTCATCTTAAGAATGTGGAGAAAGAGGAACAAAAGAAGCCCCAAGAAACTACTAAATAATACCATCAATATTATAAGGCACAGGGACAATCAAAATATAGGAAACATAAACAATGAAGACAATCAGTTTCAAAATAAAGACTGTGCCAGGAATAATCTCAAGTAAGCTGTGATCAAGATAAGCAAGTGTGTAGAGGTCTAACCAGACCCAATAAAGGGCAAGAGAAACAGGTTACCACTATCATATTCACAACGCATAATTCAATATTTGGTCACATTGCACTCATTTAAATTTCATATAGGATGACCACCATAATCTGCTGACTAAAGAGGAGTCATACCACATTTACAATGAAACCTATAAGAAAGTGAAACAAGCATATTCAAATATTCAGCATGAATAAAATGAAATAGTGCCTATGATTAGCAAAGGTAAGCATGTGGATCAATTAAAATTTAATAAACTGCTAGTATAAAATAAAACAAATTCTTTATTAAAAATTGTAGAATGTTTCTATTTAGGCCTTTATTTTCTTTCTTTTTTTCTTTCTTTCTTTCTTTCTTTCTTTCTTTCTTTCTTTCTTTCTTTCTTTCTATCTTTCTTTCGTTCGTTTTGTTTTTGAGACAGGGTTTCTCTGTGTAGCCCTGGCTGGCCTGAAACTCACTCTGTAGACCAGGCTGGCCTCGAACTCAGAAATCCACCTGCCTCTGCCTCCCAAGTGCTGGGATCAAATGTGTGTGCCACCACCGCCCAGCATGTCTACCATTTTTATAACGTGAATACATCATTACGCACATATCAACATATAAAATGTGCTAAAGAAAACTGAAAAAATGTAGTGGTGCTGACCCATGAAGGCCCTATGCATGGTGCTTCAGTCTGAGTTCACATGAATTTTACTTGTGTATATTCAGAATGCCTTGTATTCTTGGTGTCCTCCAAACTCTCTTCTTACACTCTTTCTGCTTCCTCTTTCACAAGACTGTAAGTTGCCTCCTTTGATGAAGACAACTCCTGAATAACTCACTGTACAAGTTGCTGTCTAGCCAGTACCTACATTTGTAGAGTCAGTGTCTTTACCCTATGTTCCAGTGTCTTTGGTATAGGAATGTTCTCTGCATAACTCTAAAAGAGAAACTTAAACAGCAAGCTAGTCAAAAGGCCTTTGATCTGCAGTGGTGTAGTACCTGTCAGATAAAAGAAGGACACAGTGACAAAAACTCTATGGAAGTAATCACCAATTACCAATTTTACTTTAGGCCCACTTCAGGACGTGGAACCCATAATAGTTATCAGGCACTTGTATTCCCAGTGGAGAGAAATAAAATGAGGCTGATTTGTTGAGTGTATAGCTAGACAGGTCAGGAAATCAGCAAGAAACTTCAAAACATAAAGTGGAGATCAATGTGGTCCAATTTGCATGAAATTCTAAACTATATAAATACATCTTGACACATACATTGAAAGTTCTTTATCAGTGGGAAATTTGGAATAGATAAAAGGACAGATTGCAAAGGAGTTAGAAACTATGTCAAAACTTGTCAAGCTTTAATCTGTAGAGTACATTATTATGTACTCTGTATATATAATCTGTAGAGTATATTATCATTATTCTTGTGAACTTTTTTCTTTTATTGAAAATATGCTTTCTCATACAGTATATCATGATTATAATTTCTTCTCCTACTCCTTCCAATTCTTCTCCATCTACACTTGATCCCAGATCCACTCTTTCTCTGTCTGTCATTAGAAATGAGCATGCTTCTAAAAGATAATGGTGGGGCAGGAGAGTATGGGTGGGTGTGGGAGCACTCTCATACAGGCAAAAGGGAAGTGGAGGGGGAAGATGTGGGATAGGGATGTGGCAGAGGGATAACTGGGAAGTGGGATATCATGGGATGGGGTTTATTGGAGGGGTTAACCAGGAAGTGAGACATCATTTGAGATGTAAATGACTGGAATGATTAATAATAATAAAAAATTCATTATTAAAAAAAGATAACTACCAAACATGACAAAATAGAGTTAAATAAGATAAAACAAGAACATGCTATCCAGGATGGACAAGACACCTCGACAAAAGGAAAAGAGTTTCAAAAGCATGCACAAGAATGAGACCCACTCATTTACACTTTCAGGAGCTCCATAATAATACTAAGCTACAAGCTAAAATACATATGCAGAAGACATGATGCGGACATGAGTAGTCCCTATGCATGCTGCTTTAGTCTCTGTGAACTCATGTGAGCCTTGCTCAGCTGAGTCAGAGGGCTTTGTTCTCCTGGTGTGCTCCAACACCTCCAGCTTGTAAATTCATTTTATCAAGTATACCTCAATTCCAACAAACAAACACCACGCACTTTGTTACAGAAAAAGGCCTGGCATAACCCAGTGTTCTAGAAGAATTATTCTGTCTGTTCAAAGCATAAGTGAAGACAAAGCAATGGCTTCTTTCTGTGGAATTGGGAATTAATGAACACGATTATAAAAGTATATTCTGAATTAACTGTCACTGTAAAATGTCCTATATTTCATTACAGAATTTGACTTAGTCTCCACATTGATAAAAAATCATTTTTTTGGCTAATCTAAGAACTCTGTATTTTATTGTATCAAAGAGAAGATAAGCAAATATTGAAATAAGTTTATAATGAGCAAATGAGAATATTTAGTGTTATATGCTGCTCTAGTGTTAGCAGCTAATTTTTTACTATTAAAACTTAGATCCTTCCCTAGGGCATTTTCAAACATCCTTAAAATATACTTATCTCTCCTTCCTACCTCATGCATGTGCGTTTATGTGTGTGCGTGTGTTAAAATCATTTTAAAAATTAGCAAATATGGATAAGTGAGTACGGGGCTGGATACATTTTTAAAGCATGTTTTGAAATTCATTATAAAAGTGGATTTTGAGAATGTGAAAAATAATTGCATAGTTTATTTCAATTTTCAATGTTTCAATTTTGATGTAAAATTTAAAAACTGCTCACAGTCATCTATATGATGGAACACAGGGCCCACACTGGAGAAGCTAGAGAAAGTACCCAAGGAGCTGAAGGGGTCTGCAACCCTAGAAGAGGAACAACAATATGAACTGACCAGAAACCCCAGAGCTCATGTCTCTAGCTGCATATGTAGCAGAAGATGGCTTAGTTGGCCATCATTGGGAGAAGAGGCCCCTTGGTATTGCAATCTTTATATACCCCAATACAGGGGAATGCCAGGGCCAAGAAATGGGAGTGGGTGGGCAGGGGAGCAGGGCGGGGGGAGGAAGGAGGGAACTTTTGGGATATCATTTGAAATGTAAATTAAGAAAACATCAAATAAAAAGTATTGAAAAAAAAGTAATTTTGAGCAAATTCGTGGCTTTTGTTTTAAAAGCACGACAGTTGGAACCAACACTTCCTGTAATCCACACAGAATATAAAAATATTTTACAAAAATGGAAATCATGTGAATAGGTTGCAGGAGGAAATCTATGTCACAATGTTGACTAGAAGACACCATGGTCAAAATATGCTGCAAATGTGTGTCAAATATCAGTGGCAGTAACAGTGGTATGAAAGGAAAATCATATTATTTTCATGTTTTTTTTTGTTGTTGTTTGTTTGTTGTTGTTGTTGTTGTTATTGTTGTTGTTTTTGTTTTTTCGAGACAGGGTTTCTCTGTATAGCCGTGGCTGTCCTGGAACTCACTTTGTAGACCAGGCTGGCCTCGAACTCAGAAATCCGCCTGCCTCTGCCTCCCGAGTGCTGGGATTAAAGGCGTGTGCCACCACTGCCCAGCCATATTATTTTCTTAACATTGTCTAAAATGGTATATCAAATTTTGTCCATAAAATAGTCGTAGAAACTGAGTCTTAGAGAGTTTAACTTTCATGCATAAGACTTACATGTCATAAATTGGAGTCTTGTTTATATTAACAACTCTATTGTGTATCTTTGCATATTCCTATATTCTACCAATATTTGTTATCACTACACACACACACACACACACACACACACACACACACACACACGTATACATATATTTATCTCATAAAATTTACTATTATAATTGAAATTATAAAATTAAGTTCTTGTAAAATATGTTCAATATTTGACTTTCTTTCAATAAAATTTGAACAAAAGAGAAAGAGTTACAGGAGACTTTGTCATTACATTCTCATTTTTAAAAGTCAATAGAAAATAAATAATTACAGGAGAGAAACCTTTTATTGAGATTTCTGGGAATTGATATTACATGTTTCCCAAGGTCTCTGCCCTTGGTGACTTTAGCTCTCCTGTGTTTAAAGTTACTTTCACCAACTGGAGTTGGTTTCAGGAATGACATTATTAGCTTTCATGTTACATTACTGCCCTCTTGTGAGTATTTGGAATTCTACATTTTATCTGAAAATGCCTTTTCAGATAAACCAATGAACTGGATAAGCAAATAGACTGCAGGTATTGGTAAATTAACTATGATGATCATAATACACCTATCTTTGCCAAATTTTTTATGAGATATTTTCTTAATTTACATTTCAAATGCTATCCCGGAAGTTCCCTCTACCCTCCCCCTGTCCTGCTCCCCTACCCACTCACTCCCACTTCTTGGCCCTGGCGTTCCCCTATATTGGGGCATATAAAGTTTGCAATACCAAGGGGCCTCTCATCTCAATGATGGCAGACTAGGCCATCTTCTGCTACATATGCAGCTAGAGACACGAGCTCTTTGGGTTCTGGTTAGTTTCAACATTAGACAATAGTTATCCTTAATTAGCAAATGCTTTAGATAACTTTTTATGATTTCTTGAGGAAGCACAATTAGCTGTTTGTCTTACCAATGTAACTGTATATGTATAATATTTTTAGACATATAGTGTTAGACATAAAGTAAGACTTAGCTTACAACTTACAAAAGATATTTTCCTGTAGAGCTAATGTTTTGACATTAGACTTTAAAAATAATAAAATAGTGATTGTAATAATAACGTTTGTGCATTGTTAAATAGGTAAATGACTATAATGAATATATTTTGAGCAATCTTTAAATAAAATTATTAATTGTTATTTAATGTATTCTAGGCTCCGTAAAGAAAAAAAAAAAACATTTTAGGGAAATAGTCATAAAAAGTAGTCACACAATTTTCAGTAAAGAGTGTGTCCCATTATTGATATTAATAAAATATCATAGGAAACTCTTATTTCCAAAATCAATGATAATCTATTAAATCCTAATATTATCAAATTTTTGATACTGAAATATCAAATATTTGCAATGATATATTTGCAAACAAATTTTAATTATATAAATATTGTCTCTTTAAAATTTTATTATTATCTTTTGAAAAACGCTCTCAAACTATAAATAAAATAATTTCTGCAAGATATAAATTGGATTTAGTTTTTGGTAAATTTGAATTGAAATTTCTTTTTAAAGTGAAGAAATTCTATATATTCTACAATGACAACTCAGTAATCTTTTAGTAGAAAGAGAAAGGAAAAAATTTAAAAGGAGGCAGACATAGGGGCTCTAGATGGAAGTGTAAACTAGAAAGAGATTTTTTTAAAAGAACTTTAAAGAATAACAGTGTCACTGTGACTTTTACTTGCACTGTGAATTAGTTACTACTGATCATTAACTATGACCAAATAACTGAACAGACAACATAGAAGACTCTTGATTATGGTTATTTGATTCCCTTTGTTTTTGAAGAACATTGTGGTGAAAAACTTACAAATGATTTTTTTTCCTTCTATTGTAGAATAGAAATAGACACCAAGGAAGGGTTTGGGGCCAGGCATAATTTTCAGTGACATACTCTACGTGGCTAACTTCTTTCAGGTAGCATCCAAAGGTCTTCAGGCTTCTGAGAGAAGAGAAATCTAAACATGTAACATATGATCCAAGAGGATGTCTCCATCCCCCAATCCTACTCCCAAAAAACAAACAACACAATAAAAAAGTGGAGTATAGAATTTATAGAACTAAACAGAGAATTCCCAACACAGGAATCTCGAATGGCTGAGAAGCACCTAAAGAAATGTTCAAAGTCCTTAGCGATCAGAGATATGCAAACCAAAATGACCCGAGATTCCACCTTACAACAAAGAGAATAGCTAAGACCATGGATTTTTCATAATTATGAAAATCTTAATGCATTTAGAGTCTTCAAAGTCTTATTAAGTTTCAATTTTCAACTCAGAAAAGACTTGTGGCTAACACACTGTCATTGTCTCAATACAGAATGTGGACTTGGAATTTGAATAATATAGAAATTTTTAATACACAAACCTTCAGGACAGACCTTAAGGCTTTGGTAAAAAAAAAAAAAAAAAAAAAAAAAAAAAAAAAAAAAAAAAAAAAAAAAAAAAAAAAAAAAAAAAAAAAAAAAAAAAAAAAAAAAAAAAAAAAAAAAAAAAAAAAAAAAAAAAAAAAAAAAAAAAAAAAAAAAAAATTTAAATCCATGACTTCAAAAATATAATTTCTCAACTATGTAAAAAATATAAAGATGCAATATGTATTATGAGTGGATTCATGAATCTAAAGGAACAAAGGCAGCTATACTTTGATCCAGCCTCTCAGAAAGATACAAAGGCAGGTAGATTCCTGAGTTCAAGGTCAGCCTGGAACACAATGAGTCCTGGTCCAGGTGAGGTGGAAATTGTAATTTCAGGGCACTAACTTACAGACTGTGCTTAACAGAGGCAGACTAATCTGTGAATTCTTTTGCAATGTTAACAGAAAATATATGCTTGCTCTCTCCTAAGAATCAAAGGACTGGGGTCACAGGATGCTGATTCACAAGACAATCAAAGGGAAATCAGAAATAAATGACTGAATTGATATGTATATAAAAACCTGGGCTTTTTGGTCTGCCTGAGATGAGCTAACAGATAGCTGAGCTGTCTGCAAATGTCTGGAGAAAGAAATCAGCTCTTCAATAAGTTCTTTTTCTAACAGGACTTCTGACTTGGTCAGAAGATCCAATAGCTTTTATAGAAGCTTTTTCAGTTTTGGTCAGAAAATCCATGAGCTATCCAAATCATTTTTATAATTTGTACTAGCAAGGATGAGCTGTCTCAACCAGAGAGTTGTTTGTTTTGTTGTTGTTGTTTTGTTTTGTTTTGTTTTATGTTTTGTTTTGGTATTTTTTAATAGCAAGAGAAATCTGTCTAGAGCAGAACAGAAAATACACACACACACACACACACACACACACAGAGAGAGAGAGAGAGAGAGAGAGAGAGAGAGAGAGAGAGAGTCTGGAAAGCTAACCTAGCTTGGACCCACTATGACATAGAATCCTTTATTTTCGCTTCTCCCAGACACTCTTTTTCTCAAAACCAGTCCCCAAGTTTAGGCTTTAAAATATTTCAACCCCACCTCCATGATTATCCTTGAACTGTAGATATAGGGTTGGCATTGCAGAAGTTTTAATTGGGGTTGACATTAACTGAAACAAAGTCAGTTATTCTCTTCAATGTTGCTGTCTGTGAGATCACAGAGAAATTTAATGAGGGGTGAAAACCTGATTTACTTGGTTGTATAAGAGTGAATACTTACAATATAGTTAAATATTACCTGGATTCTTGCTATACAGTCCTGTCTAGCTTGAAGCTGCAATGGCATAGTATACTCAATGCTGGAATAATGGATGCATGTCACAACAGTCACCATATAGAGTTTAGAGTTAGCCTCTCCTAAATGACATGAACAGTCTTTACCATCTTTATCTTTTCAATATTCTGGATGGCTGAGCTACCATCAACCTCAACCACTAATCTCTTCTTGTAGCACTGAGGAAAATTTTAATCTATAGCTCTAAATATATTTTTTAAATATCTCTGGTTAAATTTCTGAGTTAATTGGTTTTATTTTTTCTGTGACATATACTCATGAAAATAACATTAAAGAAAGAATTATATAGTTGGTTATTACGTTTAGAAGGTTTAGTTTTGCTTGTGAGCAGAATGCTATCATTCCAACAGTGTGTGACACAGCAGGGTCTTCACATCATGACCAAGAAGTAAAGGAGAAAGGGACGAGAGACCAGACATCACTTCAGAATTGTACTTCCAGACTAGTCCCTGGAGTAACGCTCAATTTCACAAGACCTACTCATATCTCTGTACAAAACCAGAGCTGGGAAACAAGCTTTCAATATCATGAGCCTATGTAGTTCTTTTGTTTGCTATTGTTTAAGAACAGCTGGGAACAAGGATTCAACCATACGAACCCAAGTGGGATATTTTGTACTAACTACAACAGATGACCTTTACCTAATATGGTCTCATTAATGGATACTATAGCCACTAAAAGAACATTGTCTCTTAAATACATTTAATTTCATTAAGAAATTATTCTGTTTTCAAAAGAATAAGCCAATGAGTATCAGTGTGAAGTGTACTTATCCTGGACAAATAACCACATATCATCTTGGGAAAAAAAATCACCTTGAAAACTGAAACAGACCTAAATGAAGTGCTACCTGTGTTATATGATTAACAACAAAAATGATCATAATTTTTAAAACTATTATTAAGAATCATAAAAGTAAAATCTCTCCAAGTTTCACTATCAGATAATACAGAATTGTTTAGTCCAATTAAAAAAAATAACAATATATATTTCCTTTGTCTATTTATCTTCTCTCTCTCTCTCTCTCTCTCTCTCTCTCTCTCTCTCTCTTCTGTTTAATGAACTGAAACATATTGGGGTCTTCCTTTTTTTTTTAAACTAAGCTGTGAGAAATGATAATTTACACTACAGGTATTTTATCAAAGTTCCACAGTTCATAGATCCTGAAAACGGACTAACAGTTTTGAATATTGTCCTAAACCTTTTTAATATCTTTTACACAGGTATATATGTAGCTGGGGGAAATAAATCTGCCATTCGGGATTAAAAAACACCAAGCTTTCTTACTTGAGAGACAGACCTCTGTAAAGAGTATCATCACATTTATTAAAATGAATTTTTATCTGTGAATCAAGAAAGAAAATATCGTTTGAGGCGTGTTTTCAATTATGCTGACATTTATATCATCACATTTGATTCTTGGTAGTACATCTAAATTTTCAATCACTTTTTAACTAAAATCCACTGAAGTTCAATATTGTTACTCACAGATAAAATATTTTTCTCTATGAAATACTTTTACTTAATAGATAAATGGTTCCTAATTTTATCTAATTTTCTATTACCCATTAGATTATCTTTGCATGATGGTAAACATCTTTAACCCCAGCACTAGGGAAGCAGAGGCAGGCAGATTTCTCTGAGATATGAGATAATAAAGACTATAACATGATAACCTATCTCAAAATAATTATGTCTAAAAACCTCAGTTAAATATATTTTTTATTCATCCTAAGTTAATGACCACTTTCCAATATCCTGCTTGTGTGTTTTCTGTAATTTGATGGATCCCATTTAGCTGCAGAAACAACTACATGTAAATAGTATCTTTCTCAATGGCCATTAGATCTTTTCACTTTATGCAAACCCCAAGTGGGTGCTTTGGCTCTAAAAATACAAAGATGCACCAAGAAAATATAGGAAAGGGATAATTTATACAAGAAAGGGTTTGGTTCTCATTAGAGTCCTTGCAAACTATCTGGTGCAATTTAAATTAGCCAAATCCCTTCCTAGAGTAAATGACCAGAATCTATTACGAGTTCTATGACTGAGCAGTTCGATGACTTTTAACTATGCTCAGCTGCCTGATAACTTCCTCAAATGAAATTTTATCTCATTTTTGCAAAGGAATTGAAATTACTTCCAGCAATATAAGAGGTTCATCAGTTTCTATTTATACTTCTTTAATATATAAACCTCTGATGGGCATCAGTGCACTGAGTGCCCTGTAGAGCCTTGCAATCTCATTTACATGTTGACTCAACCTGGACTGGCATTTGTGGTAATGATCCAAAGACCTCTTGCACTCCTTAAAAAACTCCTTAATGAGGCACTGGCATTTGTTTGTTTGGAAGGCTACACTTTATGGTGTTTTAATTACCACTGTATATTATTGTCTTTTTAATTGCTTGGGGCTATACACATTGGACAAGCACTGTTCCTTTATTAGAAACTGAAAGGAATTGCCTAAGTGGTTATTATAACAGCTATACCAACATTGTAGACATGAATTTGTAATATATTCCAGTACTCAATTATCATAAAATTTCTCAATATTCATTTATAGCTATTGTTATAACCCTAATTTTATTTTTCACCAATTCATTTCCTTTTTAATGATTATCTTTCAACAGGTAAATTATGCATTGTTGACTTTTATAATCTAGAGGTTTACCAGAGTGATCATGAAATTACTTGCTTAAAATGGCAATACATGAAAAGGCAATTGTTTATTCATGATATATCCGAACTTTTAAAATACTTTCTGTATGCTTGGCCCATGGGAAGTGGTATTATCAGGAGGCTTGGCCTTAGTGGAGTAGGTGTGGCCTTGAAGGATGTTTGTAGGAGTGGGTTCTGAGGTCCTATGCTTAAGCTCCACCTGGCTGCCAGTAGAAGAGAGTCTTGTCCTGGCTGCATTCAGATTAAAATGTAGATCTCTAGGCTGTTCCAATACCAAGTTGTCCTGGATGCTGACATGCTTCCGGTCATAAAGATAGTGAACGGAAACTCTGAAATTGTAAGCCAACCACAATTAAATGTTGTCCTTTATAAGAATTTCCTTGAGTGAGCATCTCTTTACAGCAATGAAACCCTAAATAAGATAGCGATGATACAATTTAAAGACACTGAAAAAAGTATGTTCCCAATGTATGCAGATTACGACATGAATTGTAAGTGTTAAGTAGAGCATTTCTGTTGGATATTCTATCTCTATGAATAACATCATAAGAATCAATAAAAAAGAGAGAGAGATGTGAATTGTTCTGTCCATTGGCATTGTATCACTATTTTAATTTATAGAACTTCATTTAAATTTACATATTTAAAATATGAACATTACCATGGATAGAGTAAGCATATAATATAAATAAATCTGTAAGTCATTATTAAATATTGAAATATCTGCCTAACAGTAAATAAAGTGGTTTTACAGAGGCCAGATGCTAAAAGATGTACCTCAGCTCCATTCTTGCAAGTAAGAACTTGAGAAACAGTAAGAGCAGTGCCAAGCAAGATACACCACCAAGCACACAGTGCAAACTGTTCAAAGAAATGCAAACTGAGAAAAAAACAGTTGGTATTAAAACAATATGATTTGAGGATTTTATGCTGGTAAATAACAAATAAAATGTGAGGAAACTCATTAAATGTGATAACATAGCTTAATAAAAACAATTGAGAGGAGCACTAGAATATAAAACATTTTCAGGTTTGCAAAATGACTGAATCTGATGATGTTCCTTAAATTTTCAGAGGAATTTCAGGTAGACTTTTAGAAAATATGGTCTGAGATACAGAAGGGAGATTTTAATCACAGGTAATAACCAGGATTGACACATGTTTCTTCAACTTCATTTATAAGAAGTAAAGTACAAATAAGTTAACATCTGATGGTACTTTGAAGTGAGAACAGTTAAAATATAATGAGGTGAAGAAAAAAAAAACACATATGAAGAGTATATAAGAAGACTTTGATAGAGACAGTTTCTAGAAGAATGTCTTACTGTCTTTGAAAAGATTCTTGAATTATCATAGAGGAGCCAGAAAATTGGAAACTGACTCTTGGGAAACTAAATTATATTTTCAAGTTTGTTTATAATAACAGGGAATAATTGAATGTGTGTATAAGTGTTTCATCAACTTAATTTATCTTTCTGTTTTCATACTAACTTTCTCTCTCTTTGATTTCACTTTTTCAGTTCTAATCCTCAAAACTTATACTGCAAAGATTCAACAACAACAACAAAATACATCCCTGGGAAGGCAGAATTTCTTATATCTCTGTTATATGAAGAAAGACTGTTGCATCTATCATCTGGATCTTAATTTATATAATAGAGAATCAACTATTCATTATGTTATGAAAAGAAATCAAACTATAATGAACATTTTCAAATATAAGTAAGACCCTACCATTTCTGTACAATTAAGAGGTAAACTATAATCTCATTTTATTAAGAATCTAGGCTATACAAACATATGAATGGTTGTTTAAGAACTCTGTGTGTTTCTGTGTATGCCCTTTTACCCAGATGAGTCTTTTTTTTTTTTTTTTTTTTTTTTTTTTTTTTTTTTTTTTTTTTTTTTTTTTTTTTTTTTTTTTTTTTTTTTTTTTTTTTTTTTTTTTTTTTTTTTTTTTTTTTTTTTTTTTTTTTTTTTTTTTTTTTTTTTTTTTTTTTTTTTTTTTTTTTTACATTTGGATCTCCATACTCCTTTTTATGTTTGTGCTGTTCTGTTATTGCTTTTTGTTTTTGTTTTTGTTTTCTGTTTTAACACTCACATATCCTCTGATCCTCTCATTTTTCCTATAAAGACTGTTGAGAATACATTGATGAGACACATAATCCATAATAATTTCCAATCTCAAGATCATCAACTCAATCGAATTTCAAAACTTCCCCTTCGATGTAAGGTATACCATGGAGTCAAGAATGAGGAAGTAGATGTTTTGGAAACTGTATTTTCTGCCTACCACTTAGTTCATAACATAATCCAGAAAATAATAGTTCATACAAGTGTGAAAGAATTTCTTGTCACCTTTTCTCTAATCAAGCTGAGGCATTTGTCATTCAGATAATTATAAGTGTCTGTAGTTTTGAAAAAAAGGCCATATAAAATGAATCTTAAAAAAAAGTTACTCAGTAAATCTGTTTTTACTTTTCCAGATGACTTACTAATTGAATGTTTATTTTCAAAACTCGTTACATCAGTATTGGTCAGAGATATGAAGTGTACAACTTCATTATCCCAACGTGACACATTTTCTTCTTGGAGGTTGTGAAGCCCCATTGCACAGTAATAAGAATTTAATGGTAGAATGCCTCAATAAACCACCACTATCTGAGGAATGTTCTCAGCTTAGTTTCGATTGTTATTATCTGTAGATTTGCACATTTGGGCAAGATTATTTTAAAGGAAAGCGGAGTGTCATTAGGAAAGCACAGGTTAAGAGAATGGCCAGCACAATGCTGCTGAAATAATTTGTAGTAAGTGGATTTTGCATCCATGTGTATTACCTTTAATGATGTCATATATCAAGGTAATTCACACTTCATGCCTCTATTTCAAAAACCTCCTTACTTCTGCAAATAAATTTTATACTTTCTCTCATGGTTTTCCTTTATCTTTTGCCCAAGTTAAGCCATACTCTGGATTGCTACTGAAATTCTTAATATCTAGTTTTACAAATATTTTCCTATATTTGAATTTAGATTCAAGATGTAATGTGGGTATAATTACCTGTCAAAGCTGCATACTTGTATGGATGGATCTGTGCACTTGTCTATGTAGAGGCCAAAGTTTGACATTAGGTTTCTTTCTGGATCATTCTACAGAGAGGGTCTCCCTGAATCTAAAGTTTTCAGATTCAGCTATTGAAGGTAGCATGTTGGCCTATATTCTGCCTTCTTCTATTCACTCACATATAGCTTTAGATACCCTGTTTCTTTTTTCTTTTGTTTAAATATCATTTTTATTGAATATTTTCTTTATTTACATTTCAAATGTTACCCACTTTCCCCAGGGTGCCTGCCTCCCTGAAAGCCCTTATTGCATTCCCCCTCTGCCTCCTTCTGTGAGAGTGTTCCTCAACACACCCACCCACTCCTGCCTCTCTGCTCTCACATTCCCCTACACTGGGGCATGGAGACTTCACAGGACCAAGTGCCTCTTCTCAAAATGATGTCCAACATGGGAGTCCTCTGCTACATATGCTGCTGGAGCTATTGATTCCTCCATGTGTACTCTTTGGTTGTTGGTTTAGTCCCTGGGAACTCTGGGGTATCAGATTGGTTGGTATTGTTGTTCTCTCTATGGGGTTGCAAACTCTTCTCTAACTCCTCCATTGGAAACCCTGTGATCAGTCCAATGGTTGGCAGCCAACATCTACCTCTGTATTTGTCAGGCTCTGGCAGAGCCTCTCAGGAGATATCTATATCAGGCTTCTTTCAACATGCACTTCTTGGCATGCACAATAGTGTCTGGGTTTGGTGACTGTATATATAGAATGTGTCCTTAGGTGGGAGAATCTCTGAGTGGCCTTTCCTTCAGTCTCTGCTCCACACTTTGTCTCTGTATTTGCTCTTGTGAGTATTTTGTTCCCCCTTCAAAGGACCAAGGCACCCACACTTTGGTCTTTCTTCTTGAGTTCCATGTGGTCTGTGAATTGTATCTTGGGTACTCTGAGCTTTGGGGCTAAAATCCACTTATCAGTGAGTGAATACCATATGTGTTCTTTTGTGACTGGGTTACCTCACTCAGGATGATATTTTCTAGTTCCATCCATTTGCCTAATAGTTTCATTATTTTTTTTTTTGTTTTGTTTTTAATAGCTGAATAGCACTCCATTCTGTAAATGTATCACATATTCTGTATACATTTCTCTGTTGAAGGATATCTGGGTACTTTTCATATTCTGGCTATTATAATTAATACTGCTCTGAACATAGTGGAGCATATGTCATTGTTATATGTTGTAGCATCTTTTGGGTATATGCTCAGGAGTCATATAGCTTAGTCTTCATGTAGTATTATTTTCAATTTTCTGAGAAACTGCCAGACTGATTTCCAGAGTGGTTGTACTAGCTTGCAATCCCAGATGCTGACCAGGATGTAGAGAATAAGGAACATTCCTCCATTGTTGGTGGGAGACTCTGTTTCTTTCTCCAGAGTTCAGATGCTACAGGAGTGCTGCCATCCCCATCTCTGTATGAGATGCTGGATTTCCAAATTCTGATTCTTATGCTTGTTTTTCAAGAAGTTTATCCACTGAGCCATCCTTTGAGACCCATTAGTTTTACTCTTTTTTTCACTTCTTAAAAACACAGCATCCTCTGTTTAGTTTCTCACCTTAACCATTGTCTTTAGCTATCAAAAAAACAAAAGTGCCTTGAAATTACTCTAACATAGTTTATCTTGACTATAGACAACAAGTTTCATGACGTATACCACTGTTTCCAAAATGTTTGGGATTACCTCCTAGACTCTTCTCATAGTGACAAATACTACATTGTGTGTGATCCCTTCAATCCTGAGGCTTCTGCAGTAACGGAGGCTGTATCTTCACCAATAACCTCTTCTGACTTCTCAAAGTTCCATGCATTAGCTCTTCTCCATGACCCACTCTTACTTTCAAAGGGAGTAATAGCTATCTGGGACTTTTAACAACACCAATTCAAGTGCCAGCATGAGGTCCTACCTTGGCAACACCTGGAACATAGTCTCTATGTGTTGACACCGAGGAACCATTTTCTGGATGATTTCACTGCACTCATACTGGTCTCTCAATCATTGCTACTGTCTGATCCCCAGCTAACTGTGATCAACTGTAGTAGTAAAGAAAATATTTCATTTCAGGGGTTCTGGTCTATCATTAGTCACTGCTGATTCTTCTGCCTCAGATGACTAGAACTACAAATTTTTAATTAAAAATATCAAAAGCAAAGGCTCCATTGGAATCTTTAACAGACTCTCAAATTTCTCTCTGAAACTTCATAAGCCAGGCCTCCATTATCTGCACTGCTCTTGTAAATGTTGCTTTACTTTCTCAGATGAATTGAAAAGATGAGAGCCATATCCAAGCTTTTTGACACTGATCCCAGAGTGTTTCTGTCTCTGTTCTAACAATCCTTAGGTTCAGTCATGAAAGCTTCTGGCATCTATACAATCCAATCTTCCAAGTGAAAGATCCTGAGAGAGAGAGTGAAAAATTGTTTAAGCCCATAGACCTGTGTCCAAAATAGACCTCACTAATGGCAGGGAGTAGAACTTGCCCCATTGTTCCTGAATGCCAGGTGTTTGCAGTTTTGCCAGGTGTTTGCTAATTTTTCCTTTCTATAGCCCAATGCCAGGTGTTTGTGGGTTTTGTGCCTTTATAAACCCCTTTACCCCTTGAGCTCATGGTTGACTCCTCTGCCCTTTCGTGGGATATGAGTCGTCCCCAGTACACTGATCTTTCCCGAATAAATTTCTTGCAGTTTGCATCAAGACCGTTTCCTCTTGAGTGATTTGGGGTGTCGCCTATCCTGAGTCAGAACGTGGGGGAGTCCCCACATTGTGAGTCTTTCACAGGCTGACTATTTAGTCTGGTTTTCTCAACATCTGACTGAATTTCTCTGCCTGGCATATCACTAAATTTGGTAATAAGTTCTAATCTTCTGACTTCTCATTTCCTGGTTTGCTCTGTATTCACCTGTGTCTCCCTTGTTATTCCTGTAACCTGTCTCTGTAAAACAGTCCTGATAAAACTGCAACACATAAACACACACACACACACACACACACACAAACACAATACACCTCAGCACATACCACACATCACACACCTTTCTCTAGCTACTCTTAAGTATCCTCTCTGCCCTGAGCTGTTCTCCCATGAGTTGGACATATCCTATCTTGGACATATTCTGTCAAATCTTTTTCATCACTTTGTCTGCTCCTCAATTAGAAGTCACTTTCAAACATGGCTGCTTCCTTCTACAACCTTATTTTAGGTGTTGTGGATTAATGGTATGTCTATATCCCAGACAGATCATACTGTAACCCAGAACATGTCTGCATTCTAGCTAGATCACACAGAACTAGAAGGATTTTAGGCTGCCAGAATAGTCATATTGCTGGATTAAAATTACTCTACATCTCTAAACATTCTTATCTTCAAATCTACAGGAAGCCCTCTGATTTTTCAGTAATCATTAGCTTTACTAGACGAAAGTTCTGTAGACCTTCTACTCCCCCCCTCAAAATGACATGGTCAAGTCTATCACAGGAATAACCCACTCCTACCAATAATTTGGACAGTCAGTGTTACTAGTGCTGTGATCAAACACCATGGCCAAAAGCAACTAAGGGTGGAAAAAGTTTCTTTGACTTACTTATTCTCACTCACAGGTCATTGATGGAAGCCAAAGTAGTGAACTAGGAGGCAGGAGCTGATGAACAACCTTTGAAATAACACTGATAAACAGAATGAATGTTATCAAGATATTCTTGCATCTGCCTTTACATCACACTCATGCCAAGTTTTTGTTTAAAAAAATATTAAAATGCTTCACGTTGAGTATATAGTCCAATGATCGAAAGATAAAGACGGTATACTTAGGAAAGATTAGGTATGCATTTCTTCTAAGTTGGAAACTTACCTAAATCTCAGTGTAATGTGTTAAATTAACTGTGGTTCATTTGAACAAAATTAGAAAGTTATTCTTATAAATACTTTGTATATTTCTTAAAGAAATATAGTGACTTTCTAATGAACTACTACTTAATAAAATTAAGTAGTAGTTTTCTATATTTCCTTTCCTATGTAAAACATTTTTAGGGAATTAGTTTCCAACAGTTAATTATTTCCCAGCAACAAAGTTCAGCTGGTATAAAGACAATTTGCTCCCAATCCTAATGACCTGAAGTCAATATTTAAAACCTGCATGGCAGAAGTAGAGAATTGATTTACAAGTATTCCCTGGACACATGCCTACCTTCTAACACAGAAATTCAGATACAAATTTTTTTAAATGTAATCTAACAATTGTTGTAAAATCTCTAGTCATCTCAATATTCATATATATATATATATATATATATATATATATATATATATATACACACATATACACAAATATATATGCCATTTATTTGTTATTTATTTATTTGAAGTTATCTTTGTTTAGTAATTTTTTTTTAGCATTTGCAATGTATCCAATAAAATCTGCATTCCAATATAGTATTGAAAATTAACAGGTCTTGTGATAACAGAAAGAAACATTTTTATTTATAAAGTGTGTACTCAAAGGTTAACTATTTAGAATTCTGGACCTCAGTTGAGCATTCTGCCTTCATCTAACATGTATGAACTTTGTTCCCTGTTATACTTAAAAAAAAGAAAAGAAAAGAAAAGTATGTTCTATATCTGTTTCATGCATGTTTACAAAATCCTAACATCTCCTTTCCTCACAACAAATGCCTTTCCCAGCCCAGGTTAATTTTTTGTTTGTTTGTTTGCTTGTTTAGAACTCACTATCTTTACCTATGGTCTTCTCTGTGAAGAAAACATTGGTACTATCCATTGATTCTGGTGTTGCACTTATATAATGTCTAAAAGATGACCTTTCTCAAATTTTCTCCCTGTCTTCTACTTCTTAGGTTTACTCATCTCCCTCTTTCACAATGGCCTTTGAGCATTATAGAAGATGATGGAGTTTTATTTTTTAGGACATGGCATTCAATCGTTACTTATTATATGAGTCAGTGCCTTCACTGTAGTTCTCTGGCAAAAGAGGCTTCTCTGATAAAAGACAATTGGATCTTTTGATGAAAGTATAACTATTTAGAAAATGGTTTTAAATGTCAACCTAGCCATACACTAGTAGAAATTTCAATTTAGAAATTATGGTCTTACTACTCATGGTTTATTACTATGTTTACATTACCAGAAAGAGCTTTTTCTCCAAGGAAGTGAGCATGAAATGCAATCACAGACTACTTGGTAACCACCCCATCACCATCATGCCACTGGAGCAAGAGTGAGATTATCTTGCCTGTTTCATTTGTATTATAATTAACACCTGATTGAGACTGTTGATGTCCTTTCTCCTTGGGGAGAAAGCTCATCACAACATCATAACAGGAAATCTGTAGAAAGAAAAAGTTTGGTTCAGTTCCAACTTACTTCTCTGTAGTTTATAATCAAGGCATGAGGTATGTTAATGTAAGAGTTGGAAGAAAGACTGAGGGATCTAAAGAGGACAGGACTTCTATAGGAAGAACTACAGAGTCAACTAACCTGGTTTTTCTGAAATCCCCAGAGATTAAATCAATAACCAAAGAATGATCACAGGGTAGACCCAGACCCCCTACACATGCATAGCAGATAAGCTCCTTAGTCTTCATGTGAGTCCCTCAACACCTAGATTAAGAGTTGTCCCTGAGCCTGCTGCATATCTGCCTGCCTGTGGATCCCTCACCCCTAAATGAACAACCTTGTCTGGCCTCACTGGGAAAGATTAAGGACTTGATGTGGGGAGGTTGACATCCAGAGATGGCTTCTCCTTCTCTGTTGTAAGGGGAAGGTGAAATGTGAGGAAGACTTGTGTGAGGGGGGTACTGAGAGGAGAGGAATGGCTGATATTGGATTGTAAAGTGAATAAATAAGTTTAATAAACAAACAAAATAAAAAATAAAGAAGAGGGTCTCATCATCCAATTCTGCTGAGCAACCAAAAAGAATGAAAGGAACCTGTATTATCTGGGGGAACATCTGAAGCCTTGCTGTGTTTGGGAGATTCATGTCAATTTGATACAAGTTAAAGTCATCTGAGAATGGGGACCTCTATTTTTAAAAATGCCTCCATAAGATCAGATTGTAAGGAGGCCTGGAAGTTTTGTTAGTTTTGTTTTCAACCAATGAGAGATGAAGGAGGGCCCAGCCCATTATTGGTGGTGCCATCAATGGGCTGGTGGTCCTGGGTTCCATGAGAAAGCAGGCTGAGCACAGAGTGAAGAGCAAATCACTAAGAATAACTCTTTCATGGCCTCTGCATCTTCTCTTACATCCATGTCCTTTATCTGCTTGAGTTCTTGTCTTGACTTCCTTAGATAAAGAACAGTGATATGGAAGTATAAACCAAATAAACACTTTCCTCCCCAACTTGCTTATTGGTCATGGTGTTTCATTGCTGCAATAGAAATCCTAACTAAGACCACCCCTGACCAACACTCATAAGTTGGTTTATGTTTCATACCTGACAGAAGGATTTATTTTATTAGCCTTCAAAATCTAGGAGCAGATTTTGTCTTGCCCTACAAGGTATCCATTTAAATGAAAAATGCATAAAGATCCTAACTCAAAACATCCGGGAAATCCAGGACACAATAAGAAGACCAAACCTAAGACTAATAAGTATAGAAGGGAATGAAGATTTTCAACTTAAAATGCCAGTAAATATCTTCAACAAAATTATAGAAGAAAACTTCCCTACCCTAAAGAAAGAGGAGCCCATGAAGATACAAGAAGCATACAGAACTCCAATAGATTGAAATTCCTCCCAACACATAACAATCAAAAGACTAAATTCTTTAAAAATATACTCTACTTTTATTTGAAACAAAAGATAATACAGTACATATGACATTTTAACAATTTTCCTATTTGGTTAACCTACATCAAACTGCTGTCACCCCATTGTAACACCTGCATTTATGCTTCAATTTTCCTACCACTGTATCTCCTCACACTTCTTTCACATCACCTATTATGTAGTGTTTCTTGTTTTTCAAGGTATACCTATAGATATGGCCTCTTTATAGTTTCCTAGCTTCTACAGATGCTCCACATTAAAAACAAAACTAGTTTTGAAGGTTCTACTTACAATTCGGAAATGATTTTTAAAAATCTGATAAAAGCCCTTTTCTGGTACTGTAAACAGTCACAAACTGTGAATAGGGAGATAATAAGCACCAAACTGGGTAAGAGAGCATTTATTTATTCTTATGGTTTCAGATTGAAAAACTCCATCAAGTTGAGCAAGACTTAGCAACATTCAGGGAAAATATAGATGCAGAAGTAAAGAACACCTTATCCACACAGAGTAAGGAGGAGGGATGGAGAGATGGATATATATATATATATATATATATATATATATAGAGAGAGAGAGAGAGAGAGAGAGAGAGAGAGAGAGAGACAGAGACAGAGACAGAGACAGAGAAAGAGAGAATTAAAAAAAGCACATAGCTATAGCTATAAATCCCTCAAAGCACACTCCTAATAAAATACTTTCTTAAAGATTCCACTTAAAATCCAGGCGTGGTGGTGCATGCCTTTAATCCCAGCACTTGGGAGGAAGAGGTAGGTGGATTTATGAGTTCAAGGCCAGCCTGGTCTACAGAGTGAGTTCCAGGACAGCCAGAGCTATACAGAGAAACCCTGTCTTGAAAAAAAAACAAAACCAAAAAAAAAAAAAAATAGATTCCACTTAAAGATTCTATAGTATTTTCCCAATAGCACTATAAATTGGTAACCAAGTATTTAAATATTAGAGCTTCTTTGGGAAAGGGAGAAAGTATGATTTTTGACTTTTTCCCTAGGTTATCTTACTTATGTTATTTTTTTTCAATTTACATTAATTTAGCTAAAATCTAATAATTCCATTTTCCATACAAGTGAATATAATTCCACTGTGTATACGTTCTATATTTTCATTTTACAGCCATCAGTGGAAGAAAATATGAACTGATATGATTTTTTAGCTGCTATGAATAATGCTATGAATATGGATGAGCAAGTATCTCTGTAGTAGGATAAAGATAGATAGTTTTTGGTAAATACTTAGAGTTTTATTACTGAGACATAAAGTAGATGTATTTCTAGCTTCTTTGGGGGACTCTGTAGGGATTTCCACAACTATTGGGCCAGTTTTCACCCCACTTTCAATGCATAAAGATTCATCTTTCCCTATATCCTTATTAACATTTGCTACCATGAGAATTCTTGTTAATTAGAATTTTTACACAAATAATATGGAATCTCAAATAAATTAATTTGTGTTTTCTGGTGGGTGAGGATATAAAATCTTTTCATGCCATATTTATCACTTTGAGAACTCTATACAGATATGCAGCCTGTTTATTGACTGTGTTGTTTGTTTTCATTATGTTTTTTTGTTTGTTTGCTTCTTCGGTTATTTGTGCATTCTACACATTAATCCTCTTTTATCTGCATAGCTGGTGCAGATTTTCTCCCTCTCTGTAGGCTATCTCTTCACCCAGAGGATTATTTCTTTTGCTATATGGAAGCTTTTTAGTGCTATGACTGCTCATTTGTCAAGTATTAACCTCATTTCCTGAACAAGAATCTAATTTACAAAGTCCTTACCTATGATTACACCATGTATCATATGTTTTGACTTTTCTTCTGCAAGTATTGGAGTATGGGATTTTATTTGGACATATTTTATCTATTTTGGAGCTGATTCATTTTTTTTTTTTTTTTGCAGGATGAAAGTTTCGTTTTTCAACATCTTATCATATCAAAATTTCCCACTATCATTTGTAGAAGGTTGTATCTTTTAGCTCATGCATATTTTGAGTGTCTTTATCAAAATTCAAGCACCTATAATTATATGAATATAGTTCCAGGGTATCTTCTCTATTCCATTAGTGTGTCTCTCTTTGT
>LR750764.1:0-15000 GCA_902729485.2 Mus minutoides
TTTTTTTTTTTTTTTTTCCCGAGACAGGGTTTCTCTGTGTAGCCCTGGCTTTCCTGGAATTCACTTTGTAGACCAGGTTGGCCTCGAACTCAGAAATCCGCCTGCCTCTGCCTCCCTAGTGCTGGGATTAAAGGCGTGCGCCACCATGCCCGGCTCCACAATGGTTGTATCTCTTTTCAATACTTACATCAATATATAAATGTAGCTTTCACCACTCATTAAATATCCTTTAATGTGTGCAGCAGATGGAGACTTATAGAAATCCATAACTGGTCAAAATGTAGAGAATAACAAATCACAAGATGTCCATTACAAATTAATTCATCTGAGATATGACCCCTATACCTAAGGTTCATGGAAGACTAAGGACAATGTCCACAAGACAGTCTTTTCTACATGAAAGAAAAGTTCTGTTCCTATAATCTATACTGTACTTTCACTGAGATAAGACTAACTTAATGACAAGCCCTGATGACATATTAACGTGGATGAGAAAAAATTTAGAGGGTCCCTAGATGAGCAAATACAAGTGATTCATAGCTACTCATAGAGGGAGATATTGTTTTCTCCAGAGACAGGCATGATAATAGGGTATCCAATGCGAAGTTATTTTAAGGGCATACATTTTGTGACAGTTTGTGTTGATGGAACTTGATAATGGCAAATGGAAAAGGAGGGGTATAATTGAGAAGGAGGGGTAAAAATGATGTGAATACAGTACACATGTCAGAAACTTTCAGAAATATTAATTTAAAAATAGTTAAAATTTAATATACTAAAATTATAAGAATTAATATTTAACTGTGAGTCTTTAGGTGGCTGATATGCAAATTACAGCTATTGGATTCGCATGTGTTACATATGAGTATGGAAATGTCACACTAAGGCTATGTAAATAATGTAGGTAAAAATAAAATGTGTTTACAATATATAAATATTCTGATTATAAATTTTAAATATATACAAACCTTTTTGAAATTTAAGTAAAAATTGCTAAAAGGGAAGATGAAAATTATGGAAATATAATACATACATGAAAAGAAAGTTTGAAATTGCAATGAGATGAATTAGTCAATAAAATTTTGGTTTTTTTTTTATTAGATATTTTCTTCATTTACATTTCAAATGCTATTCCAAAAGTCACATATACCCTCCCCTTTCCCTGCTCCCCTACCCACCCACTCCCACTTCTTGGCCCTGGAGTTCCCCTGTACTGGGGCATATAAAGTTTGCAAGTCCAAGGGGCCTTTCCTCCCAATGATGGCCAACTAGGCCATCCTCTGCTACATGTGCAGCTAGAGACACGAGCTCTAGGGGTACTGGTTAGTTCATATTTTTGTTAAATGTATAGGGTTGCAGACCCCTACAGCTCCTTGGGTACTTTCTCTAGCTCTAACCTTTAGAGTCTTAAAAATAGTAAAATATTAAGTATATCATACATACATACATACATACATACATACATACATACATACATACATACAAGACAATTACTATAAAATGCACACATACAAAAATAATTATAATGACACTTCAATTGTGAAACATGTTGATTGTGATTTAACAGAAATTTATATATTCCACAATTTGGGTTGAAACAGTCCTTTGACCATCTTGCAGTGCATCTAGGGCCTGAGATTATGAACCATCCTGGATGACCAGAACATATTTTGACAGGACCATATCATTGTGCGTATCTCTTGTCCTCTAACCTAAATCTCATGTCAGTATCCCTGTGAGACAATATGGGGTTGGTAGAATGTTTTATTTGTTATTCAACATGTGGCCACTTGAACTAAATTCCCTTTTTCAATTTCCAGAAATATAAACTTTGTGGTCGATTTAATGAAAATTCAAAGCAAAATCTACTACTTACCTAACAAAATCACTGAATAGAAGTCCTATGAAGGGTTAAGTTGTGGTCATGTTAAAGTCCCCATTTATATGGAAGCAAATTTAGAATGGATGGCTAAAACAGAATTCTCACAGCAGTTTTGGATAAATTCACCTTATTTGCTGGAAAAGAACAACAATAAAACTTGTTTGATAACTTCAGTAATAAGTAAGGAAAAACTAATAATTATATTATAATGGTCTCCCATTTACAAATGGACTTCATTTGTCTTTAGAAAACAATTATACTAAGCTTAGTGCTTCTCAGAAGAATGCTGTGACCTCAGCTAGCAATTACTTTTCTTTCTATGCTCCATAAAATTGAAGAGATTTACAGAGCAAGTGGAAATACTAACTTTTATAATGACAGGCCATATGGCACTCTGTTTACTATATTTATGCTTAGCAGAGAGTTGAAAATTATACATCTTGATTTTTTTTTCAGTAAAATGAGGTTGCCACTTCTATGATACTTGCAAATTAGCAAGGCTAGAAAAACAAAGCAGAAAAAAATTTTTTATTAATTTTTAAAATAGAATTGATGACAACTACCATCTTCCCTCAGGTGTTTTGACTTTCAGAATGTGTGTGTGTGTGTGTGTGTGTGTGTGTGTTTGTGTGTGTGTGTGTGTGTGTGTATGTATATATATATATATATATATATATATATATATATATATATATATATATATATAATTTATGCAACCTTTTTATTCTCTGTCCATTTTATTTTTCCATCTTTTATTAGATATTTTCTTAATTTACATTTCAAATGCTATCCCGAAAGTTCCCTCTACCCCACCCCACCCTGCTCCCCCACCTACCCACTCCCACTTCTTGGCCCTGACATTCTCCTGTATTGGGGCATATAAAGTTTGCAATAGGAAGGTGCCTCTATAACATGAAATACTGATGTTTTAGGGCTATAAAAACAAGTTTGATGTTGAAATCCATAAGACTGTGAGTTTGGCTTTGGGATTATTTCATTCCTATTACAAATGTGTTGCTGATAAATACATGAAGCATTGGCACACTGCTAAGCACTTGGTATCATGGTTGGAGTTTTTAAAGGAGTCTTTCAGAGGTCAGTCTTGGTCTTGGGATCCTGCATCCTAAGTGTTCACTGGATGGGGATGTCATAACTGTGGCATTTATACCAAAACTCCTGCAGGAAAGGAAGGAGTTTTCCCAGTACACAGGTCATGTTTGTTGTAGGTGTCAGACATGGAGAACTGGAGCATCCAAGGTTTTCTTAATATTTAAGGAAAAGCCCAAATTCACACTTCTTCATACTTTAAATTTGCAGAAAACCAAGTTTTATTTCCCAATGAGTTCATCTAAATGACTGTAAAAGTTTTCATAGGACCATGAGTTAGCCAAATTTTAATCTTGTAGATACTATAGAAAGGCCTAATAGTATACTTGAAATATAAAGGGATGTAAATCAGCCTATATTATATAGGTTACTAATTGTGTGATTATACAAGTTTTTTTTTAAATCTATATTAATTTTTGGTCTAAGTTGTACTGATTTTTCTAAAAATACATGTTCGCGTTCTGTTTTTCTTTAGTAATTGAGAATATCAATATAATTGAATAACAATGATCAATTGCTGGAGGTAAATTTTTCTATTTCTTCTCTGCCATATTCATTTTAGTTACTGTCTTAACTCTCAGAACATCTTAGTGCCCTCTCCTTTCTACTATTAGAAACTGTGCCTTGTGTTTCAGAAGTCAACTCTTAGAAAAGTAATGAATTATATTTTAAAGAAAATACTTGGAAAAGGAATGATATTGAAGGGCATTTTAGGCAGAACATAGGGTCCCCAATGTAGGAGCTAGAGAGAGTACCCAAGAGCTGTAGGGGTCTGCAACCCTATAGATGGAACAACAATATGAACTAATCAGAACCCCCAGAGCTCATCTCTCTAGCTACATATGTATTAGAAGATGGCCTAGTTGGCCATTATTGGGGAAGAAAGGCCCTTGGTCTAACAATGTTTATATGCCCCAGTACAGGGGAATGCCAGGGCCAAGTAGTGGGAGTGGGTGGGTAGGGGATCAGGGCAGGGGGAGGGTATAGGGGACTTATGGGATAACACTTGAAATGTAAATGAAGAAATTATCTAATAAAAAGAAAAAAAATTTAAAAAAAAAAGAAGGGCATTTTAGAGGTGAGAAGAAAACCCAGCAGAATGGAAACTCTTTACAATCAATCAGAGTACCCCTATCAATAACTTGTATCAATGGGGGACACAGGGCCTAAAATGGCCATCTTCTACAGCAAGGCAAAGCTTCAAGTGGAGGGAATTGGGAGATCAACCCAGCCCCAAACCCCTCACACTACAGTTTGTCCTGTCTACAGAGTGTACTGGGACCAGATCCTGGGAACCATTGTTATCAAAGATACCAGAGTGACTTCATCCAGCAACTGATGGGAGCAGATGCACAATGCCAGAGCCAAACATTAGGAGCTCCATGATTTATGAGGAAAAGAAAAAGGAAGGATCAGAGGAACAAGAAGGGTCAGGGACTCACCCCTAGTTCAGAGCTCTCAGATTCAATTGGTTGGATCTCTTGGGAACTTGCAGAGATCAGGGAGCCTGTAGGGGTCTCACTTAAATCCTCTGTCTATATGTTATGGCTGAGTTGCTCAGTGTTCTTGTGAAAATCCTAACGGTGGGAATGGGGATTTGCCTGACTCTTTTGCCCACTTGTGGGATCCTCTTCTTCCTACCAGGTTGCCTTGTCCAACCTTGATGCAATGGTATGTTCTGGATGTTATTGTAGCTTGTTATGCTGTGTTTGATTATCTCTGTTTTATCTTACATGCACATAGTGAAATGGTTTTGCGATACTAAATTTAATATATCCAACACATATACTCAAAAGTTTAAAGCTGAGACTGAAGGAAGGACTATCCAGAGACTACCCCACCTGGGGATCCATCCCATAATCAGCCACCAAACACAGGCACTATTGCATATGCCAGCAAGATTTTGCTGACAGGACCCTGATATAGCTGTCTTTTGTGAGGCTATGCCAGTGCCTGACAAATACAGAAGTGGATGCTAATAGTCATCTATTGGATGGAACACAGGGCCCTCAATGGAGGAGCCAGAGAAAGTATTCAAGGAGCTGGAGGGGTCTGCAACCCTATAGGAAAAAGAACAATATTAACTAACCAGTACCACCAGAGCTCATGTCTCTAGCTCCATATGTAGCAAGAATGGCCTAGTTGGTCATCATTGGGAGGATAGTCCTTTGATCTTGCAAAGATTATATGCCCCATTACAGGGGAGTACCAGGGCCAGGAAGCAGGAGGGGGTGGGTTGGGGAGCAGGGAGGGAAGAGTGTATATGGGACTTTCGGGATAGCATTTGAAATGTAAAAGATGAAAATATCTAATAAAAATTGTTTAAAAAAGGAAAAAAAAGAAATACATTAAAAACCCAATAACACTGAATTATGACACTCAGAAATGATAAATTTGATATGTAATGTTTGATTCCATTTAATAGTGAATTCTAGATCTCAAGTACTATTTTGTAATGGTGAGATATGGAAACATAAAACTCATAGAAATTACACACTGAATTTAGAACTAAAGAATACAGGTTTAAATTTTAAAAAGGCAAAGTTATAGTTATTTATAGTAACACATCAAGGACCATAAATATAGAAACTTTCTACTACTGTTTTTATTTTTCATAATTCAGGAAGATTAGCTTTTGCAAGTGCTATAACAATGCACTATCATTTTGTAATGCGAATAGAAATGATTAAATCAAAAAATGTAAATGTAATCAGTTTTAAAGCCATCTGAAGACTCATCATCTAGGACATAAATTATAGGCTTTGCATGCCGCTGAAAATTTAATGGCCTTTATTTCTAGAATGCATATGATGTTGAAAGTGAAATGTTTTATGTGCCTTAATGAGAATTCAAATCAGAATATTTCTAAAGGAATAGTATTGGTTCATAGTAGGTCAACTGTGATAAATACTTGCTTCTATAGCCACCCAAATTACTACATATTCAATTCTCTGGTCAAACATAAGTTTTTCAGTGGACCTCATGTTTCTTTCTAAACAAAATATAAATGATACTTTCAAGTGTATAAATGGATTGATTCCTTCATATATATGTTATCGTTCAGATTTTCAAAGAAACCTCAATTACAATGTCAGGATTATTGGACTCAACCAATTACAAAGATCATTTCTAAACTTAAAAATCTCCCTCTGAGAGAAGAAAAGATTCTTAATTGATATTATATGTGCTTGAATAATTTCTGACCCTGGGGGTTATCAAAAGAAGTATAATCTGACATTCATTATACCCCTGTCCATCAGGAATCATGACTATGGTANCTCAATTACAATGTCAGGATTATTGGACTCAACCAATTACAAAGATCATTTCTAAACTTAAAAATCTCCCTCTGAGAGAAGAAAAGATTCTTAATTGATATTATATGTGCTTGAATAATTTCTGACCCTGGGGGTTATCAAAAGAAGTATAATCTGACATTCATTATACCCCTGTCCATCAGGAATCATGACTATGGTAAGTTTAGCAGATGTGGCTTACATATTCTCAAACTGAGTTAATGAAGACAGTATTTCTCCCTTTCTGATATATCTGGCAATGTAAGCAAAAAATGTGACAAAATGTAATTAATATATTCTCATTACTAGAATTCTGACTAATTTATGAAAAATATGTTGTGCATGTTGCTTTAGTGTAATATGCTTTTAACATTTTATAAATATAAAGTTTCAAGTTCAGCCCTTTGTGAAAACATTAATTGGTTATCTAAAAGAAAAATGCATACCAATACACAGACACACACAGACACACACAGACACACACACAAAGCACAGCAGACAATATATGTTCAAGAGGGGGAGGGGAATGGTGGCATAAATGAGGAAGAACTGGACCAAAATAAGAAGGAAAACTCAATCGAGTAACCATTCAATTCTGCAGCTCCATGTTTAGTATTTGTGGCTTCAGTTTCAAAAGGATTACTAGATGCTTGTTTACCCCAGATTAGCTGCTTGCTTATATCTTTCTTGAGCTGTATATCTCCCACTCACTGTGTGAACCTCGCCCTGGCAGATATGTCACATCTCTGGCATCTCCGATATAATTAGATTCCTCTATATCTCAGGGTCCATTATTGCAACTTCATCTAACAGCCTCTCAGACCTTTTTTCATAGGAACACCTACCCTGCCACTGTCCTCAACAACTCTCTGAAACTATGGACCAAAAACTGAAAATCTTTCATTTTTCTTGAAACCATGTGTCAATCCTGCCAAATTTGGCTACAAGATTTAGATATACCCTGTACAACACAGATCACAATATAAGTAGCATTCGTGTGCTTTCTAGAAGGAAATTTTTCTTTGGTATTTTTTTTTTTTTAAATATGAAGATTGATATTTTTCATTGACTTTGGCTTAAGGTTTTTTAAAATGAGAAAGTCTGTTGTTTCCGTTTGCATTTGAAGTTTTCTCACAGCAAGTAATAAGGAAGAGCATGTTTTACTTCACTAGGTAGAAACAAACCTGAGTTAAGGCTTACAGGGTAGTTTTCCAACCCAAACTAAGGTGGTGGCTTTCCAGACTCCAGCAGGACTGAAATGTCCTCCCTCTGCTCTTCCCTTGTCACCACAGATACACAAAAACATCTGGAGCCATGCTCAGCACACCTGTGGCCAGGCAGGTGGTCTGTGTACTGTGTGCCAGCTCCCATCTGAAGGGCTGGATGTTCCCTGTGATGCCTCATCTTTATGTTACAGTTAAAACAAATACTAGGGTTACAACAAACGTAGAGGGTGGGTAGATGATGCAGTGGGTTTTGGCTCCTGGTGCCAAGCCTGGCAGTCTAAGTATGATCTCCACATGGTAGAGACAACAGATGGAAGAAGAGAACCTACCTCCAGATGTTATCTCATGTGCACACTGAAACTCGAGCCCCTCCTCCACACAATGCAATTTTGTGCTTTACCTGGGTGAGATTTGCCCAGAGGGCACCTAGTTTATAATACCAGTGCAGAGTAAAAGGCTGAAAATTCTGCTGACAGCATCCAAACAAGTTTTAAGTTTAAATTTCCCAAATCTCCCCCATTCCTCCAAGAGAGCATTGTTAGGTTTTTCATCGTAAGAATTCCTGTTACTGATTCCTGTACTAATTTGTCTATGCGGAAATTCTTTATTCCAGCAAATTATGTGATGTTATCCTCTACAAGAAGATATAACCCCTCTCCCATATTCTTCCAGATGACAGAGGCTAACAAAGAATAAAATTTAGCCTTAATCCTGTGTTATCTTCTATGGTAACCCGAGGAAGAATGCTTGTGTCCCCAGTTGGTGGTACTCTTTAGGGAGGCTTAGAAGGTGTAGTCTTATTGGATGAACAATGTCACTTTGAAGTTTCAAAATTATCCTTTGCAGTTTCAAAAGCTTCACGCACCATTCCCCACTGAACTCTATTTGATTCTTGCTTGCAGTTCATTAGGTGCACCCTCAAGTTCTTGCTTGTACCACCATCCTGGTATAAACTTTAATTATAGAGCTAACCCTATAACCATATAAACCTTATAAACCATATAACCCAGATAAACTTTTTTTGTCCTTGCACATGATATTTTATCTCAATAAGAGGGAAGTTACTAAGATGCTACCCTTCAAGGTTGGATCAGGGACATTTCAGTGGTCATCAAAATAAAAAACTATAGAGGGTATGCTCTTGAGTACTCTCCAAAAAATAATGTTAATATCAGATTCCTGACGTTACAACATGCATCAGAGGCATGGAAAAAATGTGCTGATTTACCTGAAAACTTCCTGGAAGCTTGAGTAGCTTTTTTTTTTTTTTTTTTTTTTTTTTTTTTTTTTTTTTTTTTTTTTTTTTTTTTTTTTTTTTTTTTTTTTTTTTTTTTTTTTTTTTTTTCAACATTTATTAGATAATTTCTTCATTTACATTTCAAGTGTTATCCAGAAAGTTCCCTATACCCTCCCCCCTCCCAGCCCTGCTCCCCTACCCACCCGCTCCCACATGTGATGCTAAATACTATTTATTTAGTGAAAAGTAAGAGGTTCCTCAAACTCTGAACACTTCAAGCTATAATAACAATTAGATTGGCAAGATACTCTATTAGTGGAATCATAGCATAAACGTTATAGATGTATCCAACTTTTTTCTGGTTGGCCTATGGGAGAAAACAATTACCTTTATTCTCAATATTGATATTGTATAAAGGAACCTTCAGAAAATATTTTTTCTCTTTGTAGTAGTTGGAGTTTAATATACACACTCACAACATGCTAGATTATAAAGCATAGGTGTTTATAACTAGTTATAATATAGTGTTTGTATCAAACTCCCCCGAGGCTCAAGTATCCCCATGAAAGAGGAAAAGTAAAAACTATAAAAGTCTGAAGTTTTGGTATTCTAGGTTTCTGGGCTAATATCCATTTATCAGTGAGTGCATATCAAGTGACTTCTTTTGTTATTGGGTTTTTGGGTTACCTCACTCAGGATGATATCCTCCAAATACATCCATTTGCTCAAGAATTTCATAAATTCATTGGTTTTTTTGTTTTGTTTTGTTTTTGTTTTTGTTTTTGTTTTGTTTTGTTTTGGGAACAAGACAAGGCTGTCCACTCTTTTTATTTCTTTTTTTTCCAATTTTTATTAGATATTTTCTTCATTTACATTTCAAATGTTATCCCAAAAGTCCCCTAAATACTCCCCCATCCCCCACCCTGCTCCCCTAACTACCCACTCCCACATCTTAGCCCTGGCGTTCCCCTGTACTGGGGCATATAAAGTTTGTATGACCAAGGGGCCTCTCTTCCAAATGATGGCCAACTAGGCCATCTTCTGCTATATATGCAGCTAGAGACATGAGCTCTGGGGGTACTAGTTAGTTCATGTTATTCTTCCACCTATAGGGTTGAAGACCCCTTCAGCTCCTTGGGTACTTTCTCTAGCTCCTGCCTTGGGAACCCTGTGTTCTATCTAATAGCTGACTGTGAACATCCACTTCTGTGTTTGCCAGGCACTGGTACAGCCTCACATGAGACAGCTATATCAGAGCCCTTTCAATAATATCTTGCTGGCGCATGCAATAGTGTCTATGTTTGGTGGCTGATTATGCGATGGATCCCCAGTTGCAGCAGTCACTGGTTGATTCATCCTTTTGTTTAAGCTCCACACTTGATCTCTGTAACTCCTTCAATGTGTGCTTTGTTCCTAATTCAAGAAGGGGTGAAGTGTCCACACTTTGATCTTCATTCTTCTTGAGTTTCATGTGTTTAGCAAATTGTATCTTGGGTAATCTAGGTTTCTGGGCTAATATCTACTTATCAATGAGTACATGTTATGTGAGTTCTTTTGTGATTGGGTTACCTCACTCAGGATGTTATACTCCAGATACATCCATTTGCTCAAGAATTTCATAAATTCATTGTTTTTAATAGCTGAGTAGTACTCCATTGTGTAAATGTACCAAATTTTTTGTATCCATTCCTCTCTTGAGGGACATCTGGGTTCTCTCCAGTTTCTGGCTATTATAAATAAGGCTGCTATGAGCATAGTGGAGCATGTGCTCTTTTTACCAGTTGGAACATCTTCTGGGTATATGCTCAGGAGAGGTATTGCTGGATCAATTGGTAGTATTATGGCCAGTTTTCTGAGGAACTGCCAGACTGATTTCCAGAGTGGTTGTACCAGCTTACAATCCCACCAGCAATGAAGAAGTGTTCCTCTTTCTCCACATCCTCCCCAGCATTTGCTATCATCTGAGATTTTGGTCCTAGCCATTCTGACTGGTGTAAGGTATAATCTGAGGGTTGTTTTGATTTACATTTCCCTTATGATTAAGGATGTTGAACATTTTTTCAAATGCTTCTCAGCCCTTTGGGATTCTTCAGTTGAAAATTCTTTGTTTAGCTCTGTAACCCATTTTTTTAATGGGGTTATTTGAATTTCTGGAATTCAGCTTCTTGAGCTCTTTGTAAATATTGGATATTAGCCTCCTGTCAGATTTAGGATTGGTAAAAAATCTGTTGGTGGCCTTTTTCCAAAACACAAGAAAATCAAGAAAGACCAACGTGTGTATACTTCATTCCTCCCTAGAATAGGGAATAAAATATCCATTGGAAGGAGCTTCAGAGACAAAGTTTGGAACTAAGATGAAAGGTTGGACCATCCAGAGACTGCCCCACCCGGGTGGTCCATCACACAATCAGCCACCAAATGAAGACACTACTGCATACGCCAGCAGAATATTGCTGAAAGGTCCCTGATATAGCTGTCTCCTGTGAGGCTTTGACAGTCCCTGACAAATATCGAAGTGGATCCTCACAGTCATCTATAGGGAGGGGCACAGGGTCCCAAATGTAGGAGCTAGAGAGAATACCCAAGAGATGTAGGGGTCTGCAACCCTATAGATGGAACAACAATATGAACTAATCAGAACCCCCAGAGCTCATGTCTCTAGCTGCATATGTATTAGAAGATGGCCTAGTTGGCCATTATTGGGAAGAAAGGTCCCTTGGTCTAGCAATGTTTATATGCCCCAGGACAGGGGAATGCCAGGGCCAAGAAGTGGGAGTCGGTGGGTAGGGGAGCAGGGCAGGGGGAGGGTATAGGGGACTTATGGGTTAGCACTTGAAATGTAAATGAAGAAAATATCTAATAAAAAATTTTAAAAGTCTGAAGTTTTAGAATACTGCTGTATAGTACATAGAAAATTGTAAACATGAAGTCACACAAAATCACACAAGATCAAATGAGGTAATATCCTGGCATGGATGTGGGAAATTATCACAGAGCTTACCCTCAACTGTACAGCTGTTAAACATTGATCAATAGTGGGGAGTGCGAGCAAGTTTTCTTTAGGTACCTGTAAGGTTGCTTTTGTTCTAGTGAATCTTAAATTTATGTCTATACTGGAATTACTAATTTTAGTCAGTAGGTTAGAAAATAATATTGATGATAGTTAAGCAGAGATGTCAGAAAATAAGTCTGGAAGAAGTTTGAGTGCAGGATATATGGATACATTTGCCTACATACATTTGTAAAATTCTAAATGAATAAATAAGATATATTTTAAAATGATGAAGTCTTGAGGACACTGGAGGATCAATTTCATCAATAAGTAGAGATAAGGACTAGAATTCTGAAACAGATGTACTAATAAATGTTAAATTCAGGGATATACATACAGAAAATGGGCTGGATATAATGAGTCAGAACACATGTAAAGGTTAATCCCAACTCTCCAATAGATGATATCTTGAATTATTTGGGAGATAGACCTCTTGACATGTGTATGGGGTATTTTATTTATTAGGTAAATAGAATGCTTAACCAATGATGCTTATTATTATGCTTCTTTATTATGTAAATAGAATGCTTAACCATAATTTCATGGGCTAGCATCATCGATTTTATAATATGAAAATGAGCTGAGCACAAATATGTATTGTTCTGTTTTGTAATTATGTATGCAATGTACTCTCATGTTTCAAGTTTCTGTCCTCAGGACTTTTTCATAATGGTGTGCTATACCATTGCATTATAAGTCAAAATTAGCTGCTTATCCACTAACTGGCTTTTCTCAAGGCCTTTTAACACAGCATTTCAGAACGTAACTAAGAGTGGTCTCTGATTTTCTGCTCATTTACTGGCTTTGTTCATTATGTTTAGTGGTCTGAAGGTTTAACTTTGTTCTTCTTATACTTTCCAATATCCAAAACTAGTTCAGTGCCCAAAACATTCTTTCAACAGGCAAAGAATAACACATAGAGTATAAAACTATATGTTACTAAGTCTGAAATTCAGAATAGTTAATATTTCTAACAACTTATAGGGACATAAAATCATAAAATTCTTAAAATATCTAGTGATTCTGTTTTGTTCTTCAGTCCATCAATTTGCCCATGGAACTTAAATATTTCACCTTTTGCTTCTGGTTATTTTGTATAGTATTATTATTTTAGCCCATGATGTACACATTATATTCCTAGCAAAATCCCAGCTAGTACCGAAGTATCTTGATGTCTTTCTGTATTTCCATCATGTATCCATTCTTGCCTATGCTCTGCCATTGCCCAGCTTGTATCAAGTTAAAGTGGTTTGTTCTTGTTGTTGTTGCTGTTGTTATCTCCAAAAATGGAACTGGCAGTAAAAGTAATGAGTAAAACTGGGAAGGGTTTAACCATTTTTTAATTTTATCTATCTATTTATCTATTTTTATCTATCTATCTATCTATCTATCTATCTATCTATCTATCTATCTATCTATCTTTCTTTCTTTCTTTCTATCTATCTATCTATCTATCTATCTATCTATCTATCTATCTATCTATCTATCTATTATCTATCTATCTATTTATTTATTTGGGGTGGGGGTTGAGACAGGGTTTTTCTGTGTGCCCTGGCTGTCCTGGAACTCAATTTGTAGACCAGGCTGGCCTCAAACTCAGAAATCCACCTGCCTGCCTCTGCCTCCTGAGTGCTGTGATTAAAGGTGTGCACCACCACGCCAGGCTGGGTTTCATCATATTAAGGTTAACAGTCTTAAATGATAGAACATTGGTAAGGATTTCAATGAAACAGGTTTGAACTTAGAGTCACTGATATACTAGATCTCAAGGGGAGCCTTGAGAACTCTTAGTAGCTTTGCAGTTCTAAATCTCATAGGGCATATCAGAGAGCTGTCACTGTCAGATATGCATGATGGTTGGGAGTATCTGAAAGAGCAGGATTTCATCTAGCAGCTCTTACAGGTATCAACAGTGATGTTGGTAGCTGGGGTCTGATGAAGTTACTGGTCTCAGAGTGCTGTCTCGGATCTAGATTGTAGAAAAGAATTGCTTTCTACAGCTCAATATTGTTTGATGAGTCTTTGAGGCGTAAGCAAGAATGAATCTCTCTATCTACAGCTACATTTGAGTTCTGGAGGCTCGCTCTATCAAGCTCTCTAGCTAGGGCAGAATTTCCATAAGTCTGTTCCTGGGAAAGACTGAAGACAAATTTCCCATCGTCTTTGTCTGTGGACAGCAATAGCAGCCCTAAATCTGCAATTTCATCATGCAAAATTTATGGACATAGGTTTTTTTCTATGATTGCCCAAACGTGGCTATCTGAAAATATAGGGAATTGCTGTCAAACCAGGAGGAGGGCTTGAGTTAAGATTCGCTAGCTACCGAGAGTTGTTAGAAGTCCATTCCATCCAGTTTCTACTGGACCTTCGTGGCTACTGGTTCCCTCTGTGCTGCCTCATTCAGCCTTGAATTTTCTCCTACCCCAGAAATTTGTTTCACCCTCTTTATTTTGTCAGCTACTTTTGATACTGCCTGCCTAAAACTTTATAGAAAGTTCCATATGAGGCTCCCACATAACTCCAACACAAGGAACCAGTATGTTCATCATCCATACTAAAGATTCATCAGACAACTATAGTATTTATTTGACATCTAAAATAAAATAATTTTTTGCATTAACGTAATCTAATAAAGCTATGTGTTTGGAAAAATATTGTATCATCCTGAGTTTAATGGATGATATAACCCTACTCAATTATATTTCAGGTATAATAAATTTTTTAATATTTATGATATATGTCTAAGGATTCAACAACTGCACTTACTGCAATTCTTTTCATTCACATAGTCTTGTTTACATATTTTCTTATTGAATTCATTTATTTTATCTTTCATGTAATTTTTTTTGTACTACTTATTTTTATGGAAACCCTGAGACTCATCTCTGATGGGCTGGTTTCATTAAATACCTTGACTCGTGTTTCTTTGGGATAAAAAGAATCATCTAAGTGACAATTCCTTGCCTCCTGCCCTTAGCATACTCCAGAATCTCTGGTAGTTCTTCCTTTCCATCAGAGAAGTAGCTTTTTAGTCCATATACCTTGACTCTTCCAAGACATTGTTCAACATTTTATTATAGCCTTTTAGTGATATGTTGTTACCCTTTTATTTAATTTTCAGACTTCATGCATGTTTGATTTTGCTTTGCCTTTAAAATAAAAGAGAAAACAAATGAAAGCTTAGAAAATACAATGTATTC
>LR750764.1:20000-26820 GCA_902729485.2 Mus minutoides
TCAACAATAAACATGCAAAAGTAGTCAGGGGAAGACCGCAAGTCCTTAACTCAAAATGAGACTTCAGCCATTTAAGGAACACTGAAAGTAGGAAAAAAAATCTGCAGGGAAAAGTATCCAAACTGGTTATCGAATACTACATGGTTAACCCAGAAAGCATATACATGCAAGTAATTTTATACAGACTCATCTAGTTATATTTTGAAATATATATGCATATATAAACATATAGTTTATAAATATGCAACATATTTATTTATATCCATATATATTAATTAGACTACAATTATAATTTTGCTATAAATCTCAGAAACAAATGAAAAAGGCAAACAAGGCCAGAACAACAGAAATTTGAAAAGGTACGATGTTGGTTGTACTGTAGTAGACCATTAACCAAGGACTGAAGACATCCTCTTGATTTTTGAGAAGAACAATAAAACATTTTGGAAAGTTGAAAAATGTTAAAATAATGGAGTTTCTAGATATAGAAATGTTAATGGGCTCAAAAGAATAACAATGTGTTTCAATGAATACTTTTAAATTTTCTATACTTAAACAATACTTTAATTATTAATTAATTATTTTATTTATTTACATCCCAAATGTTGCCCTCCTCCAAGTCCCTCCTCACAGAATTCTTTCCCTAATCCTCCTTCCCTTTGCTTCTGAGAGAGTGCTCCCTCCCTGGGGTCCCCTCTCTCTGGGGAACCAAGTCTCTACAGGATTAGACTCATTCTTTCCCACTGAGGCTGGACAAGGCAGTCCTTTGCTACATACATACATGCCAGGAGCCTCAGATCAGCCTGTGTCACTGCCCAGGTTAGTTGACACTGTTGGTCTTCCTATGGGGTTGCCATCCTCTTTCGCTCCTTCAATCTGTCCCCTAACCCTTCTGTAGGGGACTTGACCCCAGTCCACCAGTTTGGCTGTGAGTGACTGCATCTCTTTCAGTCAGCTGATGGTACAGTCTCTCATATGACACTCGTGCTTGGTTTCTGTCTGTAAGCACAACATAGCATCAGTAATATTTTCAAGGTTTGGTGCATGGGATGGTCACCTGTCGCCCTTTCCTTGAGTCTGTGCTCCATTTTTGTCTTTGCATTTTTTTTTTTTTTTTTTAGGCAGGAACAACATTGGGTTAAAAATTTTGGAGGTGGGTTGGCTTCCTCATGCCTAGACTGGGGGTCCTGTCTAACTACTAGAGGTGTACGCTTCAGATTCCATATCTCCACTGTTGGGGCATTTTAGCTAAGGTCAGCCACAGTGAGTCCTGGCATCTTCTTTTGTCCCAGGTCTTTGGTACTTTCTAGAGGTTCCACCCATTCCAAGCATGAGCAGCTATATATTTTCAAACATTGAGTGACAGATATCTCTGAGTTATAATTAAAACAATATTCAGTCTATATTAATAATATAACTATAAAAAGTACATAGATGATCAAAGTTCCTCTATCATAATAAATAGATTATATAATGTTAATAGGGATCTTGAAGGTAACCCACGCTTCTTTGTTGTACAAACTTTTGTGGATTCATTACCTTAGTAATTGAATTTAGAAATTGAAATGGTGGAGGAAATAATAACAAAAATGAATTCCTGCATTCCCCTCTATCTTTCCTATTTCCTTTCTAGAATATAATCAGCAGCTAGCACTGAAAATAATTTAACTAAATTATTTCCTATTAAAAGATAGCAACATGAATATTGCAAAAGGGAGGGGGAAAAAGCCCACCTCAATTTTAACTTGTCCTATGTAAAACAATTCTATTTTTGCAACAGATAAAATTGAATAAAAAACAGTTTTTAAAAGAAAGAAAATAAAAGTGAATAATGCTAGGAAATTATGCAGTTCCATTCCCATATCTCCAATAAGGAAACTAGGCTGGTTTTTGGTTTTATAATGCAGCATTAAATTAATAGTAGGTTTATTTGCCTTACGAAAGGAAAATAAATGAGCTATACAGTTTTTATATTGTTAGTGAAAAATAAGCACAGTTTAATGTGAGCATTTGAGGTCTTCCACTGTGAATCAGTGATAATAAGTATGAATATCATTAATTTGAATTATGAACTGGTTTTATATAAATTAGAATTATACCTACATTCTAAAACTTATCATTTTAATCAGACAACATTCTTACAGTTTAATATGTTCTGAATTGAGGGATTAGTCATTTTTCATTATTGTTACTATAACTACCTACATATTAAGCATGTCATATTCTTTAAATATTTATCGGTATAAAGATGATATTGTGTGTTACATTTTATGTAAATTTCTGACCTGTATTGGAAGCTCAACACACTGCAGTGGGGAAGTGACAGAAGACCCTTTTTTAGGAGAACTTGTGATTTCTATATTCATTATTTTTAGCTTCCACTCTTGGTACTCAATGAGGTTATATATTTGTATCCCATAATGAGGATGCTTATAAGCAGTCTCTTCAAATGTTAAAGATAAGAATGAATAATCACAGTTTAAATAACACTGTGACCAAACTTTTAGAAAAATCTTCTTGAAATTCAAAGATATACAACATTATATAATATAATATAATATAATATAATATAATATAATATAATATAATAATATAGTGTAATTAATATAAATTGAGCTAAAATGTTAAGTAAGTTAACTTGTGAGTAGAAGTATTTGAACTGTTCAGCATTAAATCAAGTACCTTGGGGTTCAGAAAAACAAGAAATAAAGAAATAGAACCTCTACTGACTGGAGGCTGTCAGTGAAGATGTTGATTCAGTGACTTTTGAGATGGGGAGGAGGAGTTGGATGAGAAACTGTCAGAAGGTAGACCAGGAGGAGTTTAGGAGTTTAATGACTGGATTGTAAAAAAGAATTAGAAATAAGAAAGAAAGAAAGAAAGAAAGAAAGAAAGAAAGAAAGAAAGAAAGAAAGAAAGAAAGAAGGGAGGGAGGGAGGGAGGGAGGGAGGAAGGAAGGAAGAAAGGAAGGAAGGAAGGAAGGAAGGAAGAGAGACACTTCAAATATATATATATATATATATATATATATATATATATATATATATATATATAAAAGTCCCTCCCACTTCTGTATTTGCCAGACACTGACATACAGTGGATGCTCACAGTCATCTATAGGATGGAACACAGGGTTCCCAATGGAGGAGCTAGAGAAAGTACCCAAGGAGCTGAAGTGGTCTGCAACCCTATAAGTGGAACAACAATATGAACTAACCAGTACCCCCAGAGCTCGTGTCTCTAGCTGCATATGTAGCAGAAGATGGCCTAGTAGGCCATCATTGGGAAGAGAGGCCCCTTGGTCTTGCAAACTTTATATGCCCCAGTATAGGGGAACGCCAGGTCCAAGAAGTGGGAGTGGGTAGGTACATGAGTAGGGCGTGGGGAGGGTATAGGGGAGTTTTGTGATAGCATTTGAAATGTAAATAAAGAAAATATCTAATAAAAAAGAAAAGAAAAGAAAAAATCACCCTCCCCTCACTCTGTCCCAGTTAATCTATATTATGTCTTTTTGTGCAAGTTCAAGGTCTCATTTTCTTATTCCACAATTGCTATATTAACTGGAGGTTTATTTTCAACCTTAACAGCTTGGCTATTTCAACTTGTTATTGAGCGTCTAATAAAGAAAATTAGAGACAAGATGTTTTTAAAGGAAGGCATTTTAAGAAAACACTTTTTTTAAAAAAAAATTGTACTTATATCCATTAGATGTGAGAAAGTTACAGTATTCAGTAATCTTTTTATTTATTCCCTGCCAAATAAATAATGCCTAATAATTTTAGAAGATATTCTAGAAATTATTGTCTTTTAGTTGAGATGTTCTTAATATAGTCATACATGTATTCTGATCCTCATTATATTTCAGTTATTATATGTTAGTGTCATTTTGAAATAGATTTAGTGGCCTACAGATCACCTTACAAAGCCAGACTAATGATGAGTAAAAAAACCATAGAGTCCATACACTGATGACTTCCCCTGCATCTTGGAGATGCTCTAGAGTGATCCAGGGATTGACTCATTGAGGGAAAATGTGTCTTGTTTCTTGTACATTTGTTGATACCACACATGTTTGATGTGTTTTTTATGTTTTTATGATCTAAAAAAAATAACATGTCTCAATAGAAGCATTTTTCTATTTAAGGTATATTAATCACACAACTAGTTCATTCATTATAAAACGTACTTTAGAGTTTATAAGTAAAAGAAGTGTAGAGTAGTTACTCCCTCAGAGCTGAAAAATTTTCCTCTGAGAGAGATTAAAGAAGCTCAGAAGTTATATGAATCACAAGACACCTCCCTCAGGTTTACAAGCAGAAAACCATTGATAGGATAAGAGATTATTTGGTAGATTTCATTGAAAGTTGGGTAGACATCCAGAGGTGCAGTTCTCTATGCTAGATGGGCTTTCTGGTGAAGCAGTTTTCTGAGTTGATTATACTCCTTTGAAAAAATCAGTAAATTAATTGGTTCACCTAATTTCTTTTAGGTTCTAACAATTTTTTCAGTTATCTCCAAGCATTATTAGTAATATATATTAATTTCTTCTCATCTCTCTAGCAAAGCACACACACACACACACACACACACACACACACACACACACACTCCAGTATACAGTATTCTATATGGCTTTATCTGTGAAGAAATACATGTGTGCACAGGGAAGAACTATATTTTTGGTTGGATTTTTTTATGTCAAGGTTTAACACAAGTGTTTTCTGGGTGTTTATTTAAGGCAAATGAGGTTCTAAGCTTTTCAAAATGTATTTCCTTATACATGATTTTTGAGATGGTTGCTATTTGTATAAATGAACTCATGGAATGACTTGAAGTTAAAAGAACATTACACAGGAAATGATCTAAAATGGAAAGCCTTATAATAATGTTCCTACTTTGAGGTTCCATCTTACACCTGCTAGAATGGCAGAAATTAAAGACACATGTTACAGCTCATGCTGGCTAGGGTGTGGATGGAGCAATGGGAACACTCCTCCACTGGTGGTGGGATTGAAAACCTGTACAGACATTGTGGAAAACAATATGGCAGTTCCTCAGAAAATTGGGGATCAATCTACCTCAAGACTCAGCTATAATGCTTTTGGATATACGTCCAGAGAATGTCCCATCCTACGACAAAGTCACTTGCTCAACCGTGTTCATTGCAGCTTTATTCATAATAGTCAGATACTGGAAACAAACAACCCAGATGTCCCTGAACCTGAGAATAAATTTTTAAAAACTAGTACATTTATGCAATGGAGTGTTTATCAGCTTTTAAAAACAACAGCATCATGAAAGTTTCAGGCAAATCGTTGAAACTAGAAAAGATCATCATGAGTAAGGTAACACAGATTCAGAAAGACAAATATAGTCTGTACTCATTTATAAGAGGGCATTGGTTGTTAAGTAAAGGTAAGTGAGGTTATAATCCACAGACTCAGAGAAGCTAAGTAGCAGGGGGACTCAAAGAGGGACACATTGCTCTTCCTAAGAAGGGGCAGTATAGTAGGATTATCATGTAGTCTTGGGTCATGTGTGAATTGGAACTGGAGGGATAAGGCAGGGGCTGAGTGAGATGGAGAGAGATAGCACTGGGAGAGAAGACTGGATTTGTGGGCACTTAGGAAATGATATACAAACCTAGTGCAGTAGAAACATGCTGTAATCTACCTTAATCTATGAAAATAACCCTAGCATCCCCTAATAATGAGGGATACAGAGCCCAAACTGGCCATCCTCTATACAACAGGTAATGCTTTTATCCATGGGCTAGGGTCATCAACCCAGCCACAAAAACTCTAGATCTACAATCATTCTGCCTTGAATACATATGCTCAGGCAATAATGGTGCAGAAATTGTGGTAGTGCCCAACCCATAAAAATGTTTCAAAATCACTTGAAAAAAGCACTATTAATCAAGCATAGTATGAGTACTTTAAAATGCAAACCTAGCATTGGAAATTACATACACTTCTTTTTCTTGAGATCTTTGTATCCAAGAATCATGTTTTCTTCCTTTAAAAAAAAAAAGATTCTTGATAGTTCCTTTTATTTTAATTGAAAAATATGTTCCCCTCTCTCTGTTCTTCAGAACCACCCCATCTCTTCTCCCTCAGATCCATTCCCTCTTACATTCAGAAAAGAGCCTGCTTCCCAGAGATGACTGCCAAAGTATACACAAAAAGATGCAATAAGGTAAGGCAAAAGCGCTTATCTTGAGGGTGGACAAAGCAACACGCTAGGAGGAAAAGAGTCTGAAGAGCAGGCAAGAGACAGAGGAGTACCCAGTCCAAGTGTTAGGAGTCCCATAGAAACATTAAACTAACAGCTATGACATATGCACAGAGGACCTGGTGTGGACCCATGCAGACCTCTTCTGTGTTGACTGTTTGGTACTTACATATTTTAAGAAATATATGTATTTATTTTTGCTCAGCAGAATATGCTGATTTAAGGCTATATCTGTAATATGGACCCCTTAATGTTTTGAGTAACTGCAAAAAGAAAATGAATGGTTCTCAACACTTTAAAAAAGTTGCAACTCTGAAATATGAAATATAAAATTGATGTCACTAAAGGGAATAGTATACTAATTGTACAAATAAAAAGATAGCTTAGTGAGAAAGCATTTGACAAAATCCAACACCCATTCATGATAAAGGTCTTGGAAAGATCAGGAATTCAAGGCCCTTACCTAAACATGATAAAAGCAATCTACAGCAAACCAGTGGCCAACATCAAACTAAATGGAGAGAAACTGGAAGCAATCCCACTAAAATCAGAGACCAGACAAGGCTGCCCACTTTCTCCCTACCTA
>LR750764.1:27185-122291 GCA_902729485.2 Mus minutoides
CACTATGTTCATAGCAGCCTTATTCATAATAGCCAGAAACTGGAAAGAACCCAGATGTCCCTCAACAGAGGAATGGATACAAAAAATTTGGTATATTTACACATTGGAGTACTACTCAGCTATTAAAAACAATAAATATATGAAATTCCTAGGCAAATGGATGGATCTGGAGGCCATCATCCTGAGTGAAGTAACCCATTAACAAAAGAACTCACATAACATGTACTCACTGATATGTGGATATTAGCCCAGAAACCTAGACTACCCAAGATACAATTTACTAAACACATGAAACTCAAGAAGAAGGAAGATCAAAATGTGGACACGTCACCCCTGCCTAGAATTAAGAACATAGCACACATTGAAAGAGTTAAAGAGATCATGTGTGAAGCTGAATCCAAAGGATGGACCCAATGACTGTGGCTGCCAGGGATCCATCCCACAATCAGCCACCAAACATAGACACTATAGCATATGCCAGCAAGATAGTGCTGAAAGGGCCCGGATATAGCTGTCTCGGTGGAGACTATACCAATGCCTGGCAAACATGGAGGTGGAAGCTCACAGTCAGCTATTAGATGGAACACAGGGTTCCCAAGGAAGAAGGAGCTAGAGAAAGTACCCAAGGAGCTGAAGGGGTCTTCAACCCTCTAGCTGGAAGAATAACCATGAACTAACTAGTACCCCCTGAGCTCATGACTCTAGCTGCATATATAGAAGAGGATGGCCTATTTGGCCATCAGTAGGAATAGAGGCCCCTTGGTCATGCAGACTTTATATGCCCCAATACAGGGGAACGCCAAGGCCAAGAATTGGGAGCGGATGGGTAGGGGAGCAAGGCCGGGAGAGGGGAGGGTATAGGGAACTTACTGGATAACACTTGAAATGTAAATGAAGAAGATATCTAATAAAAGTTGAAAAAAAGTTAGCTTAGAATTAAAGATTCATTCTCCATTCCATGTGTTCTGCCAAACAAGTCTGTGTCATCACTGAGCCATCTTGTTCCTTCATTCAAACCTAGTTGAGCATCCACTAGTCAGTCTTAGTCTCATGAAGAATTGTCTTTTATAGAATACTGCAAATAAGCTTATAATTTAGTGAACAAGGGAATACCTTGATGTGAACCTTTATATTGACTCAAGAAGTAACTCACTTGTAATGGGTTTGTGGTCTGTATGTGTGACTTTGATGATTCTATAAGAGACTGATGCTAAGGAACGTAATAGACTTCTCAGATGTATATATAAAGTAGGACTCTATAGCACATATATTGCCATTTGAGGGAATGAATGAGGTACTTCTTGTTTCCAGCCTTTTAAAAAATATTACTTTCATCAAGAGTCTCTGAGTCATTTTAGTGACTTACAATTTTCCCCTTATTTTTGCACCATCTTCCATAAGCTATCTCGCTCGATCTTATAAGGTTGACCAACATTTTTTCTTCATAAAACAATCCTGCTATATCTTCCACATAGACAGAGAACAGCTTGCTAAGTGATAAAATGTTACTGATAAAAAGTCACTGAAGTACCAGTTGGTGGTGGCACACACCTTTAATCACTTGGGAGGCAGAGGCAGGCAGATTTCTGAGTTTGAGGCCAGCCTGGTCTACAGAGTGAGTTCCAGGACAGCCAGGACTACACAGATAATCCCTGTCTCAAAAAAAAAAAAAAAAAAAAAAAAGTCACTGAAATAGATCACATCAGAACAGAATCCTGTGTTTTAAAATAGGTTTACAATTTATTCTGTGGCATATTGTATGTTCTTTTTATTTTGTTTGGTACTGTATAATGAAAACAACAATGCCTTCATTGTTTTTACATGCTGCAAAGTAAAAGCAAGTAAATTATATTATTTTAGTGAGAATTATTAGTTATTATGATAAATATAATAGGTAAAATATTGGCATGATAACATACATTTTGATATAAATTATTTATTTGGGCATTATAATTGCATATTATATATAAAGCTGCTTTTATACATGGTACAAATAAAACTGCTATAGGATATTCTTTTTAAATTATAATAAAAGTTCTCAGAGAATATTTCAGAGATACAATGCAATAATTAATGGGACTGCCTTTGACCTTTTAATTAGAAAATGCAATACTTGTTGCCCTAGAGTAAATGTGACACCTTATGCACAATATGAAACTTGGCTTCCTGTTATAATTACTTTAAGATTATATTAACATTTAAGGTTAGCCAGGTGATTGCATTATACCTGTGAACATAACTAAAATACATGTAGAGTACCATAATAATTTCAAGAAAATCTGCACTCTTTTTTTAATCCTTTTCATTGAGCACCTAAGAGGCAAAGAGACAGTCACTTGGAAAGAAGTATCAAAACATGTGTACTGAGATAAGAGAGACTTTCCAAGTGCTAATTTCTGACACATAATTATCAGCCATCCTGTTTACTCTGTGTGAGTCCAACCTAAGAAAGTTTGAAACTCTTTAACTCAAGATCATTAAATAGCAGTTCAGTGCTTTGGAGAAGTATTATAGAGAAAAAAATGAAAGGAAAATACTGTAGACTGGCAAAATGTAATGCTAACGAGATTTTTAGGTAATTGTAAAGAAGAAAGAAAGGGGCAATTATTGAGTTCCAATTATTTAAGATAAAATTGGGGGAAAATGCTGTTCTATCTCATTTGGTTCTTACAATAAAGGTAGGAAGATAGTTGAGGGGTATATTAGTACCTTCTACTTAAATCTCATTATTCCATTCACATTTGCAAGTTTCATAATTGATTGTGATGTTTAAGATGAGGAAGTTTAAATCATTTACATGATAAACAAATTCAGTCTAATAGCTCACACCAAGTTATCTTTCTTAAACATTCAGTATGAATTTTCAATTTTACAAGTGTAGGTCAGTCTTCAAAAGTTACACATAGTATGCATGTTTCTTTTTTATACACAGGAGCACACGCACTTCAGTTCTACACAGACTTTTTGATGTGTATGCGTGTGTGTATGTGTATGTATGTTGTGAACAGGGACATCACTTAATTACTTAGGGTAATTTCAGTAATTTTCTTAATATATCAACACAGAAAACTTTTCATTATGGGCCAAATGAGAAAAGGGTTCACAGCTGCTGGTCATAATTGATGGTATATAATCTGTTAAGATAAAATACTGTTAATCAGTAATGATGTGGTTAATAAGTTGCTAACATATACATGATTAATACTGAGTTTGTTTAAAAAATGAATCTGAATTTGACAAGTAAATTTGAACCCAAAGTCTAAACACCTGTGCAAGTTTGTTTACGAATATGAATCCATCTGCAGCCTATCTATAACAGGTCCAGCTAGCAGGAGACACACAGTTGTTAAAATCCAGACTGGCAATCATTGCTTCCAAGGTTTTAGTGATTATATTCAGTCTATTGGCGAAACATATAAACAGTAGTGTTTGAGGAAGGTAAAACTTGGAAGTACAATTATTATTAATCCATCATTAAGTACAATTATTATTAATCCATCATTATATACGCTATAATGATTTAAAAGATAAAGAATTTTGAGTTGTTAGAAATATACTACATAGCATACAAAAAATCATATGTGTGCCTCAAAGAAAATAATTTACAAAAGCTTTATATTCATAAAAGCTTTTTCTGTTAGGAAAACTTAGAAAATTCAGGGAAAAAAGTCTACCTTAGCATTTCTTAAAATGTAGTATGTTTTTTTAGAAACACATACTAAAACAAAACAAAAGAAGAAGAAAATTACTCCCTTTGACCTAAGTCAATGTTTTGCCTTTTGTGAGGTGTAGTTTTGTTCTAGCTGGCTGCTGCCTGCTGCCTAGCATTCCTTTCCTTTCTTTTTTCTTTTTCTTTCTTTCTTTTTTAATTTTGTACACCAATTTTCTTTCTTTCTTTTTGTTTAATGGATATTTTCTTTATATACATTTCAAATGTTATCTCTTTTCCCGGTTCCCCCCGCCCAGTACTGGAAATCCTCTATCCTATCTTCCCTTTCCCTGATTCTTTGAGGGTGTTCCTCTACCTACCCACCCACTCTCACCTCCCTACCCTTGATTCCCCTACACTGAGAGATCCAGCCTTCATAGGACCAAGAACCTCTCCTTTCATTGATGCCTGACAAGGCCATCCTCTGCTACATACATGCATGTGTACTCCTTGGTTGATGGCTTACTCCCTGGGAGCTCTAGGGGGTCTGGTTTGGTGATATTGGTGTTCTTTCTATGGGGAGGAAACCTTCTTCAATTGACTACATTCCTACAAATGGTGACTGTTCTTTCCATAGCTTCATATAACATGTTCGCTTTGGTCAGCATAACAAGACAGTTATATTTATACAGATTTCATAACAGAGGAAAACAACTTTCTTTTCTTAATCTGTTATATAATGAAGTAAACATTAGTGTAAGATGAGACAGTTTTGAAGAGATTGCAAACTGACTGCTTGGCAAGGAATGAAGGTAGATCTCAAATGAGCTAAACTTTCAGTAGACATAATATGAAATGACCTTGATATAAATTTCACGTCATAGTCCCTCACTTTCATCGTTCTTAGCATTTCTTATATTTCATTGGGGAAATAAAAAGGTTTAGATTTGTCAAGTCACCTGCAACTATAATATATTTTTAACTGTAATAATGACCTGATGATGTCTGACATCATGAATGTCAATGACCAGAGATAAAACTTTATGCAGAAGTCTGATGATCAAATAAGCAGAAGAGTAGCATCTTTAAAATTGACTTAGATCCCACTTCTAGAATTAGAAAGTGTAGGTAGTAGAAAAAAGTCCAGATAATCATTTCAAAACTCAATCTGGCCTCTCTGGTGAGATAGTTAGCCTAATTTCTTGAATTTGTGATGTCTTAGCCTCTTTCACATACATACCTAGCACTATTCCCCCATTATCTTGTTGTCTGAGCCCCATATTATTTAATTAGTATATATGTTAGAATATACAAAAGAGATATATATTACAAACCTAGAAAAAGCAAGGCTTTCTAAAAAGTTTCCATTGAAGTGACTTTCATTTATAGCAGAATTTCAGATATGATCCTAACAATATAAATAGTAGTAACAAATATAATATTAGTCATTAATAATGCAAAAATAATATTAAAATTATTTGAAATTTTAATCTCATCATTTGAAAAGAAAGAACAAAATGAGCTTGTATCACAGGGAAAGAAATGTATAAATTTGATATATATAAGTGATATAAATTTCTATTTCTTCTTTTTCTCAATTCTTTTTTCTTTATCATTTTTCATTGGTTATCTTATTTACATTTCAAATGTCATACCACTTCCCAGTTTTCCCTCCACAAGCCCCCTATCCCCTCCTCTTACCCCTGCCTCTATGAGGGTGCTCCCACACCTGCCTACCCTCTCCAGACTCATCACCCTAGTGTTCCCTTATCCTTGGTCTCAAGCCTCCACAGGACCAAGGTGCTCCTCTCACAGAGATGCCAGGTAAGTCAATCCTCTGCTACATATACAGCTGGAGTCATGGGTACCCCGTGTATTCTTTGGTTGGTGGTTTAGTCTTTGGGAGCTCTAAGGCATCTGATTGATTGATATTGTTTTTCTTCCTATGAGGTTGCAAACCCCTTCAACTCCTACAGTCCTTGCCCTAAATTTTCCATTGGGGTCCCCGCGCTAAGTCCAATATCTGGCTGTGTACATCTGCATCTATATTGGCCTGACTCTGGCAGAGTCTCTCAGTGGGAAGTTATACCTGGCTTCTGTTAGTAAGTACTTCTTGGCATCTGGGTTTGGTGGCAGCAGATGGGATGGATCCCTAGGTGGGGCAGTCTCTTGATGGTATTTTCTTCAGTTTCTGCTCCTCTCTTTGTCCCTGCATTTCCTGACAGGAGGAATTCTGGATTCATATTTTTGAGGTAGATGAGTGGCCCCATCCTTCAACTGAAGGTGATGCTTATCTACTGGATATGGTCTTTACAAATTTTCTCTCACCTTTGTTGGTATTTTGGCTAATGTCCTCCTTGTTGTGTCCAACTAAACCACACAAAGACCCAGCAAAGAAAGAGAACTTCAGAACAAATACCCTTATGAATATTGAAGCAAAAATACTGAATAAAATTCTTGCAAACTGAATCCAAGAACACATCAGAAGAATCATTCACTATGATCAAGTAGGCTTCATCCCAGGGATGCAGGGATGGTTTAATATACAGAAATCCATCAACATAATCCACTATATAAACAAATTCAAAGATAAAAACCACATGATCATCTCTTTAGATGCTGAGAAAGCATTTGATAAAATTCAACACCCATTCTTGATAAAAGTCTTGGAAAGATCAGGAATTCAAGGCCCATACCTAAACATAATAAAAGCAATCTACAGCAAACCAGTAGCCAACATCAAACTGAATAGCGAGAAGCTGGAAGCAATCCCACTAAAATTAGGGACTAGACAAGGCTGCCCACTTTCTCCCTACCTATTCAATATAGTACTCAAAGTCCTAGCCAGAGCAATTTGACAACAAAAGGAGGTCAAGGGGATACAAATTGGAAAGGAAGAAGTCAAAATATCACTCTTGACAGATGATATGATAGTATATATAAGTGACCCTAAAAACTCCACCAGAGAACTCTTAAACCTAATAAACAGCTTCAGTGAAGTAGCTGGATATAAAATTAATTCTAACAAATCAATGGCCTTTCTCTATACAAAGGATAAATGGGCTGAGAAAGAAATTAAGGAAACAACCCCCTTCACAATAGTCACAAACAATATAAAATAACTTGGTGTGACTCTAACTAAGGAAGTGAAAGATCTGTATGATAAGAACTTCAAATCTCTGAAGAAAGAAATGGAAGAAGATCTCAGAAGATGGAAAGATCTTCCATGCTCTTGGATTGGCAGGATCAATATAGTAAAAATGGCTATATTGCCTAAAGCAATCTACAGATTCAATGCAATCCCCATCAAAATTCCAACTCAGTTCTTCACAGAATTAGAAAGGGTAATTTGCAAGTTCATCTGGAATAACAAAAAACCTAGACTAGCAAAAACTCTTCTCAACAATAAAAGAACCTCTGGTCAAATCACCATGCCTGACCTCAAGCTGTACTACAGAGCAATTGTAATAAAAACTGCATGGTACTGGTACAGCGACAGACAGGTAGATCAATGGAATAGAATTGAAGACCCAGAAATGAATCCATACACCTATGGTCACCTGATAAAGGGAGCTAAAACCATCCAGTTGAAAAAAAGATAGCATTTGTTAGTATTCTAAAGTACTGAAAATAATATAATTATATTTTGTTTCTTATTTAACTCACAACTACTTGAAAAATAGCTCATTCACATATTTCTACAATGTGTGCAAATATACCCAAAAACACCTATTTTTGAAACATTCAATACAATGTTAGTCTGCATAACAGTTTCCACTGACAAATTTAGACTGACTTTTCACCCTTCTTCCTTACTCTACTGTATCCTACAAGGCCAAATTTTAGACTGTGACTAGTATCTTTCACACTGATAATTTCTAACAAGTAAATAGAAAAGTAGAAAACATGGTCAGGACATCCACAGTACTGTAAAATGATAGTTCCCTGTCAGCTTTGAAACTAGTATTTTTTCTGAACGGAGAGATTTGCACAGCAATGTTCTTAAGATCTTGCTAAATTAAGGCTGTACTCAGTTTTCATCTTAGCTCATTCAAAGGCGTGGGAAGTAATTACATTCTCAAACGTACAAGAAGAAATTTTATGATGTCCTGAGGCTTTCTTATCATACTTCTTTAGAACAGACATTTTTTAAATGAAATTATTTATACCTTTGTCAAGCATAGATTACATAAATGTGTCATACTAGAATGAAATGTATACTTTACACATTAGCAAAGATAACTAGAAGTATTTCATCATCTGGACAATAATGATACAATAAAAATATACTAATTTACTTCTAGAAACATTACTTCTAACAATGAAGTTTCAGTGTGCTTTTTTTATCATTGGATAAATGTATTTCAGATAAAATTAATACAATCACAAATCCCTTCAGATACCTAATTAGAGTAAATCAGGTCTCTCTACATTTTAAGTGCAATAACTCAGTTTGATTACTTCAAATATCAGAAATTTAAAGATAAGGCACAGTCAAATTTAACCATGTCACACTATCCTACAAGTCCATAACAAATAATATAAAATATCTTGGTGTGACATTAACCAAGCAACTCATTAGCATATGCAAAAGATGACATTCACACTGGATCTCCTCATCCATAGCTGAGGTAATGACAGACTCTCAGCACCCATAACAGATATGGGGGTCAGTTAAACAGCTGGAATAATAGACATTTTACTCTCAGATTCTGGCATAATTCAAATGCTATACTTAGAGTCGAGAATTTTCCAAAATCCTGGAGGCTTCCCATTTCTTGAATTTGTAGGGAAGCCTGCTTTCTTTCTTGCAAAGATGAAAAGACTGTAGTTAGACCATTAATAAATCACAAACAAATACATTATAAAATTTAACTGAAGAAATTAAAATATGAAGTCACTTGTGTTTCAGTTATATTTAATAACTGATGAATACCACAGATAATAAGCCTACATAATTTTCTTCAGCTGTATATTTACCAGTATGCCTATCAGCTACTAGTGGATAACTACAAAGCCATGAACATGCTATTGGCCCTGGTTAATCTCAGTGACTGATAAAAATAGAACAAAAATAAATTAATATGGAAAAGAGAATTGTAGGAGTTGGGAGGTGGCAGGTAGTTTTGAGAATTGAGTGAAGTTTGGTGGAGATAAGAGTAATGTAATATATCAACAGATTTGGAATGGATCTTTAACAATCCTAAATCAGATATGGGACTATTATCCAATATATATAAAGAACTCAACAAGGTAGACTCCAGAAAAATCAAATAACCCCATTAAAAATGGGGCACAGAGTTAAACAAAGAAGTCTCAACTGAGGAATACCGAATGGCTGAGAAGCACCTGAAAAAAATGTTCAACATCCTTAATCACCGGGGAAATGCAAATCAAAACAATTAGCTTTTACATAAGTTCTAGCTATATTGGGTAATAGGAAATAAGAATTTCCTGTTAAATGTTTGTTAAATTTGTCATGATCAACAGATTTTTCTTATCTTCATTATTCAGACTATGCCATTGAATGTCCATTTCCACAGAATATGTGAGGAGACTCACCTGAGAACTGATTCTGGTTTAGCTAAGGATTACACTACAATTACTTAATTGGGAAGTAAGGAGAGCATGCTGCTGAGCAAAATGGGGAAGGACTCGATTTCCCCTGTTTATATAGACAGGGTTTGTCTATGACTTCAAATGTAAGCACACCATCCTTTTGTAGACAGTGGAAGTTGGATTGAAGCTAGTAGACATAAATAAGCAAACAGCAAACAAATGAACTCACAGCATCAGTAACAAATAAACTTCATTATCTTTTCATCAATATCATTGGAGCATATTAAATCACACTTGAAAACACACACTCCTTTTTTAAAAAAAAAAATTATTGGTTATTTTATTTATTTCCACTTCAAATTTTATCCCCTTTCCCAATTTCCCCTCTACAAGCTCCCCATTCCCTCTGCCCTCCTCTGGTCTCTTTGAGGGTGCTCCCCTACCTGTCCACTCACTCCTGACTCAGTGCCCTAGTGTTCATACTCTTGAATATGTTTGTTTTTAATTTTTCTTCATACTGAAGACATACCTGTGTATGCATGACAATAAGCATTGCTACACACTGCATAAAATGATTATGTTTCATAATCTTATACTGAAACATTTACTTAATATCGAGGACAAGAAGGGTCAATGACACCACAAGAACACAGCCTACAGAATAAACTGACTGCAACTCAAGTGGGCTCACAGCAATCAGGGTACCTGTATGGATTTGACCTAGTTCTTCTGCATATATGCTATGGTTGTATAGCCAGGTGTTCTGGGAGATTCCTAACAGTGGGAGCGAGGGCTATCTCTATACTTTGGCCTACTTTTGGGATTCTTTTCCTCCTATTAGATTGCCTTGTCTAGTCTTGATATAAAAATATGTGCCTGGTCTTATTGTACCTTGTTATGCTGTATTTTGTTTATGTCTCTGGAAGGCCTGCTCTTCTCTGAGGTGAGGTAAATCCAGTGTAGACATGAGGTAGGGGAGGAGAGACTTGGGGGACAGGAGGGAGGGGAAATTGCAGTTACTGTGTAATATATGAGGGAAGAATATAAAAGAAAAAAATAATAAAATATCATAATAGGAAAAAATAAAGGGTAAGATGAACACAGTAATTTACAGATATGTTTCAGAGAAGATAAAATTGTTATTACTCAAAGTCCCACATTACATTATTACTTTAAAGATTAATCACATAAGGACAATATAATAATTATAGGCAGATTTCTATGTAAACATACAATAGCCTGACCAAGACAACAATAAAATTCACCTAATAATTTGTACGACTTGGCTCTGTTGGATAATGAATGAGTGAGATCATGGTTCAACTATAATACAAGTCAATTCATTAACCATTTACTAAGAAAGACAAAACAGTTTTCTAAATAAATACTGCAAAAGAAAAGTCTTTTAAAAAGGAATGTTTTGTATCAATCAGGAAAATAACTCTTAACATTGGCTGTAAGTTGTTATTACTATACCAAAGAGGAAAGTGAAGTGTTATTTATTCTTCATAAATATAGCACATTTGAACTTCCTTTTATCATTGGATAACAAGTACAATAATTATAAATCAATTAAAAACTGACAATCAGATAACTAATAACCTTTAAGAATCAAGCTCTAAAATTATGTTGCCTTCTGTATTTATTAACAAAGGTTAATGATTATGTAAAAATGGGATATAACGATCGATTTTTAATCTATTCTGTTAATGTAAACCTGTGCTTCATTTTGCAGTTTCCTATCATAAATTGTCAAAATTGAAGTGCACCTCTATATCATTTGCAACAGATTTTAAAATATTTGTTTACTGCATGAGTAACATTAGCAAAATATATTCCTAGAAGTCATTGACAATTGCTCTTCTCATAGATACCCAATTAATGAACAAATAATTGTATTTTGATTATAGTAACTCATACTGTCAAAATTTATTGATGCACTTCAGAAAAATGGAGATCAGCGAATCATAGACTGAACTGGTGAAGAACAGACAGAAAAACATAGTACTATCACCCATCTCTCAGCCAGGAACAGCTCAGATCATAAAAGACTTCTCTGGCAGAAAAGACAAAACCTAAGTGGAACCTCAGATACCCTCTCTTTGCTTTCTTTTTTAAGTTTTGGACCCCTGAAATCTTAATAATTATATGATAAAGACAACAAATTATGTGTCATTTAATAATAATAATAATAATAATATTAATAATAATAATAATAATAATAAATAAATAATGTAGCCTTAATGCAGATCAATTTGGTCACATAATAACCATAATTCAGTTAATGTTAATATATTGAATGGAGAAAAATTGCCTTTTAGTTCTGGAACACAACAAAGATGTCCACTTTCAATAACCATATATTCAAAATATTCATAGAAGTTGTAACAAGAAAAATCAGGGAGGAGAAGAAGGAAAAGGAAGCAGAGTTATGAAGTTTTCTTGATTCAAATGGCACCCTTTAATATTTACACAGCACTACAACTCTACCCTAAAGCATGTAGTTTTGAAAAAGGAACTTAGTGAATTTAAAAAGATTTTAAAAATCAATAATATTTTTCTTTTCTTTCTTTTATCAGTCATTCCATTTGTTTACATCTCAAATGATGTCCCACTTCTTGGTTACACCTCCACCACACCCCACCTCACACTTGCCTATCCCCTTCTCTTGTGTTTATATGAGGGAAGTCACCTACCCACCCACCCTCTCCCACTCCAATACTCTACCATCTCCCTACAATGGGGCATCCAACCTTTCTGGGACCAAGGGCTTCTCCGCCCATTGCTGTCAGGTAAGGCCATCCTCTGCTACATATGTATCTGAAGCCATGGGTCCTTCCAAGCACACTCCATGGTTGGTGGTCTAGACTCTGGGAGAACTCGGTGGTCAGGCCATCCTATGTTGTTCTTCCAATGGGGTTGCAATTCTCCTCTGCTCCTCCAGTCCTTATGCCAGTTCCTTCACCAGGTTCCCTGAGCTCAGTCTGATGGTTGGCTCCAAGCATTCACATCTGCATCGGTCATTTGCTGGCCAGACCTCCCAAGGAATGGCCAAACCAGGTTCCAGTCAGCAAGCACCTCTTGACCAAGGCAACAGTGTTGGGTTTGCTGTCTGTAGATACAAAATCAGTAATATTTCTATTACACAGTGAACTACATTAAAAAGAAGCGAAAAAGAAAACAACTCATTTTATTTAGGACAGCAACAACGAATGTCGGATGAAAGGAAAGGCAGTATATGACCTGGGATGGTGACCTACTTGTGCTTGTTTGATAGCCATGTCCTACTTGACTGTGATTGTTGCGTATGATCAGATTCTAACAAAAGTACAACTCTGCACATATTTTCCTTCTTATATGAATGGTCCTGTTTTGTTCTTAAGAAATTAGTATAAACCTCCCAGCTATAACTGGGCAATTGTCAGCAATTCCTAAATTCCTGTATCTACTTACCTCCATTCACCTTACCTCATATACTGTTTGTTTTCTTAATCATACATCAGGTTCATTACGGTCAGTGCCTTGACCATAAAGAACAAGTGTCCAAAACCCTTCATATATATAAATACACAAATAAGCAAAAATACCATGTGGAGAGCATCAGTAAATCATCATCCTGAACAAGCATCAGTAAAATCTTTCTTAATATTTTTGTCCAAGTGAAAGTGTTACTGAGTGAATTTTAAAATAAGCCTCTATTTCAGGAACTCTAAATCTGTGTCTTTATCATTCATTTTTAGCAAGAATTCCACTAACTCAGCTCAGGCACTACTCACCAATTGAATGTTCAGCACCCTCCCTATTTACACGGGTTTCTATTCCTCCACCATGCTGAGATGGTATTTAACCACCTAGCATGTCTTAAGAAGAATTACACTAACTCTGTTGTTCACAAACCCCTTTATCACATAGTAACTAAGATCAAGGTATTTTTTATACCGGAGCCTTTTCTCCTATTGCTGAAGGTCCTGGATAAAATAGTTTGTCACATAAAAAAAAATGTTAAGCTCTGTTTTTTTCTTAAGAAATGTATCCACTAATTAATTTTTGTACTGAGTTTCACTGAAGAAGCTTTTAAATGTCATAATATCCACAATAATTAGGCATCTGTGGAGGAAAGTGTATTTAAGACATCTGAATGTTTTAAAGTGTATAGTGCCCTATAAATGATTCAGTGATAGTAAAAGAAATAATTTGACTGAAAATTTGTGACTGAGAAAATGAGAAAAGTTTTACATCTGGGTAACAATCTTTTACTTTGATTCTTGTAGCAAAGAGGAATCAATATTCAATAATAACCTAAAGAAGTCATCAATAAAAATAATATTGAATTAGAGATGATCTTCTTTATAATTACAACATCTGGAAGACACAAGGCCTTCAAATAATTATTTGGAACTACCAAAACTAAATATTTGAATAATCTACTCTAAGAAGAATGAGATTACTTTCCAATTATTTTTCCTAATGACTAATGTTAAGTTTTCATTTCCATATGCTTTATCAAGCTGCAGGAATTAAATTCTCCCACTTCCCTCCCCTTCATCTGTTCAGCAATAAACTCACAATGATCAGAAAAATATTCTTCTTTATAATTTCACTAACATCTATACACTGTATTAAATTTGATTTATATGAAATTAAAATATAAATGATGTGTGTGACCAAACTCAGGCAAGAGACAGTTACTCAGAGTAATTAACATTAATATGTTACATTAACTTTTGCAACAAGCATACTGCATACCAATTCAGCTATAGATGAATAGATAAGATATTGTATGGTATCAGGGAGTTCCTTTGAACATATGACAAGGCTTATACTTAGTAGTTAGTACTTATTAGATTGCTATTTCATGGATTGAAATATTTTCTTCTTCTTCTTTTATAAGACATATTTGAACATTTGTTCGTTAACCATCTAAAATTATTTTAACTAAACTAAACATGTTATTCACACTAATGGATAAATTATTAGTACTTAAATATTAGTACTTAACTTCTATGAATAGTTAAGTCACAACATTCAATAGAACAAGCAATAAAAATTTTTTTTCTTGCCTTTGAACTTTAACTGTAAGCACAGAGAACCATACCTTTAATTATTCTGCCCAGCAGTTAAGTGGGACCACAAGAAGATTCACATTGATCTTTTAGCTGAAAAGTCATGCTTCATACTTAATGAATGCTTAATGGGTATATATATATATATATATATATATATATATATATATATAGAGAGAGAGAGAGAGAGAGAGAGAGAGAGAGACAGACAGACAGACAGACAGACAGAGTCAGAGACAGAGACAGACAGAGACAGACAGAGAGACAGACAGAGACACACACACACTGAGCTAGAGAATTAACTAGACATTGTAACTAAAACCTGAAAGTCAGTGAACCAGAAACAACAATAATAAATTTCAATATCTTGAGTTTTGTATGTTTGACAATTACTACATGGGAAATATAGAGAAAAAGTATTTCCAGAGGAAAATTGTTATATTTTAGAACTATCAACTGAAAATAATTGTCCCTGTCTAAAAGAAAAGCAGGAACAAAACTGGAGAAGAGACCGAGGGAAAGGAGGTCCAGTGACAGGCCCAAATTGGGATCTAGTTTAAGAGGAGGCTCCAAGATCTGACCTTCCTACTGGTGCTCTGGTGTCTTTGCAGACAGGAGCCTAGCATAGCTGCCACCAGAGAGGCTCATCAAGCAGCTGAAAGAGCCAGATGCAGATACTGACACCCAATCAAAGGACAGAAGCTGAAGACCCCTGGGGTTGAATTAGGAAAAAGCTAGAAGCTGAAGAGGAGGGGATCCCCATAAAGAAGACCAGCATTATCACGTAACCTGGACCCCTGAGATCTCTCAGACACTGAGTCACCAACCAGGCATATACTAGCTGATATGAGGCCCCCATACATATTCAGAAGAGGACTGCCAGGTGTGGTGTCAGTGAGAGAAGATGCACCTAACCCTTGAGAGACATGAGGCTCCAGGGAGTGCGAAGGTCTGGTGGAGTGAGGGGAGAAGTGGGAACATTCTATTGGAGACTGGGGAGGAGGAATATGATGTGGAGTTGTAAGAGGACAGATAGGGAGGGGGATAAAGACTGGACTATAAAGAAAGATTTAATAATAATTATAAAAGATGTTGATGTTAATTATTGAAGAGTGCACAGTTTATATTGCTCATGTATTTCTAAGAATAATGATACAGCTTTCAATAAATAAGTGTAAACTGACTCATGTAGAGAATGGAAAGTTAGTGTGAGTGAAAATAAAATGCATAGAGGGAAGGGGGTTTCAAATTAAGTCCCAAATAAATTTAGCATTTAAATGCCAGGGCAAAGAAGCTTCTTCATGAAGAGTACCTGCAAAGGAGCAGCCACTAATGACCAAGAAAACCAGAGAAGTGTTGTGTTCCATAAAGGAAAGAGCAATTCTCTAGTGTGACAGCTCTAGAACTGTAAGACAACACATGACAAAGAAGGAAATAGGCTGCAAATCTAGGTACATGTTAGAACACTTGCCTGGCTCCCAGGTGGCTCTAGATTCAATCTGTGACACTGAGAAATATACGGGGAAACAACACAATAGCTGCAGTGTAAAGATCAAGGAACAGAGACTAGAGATAGGCATCAGATTTCCTTGTATTGTGGGTTTATCTATGATTAGAAAGTAATGTTACAGAAAATATAGAAGCACAAAAATTTCTGAAGTTCTCCATGAAAGAGACAAACTACTCTTTATTTTTGTAAAGAAAAATAGTTACTAATAAAATCCCTTTAAATATATATATAAAAATGAAGGACACCGAGATTAACCATTCTCAAAGTCCGTACAACTTAATGGATTTATGTAAAGTTAGAATCAGCATTAGAAATGGAAACTGTGAAACTACACATTATATTTTATACTTTCAGTACTGTATTTGTTTTATTCAGTTATTAACCACAAAAGCAAATTCATAAACCTGGCTTGGAAATCTATACAGCATAGACTTTTAAAAATAGTATGAAGTTCAGAATAGATTGAATAAACTTTGGAAAACCAAGATGAACATAGTGGCACATGTGCCCCTGTGGCATGGTGGAGTATCTTTTGGGTATATTCCTGAGAGTGGTATATCTGGGACTTCAGGTAGATCTATTTCCAGTTTTCTGAAGAACCTCCAGATTGATTTTAAGAGTGGTTGTATCAGTTTTCAATCCCACCAGCAATGGAAGAGTGTTCCTTTTTCTCCACATCCTCTCCAACATATGTTGTCACCTGAGGTTTTGATCATAGACAATTTGATTGGTGGGAGGTGGAATCTCAGGGTCATTTTGATTTGCATTTCTTTGATCACTAAAGACTTAACATTTATTAAGGTGCTTCTTAGCCATTTGAGATTCCTCAGTTGTGAATTCTTGGTTTAGTTCTATACACCATTTTTTTTTTATTGAGTTGTTTGTTATTTTTGGTGGTTAGCTTCTTAATTTCTTTATATGTTTTGGATATTCGCTCTCTATCAGATGTTGGGTTAGTGAAGTTTTTTTTTTCCCAATCTGTAGGTTTCTGATTTATCTTATTGGATATGTCAGCCTTGTTTGTGATAGTCAGAAGCTGGAAACAATCCAGATGTTCCACCACAGAGGAATGGATACAGAAAATGTGGTTCATTACACAATGGAATACTACTCAGCTATTAAGACTGAGGTCAACCTGAGTTTTGCAGGCAAATGGATGGACCCAGAAAATATCATGCTGAGTGAGGTAACTCAGACCCAAAAGGACATGTATGTACCACTAAAAAATGGATATTACCCCCCCCCCCCAAAGTGTCAAATACCCATGAACAAATACCCATGTCCACAGAACTCAGAAAGCTCAACAAACTGAAGAGTCCAAGTGAGAATGCTTCAGTCCCACTTTGGAGGGAGAAGAAAGCAATCACAGGAGGGACAGAGGGACCTGAGAGGGGTGGGGGTGGAGAGGGGAACCTGATGTGCTATTGGGTAGGGGCAAAAAACCCTGAAATCCCTGAGGGACAGCAGAAAGAATGGAAACAGACAACCTAGGGAGATAGGAAGTTGAGAGGACCCTGAGAATATACCAGAGACCTGGGAGGTGAGATACTCAAGGGAGGGACCTTAGATGAGATGCTGTGAGGGATGGAATTGCCATTGCACAGTCAAAACTCTGACCCATGGTTGTTTCTGTCTGTGGGGAACTGTGGGATTGGAGGTGGGGAGGAGCCTGAGGAGGAAAGGGTCAGACCCAGGGTGGGATCCAGCTCAAAGGGAGGCCTTAAGACCTAACTCTGTTTTGGGGGCTATGGAGCACTCATCAAAAGGGACCTAGCACAGCTGTCTTTCAAAGTACCCAGCAAGCAACTGAAAGAGTCAGAGGCAGATATTTGCACCCAAATCAATGGACAGAAGCTGCTGACCCCGGTGGTTGAATTGGGGGAGGGCTGGAAGAGGCTGAGGGAGAAGGCAACCCTGTGGGAGGACCAACAGTTTCAGTTAATATGGACTCCTGAAATCTCTCAGATACAGGAACACCAACCAGGATGCATACAGCAGCTGTTGTGGGTCCCCGAACACATATACAGTGGAGGGCTGCTGGGTATGGGTTTGGTCAGAGGGGATACTGCTAGCTCTTTGGATACTGAAGAACCCAGGGAGTTTGGAGGTCTAGTGGGATGGGTGTGGGGGACATCATCATGGGGATGGGGGCACAGGGAGGAGGTGTGGGATGTGGTATAGGGGTGGACAAGGAGAGGAATGGAATCTGGAGTTAAAAATGGATAGATAGAAGGAAAAGGAAAAAGAAAAAGAAAAAAGACCAGTATGGCATGAAACATGACAAGCAAGTAAAATCTTAAGAAAGGAAATAGTTGTGTTATTTAAAAGACAGATTCAGCCAGTAATAGTTGTACATGGTTTTATCTCAGCACTTAAAAAGCAGAGGCAGACAGATTTCTATGAGGCAAGGCTAGCCTTATCTACAAATAATTTCCAAGTCTTCAATGCTACACAGTGAAACCTTAGCTCAAATAAATCAATTAATTATTTTAAGATTTAATTAATTATTTTAAAACCTCATCTCTGTGGTCTATAAACTACAAAACATAATTTTGTTGTTATACTTGTTTCTATATTTTGATTAAAAGAGACTTCTATTTTTGTAAATCATAAAACATACTTTAATTTATATATTATTTTTATTATGTTATCTCATTTCTCTTTTTAGGAGATATTTAATTATTCAAATAAAGCAGTATTATTTCCATATTATCAAAGAGTTCAATGAAATTAAATTAAATGAGATAGCTTCAAAGTTCCTTTTAAAAATGACAAAAAGGGTACATAAGTTAGGATGCATAAATTATCTGGTGAGTTATGACATTTGGAATGCTTCCAGGTGCTCTTTTGATATGCACATACATTATTTGCTTATTATTTTAATGACAATAATGAGCACTAATAGTTAGATGTACATTTCTACAATATTTACAACCCAATCACCCAAAAAATACAAAATAAAATTTTGAGCTATAGAAACAACAGTTTGGTAATAAAGTACTTGTCACCATCCTGAGTTTGGAGTTAAAGCTCACATTGTATAATGTACCTGTAGTGCTATTCCTATGGAGGTGGAGATAAAAGATACCTTGGAGCTCTCTGGCCAGAATTCTCTGACACCATTGTAAATCTGAGGTTCAGTAAAAGAATTTGTAGCAAAGAATATTGTAGAAACCATTAGAGAAAGACAGCAGACATCAATTACTGGCCTCCACATAACCCCCACATATACATCCATGTACACATATATGTTTATGTGTTTACAATTTAAATTCATATTTTCCTATTTTATTTGTATTTATAATTAAGAATTAAGTACTTATGCTATATACTTATATATTAGTCTACCACTAGAAAACACAACAGATTATTCCAAGTTATAATACATGAAATATGAATCATATCAATTGTCATAAATATGTTATATAAGCTATATCACTGATGCTGATACTGAAGGTACAGTTAATATTATCTTATTTGTAGTTCATAATTAGGTTACAAAAGTAGATAGATCAATATATAGATCTATCAGTAAGTAGTCAACATGGTACTAAATTGTTAAAGACCATTACATGCTCTTTAGTAGCTGAGTACTCAGCATAGTATACACATATCATAAAATGAGAATAGAACAAAATATAATATTTTAACTCACCATTATATTGTATAAAACATCAAAAGAAAATCTAGGATGTGAAAATTCCATCAAATGATTTCAAATTTACAGAAACACTTTTGCCTTAAAGTAAGTGTCAGGCTTTAACTTTCTGTACCCCTATTTCCCCAGAGACACTTCTTTGATTAATTTATTATCTCTGTCTATAAATGGCTTCCAAGTCTGTAACTTCAGTTCATACTATATTTCTGCAGTCTAGGCTCTTGTTTCTATATAAACATGTTTCTGATTGAAATTTTTTCAACTATTCTAACCACTATGCTTAACAATTATAATATATTTACATTGGGACAGTCACACAACATAAAGAACATATAACACTTCCTTCATTTTAAGAACTTCAATATATCCTAATTTCTAATACCAAGGTAATTAAGAGATAGAACAATAAAACGATAGTTCAATGTAATATACAGGAAAATTTCTGAGTCTAAATTCATCAAACTATTTAAAAAACTTTAAGAAGTAAACAATATCAGTTCAAAGGTATCAACAACTCTAGCTTTGTGTGCTTTGACAACTTGCCTCTACATGTTGTTTTCTGGTAAAATATTCTTTTCAAAAATCTCTCTCTACTCTTTAATACCAGATGTACTGGTTAGGTTTTGTCATCTTGATACAAGTAGTCATGAATGAATAAGGAACTTCAGTTGAAGAGTTGCATTTATCACATTTTATCTCTAGTATCCATGTTTAACCATTGGTGCTGGAAGTCCAATGACACTGTGGGTGATACCACCCCTGGGAAGGTGATATGGTTGTGTAAAAAAGTAAGCAAAGAATGCTATGGAAAGCAAGGCAGTAATTAACACTCCCTGCTTTTCAGTTCCTGCCTTCCATGTTCCTGACTAATATTTCTATCATAAGCTCCGCCTTTGGCTTCCCTACATGATGACTGCAACATGTTGAATGAGTAAATCCATAAATCTATTTCTACTGCTTGTTAGGTTTAATATTATTATTATTATTATTATTATTATTATTATTATTATTTAATAATTTTCATAGCCCAGTTGAAATTCCCCCTCCTAGTCTGCCCTCTGAGTGCTCTCCATACCTCTTCCCTGCTCCCATCTCCAAAATGACGTCCCCACCCACGACCGGCATCTCACCAGATCTACCACTCCCTAAGGCCTCTAGTTTCACAAGCGATGTGTGTCTTTTCTGACTGAGTCCAGATCAGGCAGTTTTCTGTTCTATATATTCTGGGGAGGGGGTAATATCAACTAGAGTATGCTGTCTGGTTGGTGGGTCTGTGTCTGAGAGATCTCAGTGGTCTGGTTTCAATACTTTTTAAAAATCATTTGTTTTTAAATGCTTGTCAGTGATGGGTTCTCTTTATATGCCTACATCCATGTACATTCATTCATGTGTGCATTGCTCCTGGTGCTCATGAGGAACGGGGATCCCTGGTAGTAGGGCAACAGATGGTTTAGAAACACAATGGATGTTGGGAACCAAACCTGAGTCCTCTGAAATATCATTGCTTATCCTGACCTGCTGAGGTACCTTCTATGTCTCCCCACTTGATTTTGTTTAATATTTTCTTCATAGCAAAAGAAACCAACTAGGACAGCATTTCTTTTAAAATATACTCAGATATTTCAATATGATATTTTAGGACATGAGGTACTCAAGTGGAAAATCCTTTTACCAATGAATTCCAGGTAACCATCTTTCTTTCTTTCTTTCTTTCTTTCTTTCTTTCTTTCTTTCTTTCTTTCTTTCTTTCTTTCTTTCTTTCTTGTAGATTTTTTGCCCCTTTCACCTTTTCATTATCTAAATTGATTTTAATAAAATTAGCAACTTGCTTTTTTTCTTATATCAATAAACAAATTGTCTAGTCTATTTGTTAAATACAATGGTAAACAACATACATCAGACTAAATAAATAAATAAATAAATCTTCCATTTGATAACCAGAACACTTTCTATCCAAAGGGGATATTTTAATTATAGAAGATAAAATTCACTAGAAACTTAGAAAATGTGCCCAAAAGAGATGTAGAATAAAACTAAGAGGAAGGAGAGAAGGAAAGAAGAAGAGGAGAAGAGAGGATGAGGAGGAAGAGAAGGAGGAGGCAAAGGCAAATTTGAAAGCAACAACAAAACGAACTATGATAAAACATTATTGAGTGGGAAGGACACATGTGTTAATTTAAATTCTGTGTGCTGTACTATGGTCTTACATTTGCCATCCATGTTTATTAATTTCAGTCAAGGAAAGAAAGAGAAAGGCCAGAAAAGTGATGTAATTGTTTGTATTTTTAAAGTGAAGGCATCATTGAATTACAACAATGTCTGAATATAAATGAGATCACAGGCATATGGTTGAGCCCTGCTCAGTCAAGAGTAGATGGAATACTAAAGACAAACAATTTATATATTTTTGAGAAACTCAGCAGCTCACTCCAATTAATGAAGTGCATTATCAGGAATGAGATGGTTTAGACAGCTGTGGACTAGTTGTGTGCTAACACAGTGTTATCCTGAATGAGTCTGGGACTTTAAACAAGCTTATTGATTTGTTTGGCTTATCACCTAATGCTTTCCTAGAAAAATCAAGAGATATCACCATGTGCATGTTTCCATCCTAAGGCTGTTTGTGTCTAATTTTAAATTTAAATATGTTAAAGTAAAATATTCATGTAGCTATAACAACAAGTTATTGGGTTAGAATGTGAGGATTAATATCTGTTTGTACAACTTACAAGTAAAACACTGTGGAGATACTAGGAAATAATTTTCATCTAATAACATTTCAGCGTTTTCCATCTTGCTCTAGCCAGTCTCAGTGAATCCTGATAAATCCATGTGATCAATTTTTCTTACTTTTTTTTTCTATTTATACTTGTGTACTAGAAAAATCAAATAGAAATAGCACAAAAGCACATAGTGCATAACTGAAAGTAAGTATTTAAAACAGAAAATGTTTCTATGCTCAGATTTCAAAAACTGACATTTGAAGTAACTAACATTTTAATAGAAAACCTGGCTGAGAAAATGATTGAATCATGAGTTATTAAGACCCACAGGCTGAGACTTCAGCTAAGCTAAAACATCTCTTATTTTACTGTTGATGTGCTATGTTGTCCTGCAACCTAGCCCTTTGATCATAAAAGTAATCCTATCATTGTCACAAAATAAAGAGCATTGTCTGTGGTTTAGAAATCAAGAGAGACATACAGACAATTAAACAAGTTTATAATGAACTACAGCCATTATATTGTCAAAGGAAAGCAGAGCTTAAGACTTTCGTTCTTCTGCAGCTCACACCACGTGATGTGGTATCATCTGTGTGAAAGGTCTGCCACATCAGGCACGGCTTTGAGAAACACTTCAGTCATTTAGAGGAAATACGTTTTTGAAACTAGGCAAAATAAGAGATGAATGCAGTTAAGATCTAAATGGAATCAGCACACCTGGAAAAGTTAGGAACCCAAGTCAATTAAGTAAGTACTATAGGTAAAGGTTCTGGAACTTCAAATTCCATATTTCTTTTATTCTGTTCTTCTGGGTGATGGTAAGAGAAAGCAACATTTTTTTGGAATGTCAGAATATCAGGAATAGAATTTAGAACCATATAGAAGATGTTACAGATGGTTTCCATACTTCTTATACTGCTATGTTGTTGTGGCAATTAATTATCCTACAAGAGACAACTTAAGGCAGGTAGGGTTTATTCTAGTATATAATTGCAAAAGACCAGATATTACAGAAGTTAAGTCTTGAAAGCATTTGTGTGTGACAACCAGTCACAATATAATTTGTTTAATATTTTATTTCCCACTAAATGATGGATTTGTTATATTTAATAAAGTTGTTTCTCTTTTTAGGAAAATTATTCAAAAGAAAAGAGGGCTTCTCAATTTTTTTGAACATCTAATACTTTATTCATCTTTACTATGTTATTGCAATCCTGACTAACCAGGAATACAGCACAGGTTTAAGAACTGATACTGAGCCAGGTAGGGTGGTGCACACCTTTAATCCCAGAATTTAGAAGGCAGAGGAAGGCAGATTTCTGAGTTTGAGGACAGCCTGGTCTACAGAGTGAGTTCCAGAACAGCCAGGGCAACATAGTCTGGAAAAACAAACAAACAACAACAACAAAAAATTGATACTGAGACCCCAAATCATCTGAATAACACCTGTGGCCTAAGTTTAACCATAAATGATATTCTCGTAGCAGTAAATGGATGACTGGCTTAAGATGGTGGAGCTTATGACAAGATTCATCTTTTAAACTCTACTTTTATTTTTATTTTATTTTGTTTTTGATATTTTCTTTATTTACATTTCAAATGCTATCCCAAAAGTTCCCTATACCCTCCCCCGCTCCCTGTTCTCCGACCCACTCCTCTAGCTCCTCCATTGAGGGCCCTGTGTTCCATCCTATAGATGACTATGAGCATCACCTTCTGTATTTGCCAGACACTGGCATAGCCTCACTCGAGATAGTTATATCAGTGTCCTTTCAGAAAAATCTTGCTGGCATATGCAATAGTGTCTGGGTTTGGTGGCTGATTATGGGACAGATCCCCTGGTGGGGTAGTCTCTGGATAGTCCATCCTTTCCTCTTAGCTCTAATCTGTGTCTCTATATTATATTATATTATATGTGTCTATATTATATTATATTATATTATATTATATTATATTATATTATATTATCTGTGTCTCTATATTATATTCATATGGAAAAAAAAAGACTCAGGATAGCAAAAACAATCCTAAAAGACAGAGGGTTCAGGAAAAGCTAGAAGAAGCTGAGGAGGAGGGTGATTCTGTAAGAGGACCAGCAGTCTCAGTTAACCTGTACCCCTGAGATCTCTCAAACACTGCACCACCAACCATGTAGCATACATGAGCTGATATGAGGCCCCCAACACACATACAGCCTAGGACTGCCTGGTCTGGGTTCAGTCAGAGAATATGCACCTAACCCTCAAGAGACTGAAGGCCCCAGGGAATTTAGAGGTCAGGTGGGTTGGGGGTTGGGGGGATCCACATGGAAACAGGGTATTGGAAAGAAGGTATGGGATGTGGAACAATTGGTGGGTGGACCAGGTCGGGGATTTAAAATCTGGAGTGTAATAAATAAATAAATAAATAAACAGATAAATAAGTAAGTAAATAAATAAATAAATAAATAAATAAATGATTAAAAAAAATTAAAAACTCCTGGAGGATATATGTTATATGTTATCGACCTGGATGTTCCTGTTGTCCTCCTGTCACTGGAAGTTGGGGCTCTCTCCAACTCTTTTTGCCTGCTCTAGGGACTCTTTAATACCTATTGGGCTGCCTTTTCTCCAGCACTAATATCAGCAGAGGTCATAGTGGAACTCCATACACCATTTTGGTTGATATCAATAGGAGGTCTCCCCTTTTATGAAGTGAATCAGAAGATGATTGGCTGGGGAGAAAGGGGAATTAAAAGGAGAGGAAGGAGGGAAATCTTTTGTTTGAATGTAATATATCACAGAAGAATTAACAAAAATAAAAAGAGAACTTCTGCATTCCTAATTTCAACTCATACTACAGAGCTAGCTATAATAATAAAAACCATATTGTATTGTCATAAAAATACACACATTAATTGATGGAATTGAAAACTCAGTCATAAATCTATGGTTTTATGAACACATGATTTTGGAAAAAGAAGCCAGAGATACAAACAGGAGAAAAACAACATCTTCAACAAATGGTGCTGGTGAAACTGGATGTCTGGGTGTAGAAGAATGCAAATAGACCCATACATACCATCATGTACAAAACTAACCTCCAAATAGATCAAAGACCTCAACAAATACCAGGTACACTTATCCTGAAGAAGTAAAAGTGGGAAATAAACTTGAACAATTGACAGTGGAAAAGAATTTCTGAACAGAAAAGCAGTAATCAACAACTAATAATGGGAACTCATAATAATGAAAGTCTTACTTTAAGCAAATAATACTGTCTTTTGTACAAAGAGACAATCTAGAGAAGGGGAATCGATCTTAGTGAACTCAGCATCAAGAGAAGGCTATTATCCAAAATATATTATATAAAATAATAAATGATAAAAGTTGTATAGGACACTTACGTATGAGAAAACACAAATAGCTTATTAGGGATTGATTTTGATGACCTATTTATTGCTGACTACCTAAGGTCACTTACTCTGAACACATGGGACAATCAATGAGTCTCTTTATGTACCACTACATACTGCAATTAAAAGTTTCTCCAACAAAGGTTGGGGGTAACACAAAGGTCAACATAAAAACATAAATATTTAGAAGACAATTTTATATGTGATTATATAGCCAAAGAACATTACTAGGTTCTGGTTTTAGGTCCTATTATTTCCATAACCATGAATTTGGAATATATTTATAGAACCAGACATAAATTCCTTCGCATCAGAAAGCTTCAGATTCAATCAAAACAATGGTTGGATATGGCTGTAAATAGTAGGAAGAGCTCAACTGACAGGTTAGTATCATAGCATTCAGTGTGGTAAGATCATTGATGGTTTAAAAAAAAAAAAAGATTTATTTTTAAATTAATTATTTTTTAATTACATCCTAAATGTTGGCCCCATCCTGCCCCCACATAATTCTTCACTCCATTCCCTTTTCCCTTCCCCTCTAAGAGGATGTGTCCCTCACCCCCCCCCCATCCTCCTTCTCTGGGGCATCAAGTCTTTACAGGATTAGGCAGAGGTCAAGGAAGCCTATTGAAAGTTTAGTTGAAGGATGAAAGGAACTGAAGAGGATGGCAACACCACTGGTGGCTTTTATAATTTAGCATCCCTAAAGAACACCTTCTCGTACTGTGAAAGCCAGTATGGAGAGACATTCACAACAGGAGATAAAACCAGACAAATTATAAAATACTTTGAACTGCTCAACTGGTTATACTATTAAAATGCATAATAAAATGTTACATGAGTACTATTTGCCACTTAATTTTGTTTTCTATTTAAGAAAAAAGGCCTAATTTTTTAAAAAACATAGAAAAAAGTAAAAATTGTATTAATGCGATTTTACAAATTCTTGCTAACTTAAAATACTATTACAGCAAAATGCTCTCATGGCACGCACAAAAATATAAACAAGAATATTATTTGAAAACAATAATGTAAACATCTAAAACATAGATTAACAAAATAAAATAATTAAAATTATTAATTTGAAGTTTTAAAATACACCCAAATGAGTCATATTTTAAGACTAATGTTCCATTAAAATATCATTTTGTTGTATAAAAAAGGTGAAGGGCTCTATTAGGCCAGAGCATGGCAAACATATCTCTGACAAATCATGCTTTTCTCCCATTCTCCTTCCCTTGCTTGCCTTGTTAGATTGCATTCCTAAAGCTAGTCACCAAGGTATATTCCTTTATTTAGCTACTTCCTCATCCTGGAGCTGACCATGAAAGTCTAACTGTCAAAAAAAAAAAAAAAAAAAAAAAGGAAGGAAGGAAGGAAGGAAGGAAGGAAGGAAGGAAGGAAGGAAGGAAAAAAGAAAAATTGAAGTAAGGTTAGAATGAGCCAAAATATGTGAATGAAAATCAGGTCGAGTAAGCAAGTTGTATGATTTTAGTTATAAAATTCTAAAGGAATATAACATCATGAAAATGCAAATAAATGCAAATGAAAACAATTCTGAGATTCCAACTCATACCAGTCAGAATGGCTAAGATCAAAAATTCAGGTGACAGCAGATGCTGGTGAGGATGTGGAGAAAGAGGAACACTCCTACATTGCTGTTGAGATTGCACGTTTGTACAACCACTCTGGAAGTGAGTCTGGCGGTTCCTCAGGAAATTGGACATAGTACTACCGGAGGATCCAGCAATACCTTTTTTGGGCATATACCCAGAAGATGTTCTAACTGGTAATAAGAGCACATGCTCCACTATGTTCACAGCAGTCTTATTTATAATAGCCAGAAGCTGGAAAAAACTCAGATGTCCCTCAACAGAGGAATGAATACAGAAAATATGGTACATTTACACAATGGAGTATTACTCTGCTATTAAAAGCAATGAATTTATGAAATTCTTGGGCAAATGGATGTATCTGGAGGATATCATCCTTAGTGAGGTAACCCAATCCCAGAAGAAGTCATTAGATATGCACTCACTGATAAACAGATATTAGCCCAGAAACTTAGAATACCCAAGATACAGTTTGCAAAACAAAAGAAAATCAAGAAGGAAGACCAGAGTGTGGATACTTCATTCCTCATTAGAATAGGGAACAAAATACCCATTAAAGGAGTTACAGAGACAAAGTTTAGAGCTAAGATGAAAGGATGAACTAACTATCCAGAGACTAACCAAATCGGGGATCCATCCCATAATCAATCACCAAACTCTGACACTTGCATATGCCTGCAAGATTTTGCTGAACGGACCCTGATATAGCTGTCTCATGTGAGGCTATCCCAGTGCCAGGCAAATACAGAAGTGGATGCTCACAGTCTTCTTTAGGATGGAACACAGGACTCCCAATGGAGAAGCTAGAGAAAGTACACAAGGAGCTGAAGGGGTCTGCAACCCTATAGGTGGAACAACAATATGAACTAACCAGTACACCCAGAGCTGGTTTCTCTAGCTGCATATGCAGCAGAAGATGGCCTAGTTGGCCATCATTGGGAAGAGAGGCCCCTTTGTATTGCAAACTTTATATGCCCCAATAGAGGGGAATGCCAGGTCCAAGAAGTGGGTGTGAGTGGGTAGGGGAAAAGGGCAGGGGGAGGGTATAGGGAACTTTCCTGATAGCATTTGAAATGTAAATTAAGAAAATATCTAAAAAAAAAATGCAAGTGTTAAATTTCCATTAATGCTCCAGTGAAGTGAAGAGGGATTGGATGAAAACTAGGCACAGTTTTGAAAACATACAAAGTTATTTTCACCTTCACGAAAACCATATTAATAGTGTCATTGTCACAGATATGGCAGTTGTAATAAGAAAATGAAAAGAACCTGACAAACATGTGTGAAGTTTTGTGATTGATTATGCATCTAGTGAATATTAAAAACCCAGAGCTCAGCTGAGATGTCGGACCCCAATTTGATTTCTTGAGGTATTATAAATAAATATTATTTAAAATTTAATGTTAAAAATCTTGAAGGCTATTTCTATTTAGTACAAGATAGAAACTTCACATGTGTTATTTATTTGACTTAAACAAAAGAAGTGTGGCATGTCCTTCAAGGGCTCAGTTTGTAGTTTGTGAAAATGAAATGCAGATACATTGAGTTAATCATCCAGTTTCAGGGTATAGTAAGTTGTTCATAGAAGAAATCAGAGGAAAGTTTCTGACTTGGAGTTCACTTTACTATGTGAACTTTCAGTGTGTGCCATAATCACTGTAGGAATATTTTCACAGCATTCAACTTTAAAGATTAGGTTTGTTTGCCCTCTGTGAACATAGTGCAATCATAGAGTCTGAAAAGTAATTGCACCTAATAAATAATTTCTGGAAACTTGAGCACTACGGGATCAGTATCTATTTGATTTTTTCATCTTATTATAAAAGAAGAGTCAGTCTGATTCATACCAAGAAAAATGAAGAATATTACTTCCATTAAGTTAATTAATATCTAAATATCATTCATTAATCCTAGTTATATATATTTTATCTACAAAATTGTTTTATTATATACCCTATTAATCCTCTAAACACTTGAAAATGTATATCCTAAATCAAATCATTTATTTAAACTTATAAATATAGTTTAACATATATGTATATATATACATATATATCTATGTATATGTAAAAGTGTGTGTATATATATATATATGTATATTTATACATATATATATATATATATATGTATATGTATATATGTATATATATTGCCTACTTTGACTGCATTTACTATTTAAATCGGGTATTATTTAATGAATATTTTAGTGTTTTCTCTGAGTCAACAGTTCTATTAATTTTTTAAAAGAAAGGGTACTTTCTAACCAAACCAGCCATTTTAATATTCTTGATTGCATGAATCTAAGGGCGTTTAAATGAAGACCCAATCCTTATAAGATCTCTGCATCATTAGCTTCACATTGTATGAGAAAATTCTCTGTCAGAATTGAATGAAAGCACAAAATGGTCTCTTCTTATAGCATCAGGAAAAGACTGTCTCCAGAATTCTAAGTATGCTTTCCCCCTTTAGCTGTTTTGTTTTCTTTTCTTACTTTTACAGTAGGATAACTATCAACTCTACAATGAAACTTTAGAATAAATGTAATGTGAACTGGAGAGCTCTTTAAAATCTCCTGAGAAAATATGCAGGGAAAACTAATTGTGTTACATATTCAAGCACAATGATATTATTGACAAGAGTATTTTACTTTCTCTATGTCTTTGTATATACATTGCTTCTTTGGCTGACTGGGAAATATAAATTTAATAATTTGTATTACAGATACTCATATTAAAATAGTGTATAGGGGCTATCCTACATTTTAATTCTAATTTAAGATGTTAAGATGTCTATGGAAAAAGTGATTAATGTCAATTTTGACATTGTATTAAATATTGCTTTGCTGATTTCTTCAGTTTCATGGATTAAAAACAGACTGGTGAACTGTCTTAGTCAGGGTTTCTATTCCTGCACAAACATCATGAACAAGAAGCAAGTTGGGGATGAAAGGGTTTATTCAGCTTACACTTCCACATTGCTGTTAATCACCAAGGAAGTCAGGACTGGAACTCAAGCAGGTCAGGAAGCAGGAGCTGATGCAGAGGCTATGGAGGGATGTTACTTACTGGCTTGCTCAGCCTGCTCTCTTATAAAACCCAAAACTTCCAGCCTAGAAATGGTCCCACCCACAAGGAGACCTCCCCTGTTGATCACTAATTGAGAAAATGCCTTTCAGTTGGATCTCATGGAGGCATTTCCCCAACGGAAGCTCCTTTCTCCATGATAACTCCAGCCTGTGTCAAGTTGACACAAAACTAGCCTGTACATGAACTATAATTTTTTATGGCATGGATGCTCTAGCCATTATCCTAAAATACAAATCAACTTATAATTTATCTATTTCAAGATAGAATCACAAAATTATTCTTGCACTATCACTCACTCTGAATCATTTAGCACATAACTTATGATGGTGATTTCAAACCCTATGTCAAAAATGCTTGTTCTAATTTTTCTTTTCCATTGTAAAAAAATGTCTTCTTGAAAACATGAGTATTAAATAATTTGAACAGAATGAATTAATTTTGAACAAGCAGACTGAGCTGAACTGGGTATTCAGTATTGATTACAACTGACAAGTCTGCATGTAAGTACATAAAAGACATAGCTTTGTAGCAATTCTGGGTAAGAAAAATAACTTATATTTGCTGAAATTCAGTTTAATAAATAATATAGATGCACTTTTATGTGACAATTTCTGAAAGATATATTCATGAACTTTCCAAATTTATAAAAAATAATTGTGTTTATCACTGTGAAATTGAAACTAATTTCTTAAATCAACAAATTATAAAAATAAATGTGTCATACTTTAATTTTTTTGTATTATTATTTAATCTAGTTTTACTTTACTTCTGTTTCTTCCCAATCTTTTGTCCATGGGGGCAGATTATATATGAAATTAGTAAAAATATAACTGGCTTTCATACAGTAATTTATTTATTGCAAAATTGACTTAAGATATAATAAATATGCTCAGTCTTTGAATTGATCCTAAAATTGTACCTACTGTGTTGGTGAAATTTGTGATATATTTAATATTTAACCATGATAATATAAGGTGTATTTGGAAATCTTTAGTTTCCTGATATTATCTTCATGTATTAAAAAAAATCATGATATCATGTTTCTAGATCATAGTAATACTAAAATCCAATTCAAAGTGTTTCCATGTTCAACAGTGTATGGTTCTTACCAAAATTATAAATGTACATTGTGCATATGTATATTCTATAAAACAATTAAAATAGTAATAAACACAAAAGGGAGTTAGTTTTAGATTTCTCTAATCTAAAACGAGAAATCCAAAAGCTACACAATCTGAAAATTTCGAGAAATGACTGATGTCCTAAGATGGGTTACAGAAAAATTACAGGGATGCTGCACACATTGGATGAAGAAGCTTCAATGATACATGTGCTAAGAATTCATCAGGAAGATATAGTTTTGTTTGGTTTTGTTCTGTTTTCTAGAATTGCTGACCTGAATGAAACGAGGTGAAATCGGTAGATGTCTGTTACATAAAAATACTTAAGCATAATCCTGAGTTCAAATGATTTGGTTGAAAGGCAAAGCAATCACAAACTTTTCGAGCAGAGTGGCAACCTACTATAGAAGAAATATTTTGTCTTCTATGTACATACCAGTTTTCCAACTTAGCAAGTGGTCGCATATTGAAAAGGGTTATCCACTATGTTCATAGCAGCCTTATTCATAATAGCCAGAAACTGGAAAGAACCCAGATGTCCCTCAACAGAGGAATGGATACAAAAAATTTGGTATATTTACACAATGGAGTACTACTCAGCTATTAAAAACAATAAATATATGAAATTCCTAGGCAAATGGATGGATCTGGAGGCCATCATNTGGAAGAATAACATGAACTAACTAGTACCCCTGAGCTCATGTCTCTAGCTGCATATATAGAAGAGGGTGGCCTAGTTGGCCATCAGTGGGAAGAGAGGCCCCTTGGTTATGCAGACTTTGTATGCCCCAATACAGGGGAACGCCGGGGCCAAGGGGTGGGAGCGGGTGGGTAGGGGAGCAGGGCCGGGAGGGGGGAGGATACAGGGAACTTTCTGGATAACACTTGAAATGTAAATGAAGAAAATATCTAATAAAAGTTGAAAAAAAAAAAAAAAAAAGAAAAGGGTTATTAGGCTGTTTTGGCATTTAGCTTAAAACATTACCGAAGGTTTAGAAAAAGCTATAGCCTCTGAACGGTTACAAATTGATCAAATTATGGATATATTTTTCAGCACAAAGCAGATTCAGCTTTTTAGTTAATTATGAGGCATATAAATCATTCACCAAGTTCAACTTTAAAGCTTCACTGATCAGCAAAATGAGAAGTATTTACAAAGTTGATATTGAGTAGATGAGTTTTCCATTTGTTAAGTTCAAGCTTGTGTAATAATTATTAAATAGGTGGTTGAATATAGTTATTATGGTTCTACAGAGAACCTAATCCATACTTAAATACATTTGCCAATACACCTCATACAAATAGAAGTTAAACATTAGACTTCTTAGTATGGTATTTACCTCCAAGATGGCCTTGATCATCAATGATCTCTCTGTGTTGATATGCATGTAGGGCACCATATACTTAGTGCAATGCTTGTCATATTATACAAACTCCATCCATTTTATTAATCTCTGTGATTAAAAAAACGTAAATGAAGTTACTTCTAATTTCAACTTATAAAACACATTAAGTCAACTGTGCACCTTCCCCTATTCTTCCTCCCCTTGACTAGTTCTCCTAAATGAAACTGCGTGGTTATATGTATGAATAAAATTAACAAAAACTCAAACAATTCAGTAGCCTTCCTCTACTCAAAGGACAGTTTAAGAATGAAATCAAGGAAACAACACCCTTCACAATAGTTACAAATAATATAAAATAACTTGGTGTGACTCTAACCAAGCAAGTATGTATGATAAGAACTTCAAGTCTCTGAAAAAAGAAATCAAGAAAGATCTCAGAAGATGTAAAGATCTCCCAGCTCATAGATTGGCAGGATTAATATGGTAAAAATAGCTATCTTGGTGAAAGCAATCTAAAGATTCAATGCAATACCCATCAAAATTCCCACTCAATTCTTCACTGAGTTAGAAAGAACAATTCTCAAATTCATTTGGAATAACAAAAAACCCAGGATAGTGAAAACTATTCTCTACAATAAAAGAGCTTCTGGGGAAATCACCATTCCTGATCTCAAGGTGAATTACAGAGCAACAGTGATAAAAAACAAACAAACAAATAAACAAACAAACACCCTGCATTAGTGTTGGAACAGAGACAGGCAGGAAGACCAGTGGCATAGAACTGAAGACCCAGAAGTTACCCCACATAACTTTGATCTTTGACAAAGGAGCCAAAACCATCTAGTAGAAAAAAGACAGCATTTTCAACAAATGGTGTTGGTTCAACTGGCAGACAGCATGTAGAAGAATGCAAATCAATCCATTTTTATCTCCTTGTACAAAGCTCAAGTCCAAGTAGATCATGGACCTCCACATAAAACCAGACACTCTGAAATTAATAAAAAGAGAGTGGAGAAGAGCCTCGAACACATAGTCATAGGGGAAATTTTCCTGAACTGAATACCAGTGGCTTATGCTCTAAGATCAACAATAAACAATTGGGACCTCATAAAATTGCAAAGGATTATTCTTTCTAAAGGAGCTCTGTTTAACTCCTTAAAGACTAGGTCATATGTTAAAATGGACTAACCTGACACCATTTTATAATTAAAAGCCATATGGACACATACTATCACTAGGATTATTTTTCAAAATTTCTTTCCCACCAAAAAACAAGTAAAGCATTTTCCCTGAATTTGTTTAGAGGCTTAAAATTCTGTTTCATTAAAACTTTATAGCTTGCTATCAATTTGTAGAAAATTCAGAGGCTAGAGAAAACACCAAATTTTAGAGAACTCTGGCACAAAATCCCTGTATGAAGAGTGCTACTTGTATATCACAAATGGAATGTACAGAAAGAATGAAGCAGAAATCTCTATAATAAAAGACATTTAAGCTACAAGTGAAAATGACAAAATTAAACAATTACAATATGCACATGCATTGAATATGAAATCCACACATGGGTTTGGAGAGATGGACTAAGAGTTAAGTGCACTGGCTGTTCTTCCCGGGGTCCTGGAGTCAATTCCCTGCACCTACACAGGAGCTCACACCTGTCTAAAACTCTAGTTATACTGTCATACAGACATACATACAGCCAAAATACCAACAAACATAAAAAAATAAACTTAGGAAAAGAAAACGACCCGTATTGGAAATACATCATACTTTTAAAATGTCCAAACAATTTCCCCATAAGGGAAAAATGAAGACTCATGAGTTATGCCCAAAGAAAGGAATGGGAGAAAGTTTTACTCCACACCTATGTAATGTTAACAAGAATGCCACAGCTCACAAAGTTTTACTCCACACCTATGTAATGTTAACAAGAATGCCACAGCTCACAATTTACGAAGCTATTTGTCTTTTTGGCTAAGTGTGATTATTGTCTGTTCTATACTTGATTTTTACAGCAAAAGTTTTAAAAGATGATTTGTAGAAATGTCATGTTACTCAGAAGTTGAGTAAAACATAGTATTAAAGTTGATGAAGTGGAAATTATCTCCTTTTGACAGTTTACTTTATTTTTTCAAACTTTACTTTTTGAAATGACTTTTTATTAGTAAAATATTACTTCTGTGTTTATATAGTATATTGACGTTACAATAAGCTCATCTGTTAAGATTCACATATTTCTAAAATTATAAACTGGCATAGAACATATTATAAGATGATAATTTACAAATATGAACCTATCAAACATCATGGAATTAATTTGTTTACAAAATACATTTCTCAAAATCAAATTACATATTTAATCTTATGTAAATATTAATTCAAATGGTACTATTACTTGTTAATTTTAATTTAAAAATTTACATAAGAAAATGTTTAAGTTTTGTAGAGTTGATATCAATTCAGATATTAAATGTAAAATAATATTATGTCGTTATTATAAAATAGCTATAGGGAGAACAATTCTTTGAAAATCTCTGAATTTAACAATTTTATAAATAATTTTTTTTCTGTGAGAAGAAACTTGCAGGAAAATTGATGCCCATAATCTTAAAAGATATACTTTTTTTTTCCAATTTTTATTAGATAATTTTTTCATTTACATTTCAAATGTTATCCCGAAAGTCCCCTATAACCTCCCCCATCCTCCACCCTGCTCCCCTACCCACCAACTCCCACACCTTGGCCCTGGTGTTCCCTTGTACTGGGGCATATAAAGTTTGCATGACCAAGGGGCCTCTCTTCCCAATGACGGCCAACTAGGCAATCTTCTGCTACATATGCAGCTAGAGACAGGAGTTCTGGGGGTACTAGTTGGTTCATATTGATCTTCTACCTGTAGGGTTGGAGACCCCTTCAGCTCCTTGGGTAATTGCTCTAGATCTTCCCTTGAGAACCCTGTGCTCCATCTAATAGCTGACTGTGAGCATCCACTTTTGTGTTTGCCAAGCACTGGCATAGCCTCACAAGAAACAGCTATATCAGCAATATCTTGCTGGTGTATGTAATAGTGTCTGCCTTTGGTGGCTGATTATGGGATGGATCCCTGGCTGCAGCAGTCACTGGTTGGTCCATCCTTTTGTTTCAGCTCCACACTTGATCTCTGTAACTCCTTCAATGTGTACTTTGTTCCTAATTCTAAGAAGGGGCGAAGTGTCTACACTTTGATCTTCATTGTTCTTGAGTTTCTTGTGTTTTGCAAATTGTATCTTGGGTAAGCAAAGTTTCTGGGCTAACATCCACTTATTGTGAGTACATGTTATGTGAGTTCTTTTGTGATTGGCTTACCTCACTCAGGATGATACCCTCCAGATCCATCCATTTGCCTAGGAATTTCATAAATTCATTGTTTTTAATAGCTGAGTAGTACTCCATTGTATAAATGTCCCATATTTTCTGTATCCATTGTTCTGTTGAGGGACACCTGGGTTCTTAACAGCTTCTTGCTATTATTAATAAGGCTGCTATGAACATAGTGGAGCATGTGTCCTTATTACCAGTTGGAACCTCTTCTGGGTATATGCCCAGGAAAGGTATTTCAGGATCCTCTGGTAGTACTATGTCCAATTTTCTGAGGAACCACCAGACTGATTTCCAGAGTGGTTGTACAAGCTTGCAATCCCACCAACAATGGAGTAATCTTCCTCTTTCTCCACATCCATGCCAGCATCTGCTGTTACCTGAATTTTTTATCTTAGCCATTCTGACTGGTGTGAGGTAGAATATCAGGGTTGTTTTGATTTGCATTTTCCTAATAATTAAGGAGGGTGAACATTTTTTTCAGGTGCTTCTCATACATTCTGTATTCCTCAGTTGAGAATTCTTTAGCTCTGTGCCCCATTTTTAATGTGGTTATTTGATTTTTCTAGGGTCCACTTTCTTGAGTTCTTTATATATATTGGATATTAGTCCCCTATCTGATTTAGGATTGGGAAAGATCCTTTCCCAATCTGTTGGTGGCCTTTTTGTCTTATTGACAGTAATGGCTATCTTGCCTAAAGCAATCTACAGATTCAATGCAATCCCCATCAAAATTCCAACTCAATTCTTCACAGAGTTAGAAAGGGTAATTTGTAAGTTCATCTGGAATAACAAAAAACCTAGGATAGTAAAAACTCTTCTCAACAATAAAAGAACCTCTGGTGGAATCACCATGCCTGACCTCAAGCTGTACTACAGAGCAATTTTAATAAAAACTGCCTGGTACTGGTACAGTGACAGACAGTTAAATCAATGGAATAGGATTGAAGACCCAGAAATGAATCCACACACCTATGGTCACCTGATCTTTGACAAGGGAGCTAAAACCATCCAGTGGAAAAAAGATAGCATTTTCAACAAATGGTGCTGGCACAATTGGTGGTTATCATGTAGAAGACTGGGAATTGATCCATTCTTCTCTCCTTGTATTAAGGCCAAGTCTAAGTGGTTTAAGGAACTCCATATAAAAGCAGAGACACTGAAACTTATAGAAGAGAAAGTGGGGAAAAGCCTCGAAGATATGGGCACCTGGGAAAAATTCCTGAATAGAATAGCAATGGCTTGTGCTGTAGGATCAAGAATTGACAAATGGAACCTCATAAAGTTACAAAGCTTCTGTAAGATATTCTTTAATGATAGTTACAATGACAAAATGCAGGATGTGGCAAAAGATAAATATAAAAGTAGTACGGTTGAGTAAATTAAAAATAATAGCACATGGAATGAAGGAGGTGATAGGAACACCAAGTTTAAATGTGTCAATGGCAGAACAAAATGACCAGAATTAAATCTGTTTAGAATTAGAGGCTGGACAGATAGCTCAGCATGTAAGATCTGGTCCTGCTTTTTTTTTTTTTTCAACTTTTATTAGATATTTTCTTCATTTACATTTCAAGTATTATCCAGAAAGTTCCCTATATTCTCCCCCCTCCCGTCCCTGCTCCCCTACCCACCCTCTCCCACCCCTTGGCCCCGGCGTTCCCCTGTATTGGGGCATATAAAGACTGCATAACCAAGGGGCCTCTCTTCCCATTGATGGCCAACTAGGCCATCCCTTTCTATATATGCAGCTAGAGACAGGAGCCCAGGGGGTACTAGTTAGTTCATGGCTTTTGAGGAGTGCTTGATTCTTTTTCCACATGAGGAAGCTCACAGCTCCAGGGGTTCTGATGCTTCTGGGTACCATGTTTCCCTTCTCTCATATAGAATTACAGTGCAGCTCAGACACACAACAATTAAAAATAAATCTGTAAAAACATGTAATATCTTCACTGCCTCGTTTTTTTGTTTGTTTTTTGTTTGTTTGTTTTCAGAAATTTCCTGAGCCATTTAATTTCCTGTTTTGCTTAGTTTTTCTTTTCTTTTTTCTTTTCTTTTCTTTTTTTTAAAAACTTTTATTAGATATTTTCTTCATTTACATTTCAAATGCTATCCAGAAAGTAACGTATAGCCCCACCCCACCCCGCCCTGCTCCCCAACCCACCCACTCCTGCTTCTTGGCCCTGGCATTCCCCTATAATGGGGCATATGATCTTCACAAGAACAAGGGCCTCTCCTCACATTGATGGCTACCTAGGCCATTCTCTACTACATATGCAACCAGAGACACAGTTCTGGGGGTTATTGGTTCGTTCATATTGTTGATCCTCCTATAGGGTTGCTGACCCCTTTAGCTCCTTGGGTATTTTCTCTAGCTTCTTCTTTAGGGGCCCTGTGCAAACACATGAAACACAAGAAGAAGGAAGACCAAAGGGTGGATACTTTGTTCCTTCCTAGAATGGGGAACAAAATACTCATGGAAGGGGTTACTGAGACAAAGTTCAGAGCTGAAATAGAAGAAAGGACCATCCAGAGACTGCCCCACCTGGGGACCCATCACATATACAATCACCATACCCAGAAATTATGGCATAGGACAGCAAGATTTTGCTGGACCCTGAGGCTATGCCAGTGCCTGGCAAATACAGAAGTGGGTGCTTCTCTCTCTCTCTCTCTCTCTCTCTCTCTCTCTCTCTCTCTCTCTCTCTCTCTCCCTCTCTCTCTCCTGGCAAATACAGAAGTGGATGCCTCTCTCTCTCTCTCTCTCTCTCTCTCTCTCTCTCTCTCTCCCTCTCTCTTTCTCTCTCCCAATTTTTATTAGGTATTTTCTTCATTTACATTTCAAATGCTATCCCAAAATTTCCCTATATTCTCCCCCCACCCCCCACCCTGCTCCCCTACCCACCCATCCCACTTTTGGCTCTAGTGATCCCCTGTACCGAGGCATATAAAGTTTGCAAGGCCAAGGGGCCTCTCTTCCCAATGATGGCCAATGAGTCCATCTTCTCCTACATATGCAGCTAGAGACAGGAGCTCTGGGGTTACTGGATAGTTCATATTGTTGTTCCACCTTTAGGGTTGCAGACCCCTTCAGCTCCTTGGGTACTCTCTCTAGCTCCTCCTTTGGATGCTCACAGTCAGCTATTGGATGGAACACAGAGTCTTCACTGTCTCTTATTGAATGCTTTAACTCTGAAGAGATCTGAGTGTAACTAACAATCAGATAATGTTCTTATCATTCCCAAGACCCTGTGTCTCATGCCCAGAAATAAATAGCAAGAGAAACAAAAGGGAGGTGTATAATATTATTGTCAGCATATAATTAATTTGTGTTTACTTCATAACATGTTCTCAGTATGTGCTGTCTCTTATTGAATGTTTTAACTCTGAAGAGATCTGAGTATAACTAACAATCAGATAGTCACCAGTATTCATTACAGATGACATTGGTATTGATCAATACTCTAATGACCAAGAACATGTTTCTCAAGAAAACATGGAACATGATTTTCTTGTTTCTAAATTGTGTGTGTTGATAACAGCCTTTAGGGCTTCAAGGCCTGGAGCTAGCATATTTGGCTGATATCCTTATTCATTCAATTAATAATGTCACAGAATTACTTTCATTATTGTGTCATTATTCAAGTGAGTAGAGCACACCATGTGAGAATCTGTAGGAGAAAAATAAAAGGAAAGAAGCATGTGTCTCTTGGCATTAAGACGAGAAGGACTCTTGGTATCTGATGATTTCATGTTCATTCCAGCACTCACTCTGTTCTGTAGGAAACACAGTTAATACACAAAAGATGTACATTAAATAAACAGCAGGATCAGAATCACAACATCACCCTTCAGCACATCAAACACACATTGCAGGTATATGAAGCCTAATAACCCATCACTGGGTATTCAAACAGTTCAAAACATAGAGGTCAGAGAAGAAGCAAGCAAAGGACAAGGCAGAGAAGTAAGAACACCATGACAATGGACATAGCTGCATACCTAAGAGAGAATCTGTCAACTATGCATAGGAGTCTGATATGATAAGATGACTACTCTGACAATATCTCAGCAAACCATAGGACCAAAGCAGAGGTCGCTCAGGGAAATTGGGAGGCAGTCTGAGTTTGTGGCAAAGCTTAACTTCACATGACAATTACGTTTAAATAGAAGGCAGTAATTCCTCATGAAGATCAAACAGGAAGGAGCTTACTTGTGATGATCTCTGTTAATTTGGAGAGTTCAATTCTCTCTTCATATTCATTTTCCAGTTTCTTGCTTCAAAGAGTATCTATTTCTTCATAAGCCTGTTTAAAGCATTAATGTCCTTAAACCTGCTCATAATAGAATATGGAGATGGCCTGTGAAGCAATCTACCACATTCAAGCTCAATACTCATATTATTTTTCTCAAGACTCTTGAACACTTTATAGTGCTAATTATGCCTATTAAAGTGTCATTTACTTTGAAATGATATGTATATTTCGTTTTAAAATAGAAATCCTCACTTTAGCTTTGTAGTGCTCCATTTCAGCAAGCTTTTTTTATTTTTTTGAACTAATGACTCTGATATTTCTGAGAAATAATAGATTTACTTCTACAATGAATGGTAACACTTACGTTTAATGCAGATAACTGGTTGATATCAAATTGCTTCTAATTAGATATTTTGTCCATCATGGAATTAACCTGAGAGCTTTGGTGACAAAGCACATAAAGCAGGCAGATTTTCCAAGTATAAATGCATTTGTAAAGGTGGTAGTTCCCATTTCACAGTAACTTTGTGCCTTTGCCAACTGCTAAAGGCTAACTTCCAGTTTAAACATGGGTTTTGATAGTACTTATCTTTTAAACAGATTTTTGGGGTCTTATGGGGAAAAATGACATGCATCATAAAATTTAAGACCACACAACTTTCAAATAACATTCTGCTGCTTTGTGATTTGCCTCATAAGTAGATGTACACGCGTGCATGTATGCTCATTCATATGTGCTGGTATTCATGTGAGACCATGGGTGTCTAAAGGTCAGAGGCCAGTTTTACATCGTCCCAGTGCAGGCACTTTACGGTTTTTGCTGCATTGTCCACAAGAGAGCATCTAGGAAAGTCAGACACAAGTTCTGGAGACACAGATGTCCACTACAGCATATGGCTTTTTCAGGTGGTTTCTAATACTCACACTCACATACTCAAGCTTGGTCATCTGGGGAGAAGGAACCTAAGTTGAGAAAATACTTCATTAGCTTAGCCTGAAGTGAAGCATGGGGGATGATTGCTGCAGGAGGGCTCAATCAGCCTGTTTAAAGCATTAATGTCCTTAAACCTGCTCATAATAGAATATGTATATGGCCTGTGAAGCAATCTACCACATTCAAGCTCAATACTCATATTATTTTTCTCAAGACTCTTGAACACTTTATAGTGCTAATTATGCCTATTAAAGTGTCATTTACTTTGAAATGATTGTCAGTTGTTCCAATCCTGCCAGGTGGTCCTGAATTACATCAGACAGTAGCAAGACATGGAGAGAGCAAGACAGGAAGCAGTGACCCATAGTCTCTGTATCAGTTCCAGCCCAGAGTCACTACTGGGAATTCCTAACCTCACAGGCTCATGGGCCATGATGTTTTAACAGGGTAACAGAAACCCTGAGACGTAGAGCAAGGGATTTTTTTTTTTTCCTTCTGAGCCATCTCACTGGCAACCTCATGCAGTTATATTTTTAGTACTGCGAGGTAAGCAAACAGGCTTCATGGTTCCTTATCAAAACACAGGGTTGAATCAGATTTCCAACATTTATCCATCATATTTTATCCAATTTTCCATTCATTTTTCCTCTTACCTCAAGTTAAAAGTTTCTTCTACTGTCACTCAACTTCTATTATTTACATACGATCCCTGTTGCTTGTTTGCTTTTGTTTTAGTTTGATTTTTTTTGTTGTCATTTATGTTGTTAACATAGTTAGATACTAACCTGTTTCTGTATAAATCTCTATTTCAGCTTATATACTTTCATAAAATTAAGTTGTCCTTGCCTTTATCAACCTCATGGTTTTCAGAGATTATAGTCAAAGAGTACCATAGGTTAATTTCTTTTTAAGAAAACAAAACAAAACAAAACAAAAAAGTTACTGCTTTTACATCTGAAAAACCTCAGGTTTTAGTGATGAGATGTCACACAGTGAGAGAAAGTTTGTAGACAGGATGTTTGGATGGGAGAAGGAGAATGCAGTTAGGGCAATCAATGATGGCTTCTATAATTGTAACTATAATATTTAATTACTTAATCTAGATTACACCCATGATTGTTTCCATGATTTCTTCTGTTTCCCACAAGGCTTCACATTATTTTTAAATTACTAATAAATATCACTTGTACAGCTAATTGGATTATATAATGTAATGTATCTTCTACTCCCCTTTTACCTCTATTTTTTTTCTCTTTCTGTCCTGTTAGCATACATTTCTACAAATATTTCCTCTTCTACATTCATGTCTTTGAAGTAATTATATTGCACATGTCAGGAGGGATCTGCCAGTTGTCTTCCTTGAACTGGCTTATTTTGTTAAAATAAACTTCTATTTTATCTACTTTCTTGTTATATTATATATATTTTTATTAGATATTGTCTTCATTTACATTTCAAATGCTATCCCCTTCCCTAGTTTCCTCTTGAAAAATTTCCTATCCCCTCCCCCATCCCCCTGATCCCCAACCCACCCACTCTTGCTTCCTGGCCCTGGCATTCCCCTATACTGGGGCATAGAATCTTTGCAAGACCAAATGCCTCTCCTCCTATTAATGGCTAACTAGGCCATCCTCTGTTACATATGCAATTAGAGATATGAGTCCCATCATGTGTTTTCTTTGATTGGTGGTTTAGTCCCAGGATGCTCTGGGGGTACTTGTTAGTATGTTTATTCACTGTTGCATGCATTTGTTGAAACATACATATAAAATAAATTTTAGCTATTTTAAAGATATATTCAGTATCAAAAATTTACCATAATATACTAGTTTGATATGATTTAATTCTTGTTAGCATTATTTACTATAATAATACTAGTTTGATATGATCTAACTCTTGGCTCTACTATAATATATTTTCTAGAAACTACAGATTTTGGTTTTTATAAATTTCTTAAAAACTTCACACTAAAATTTATTATAAACCAAAGATAATTGTTTTGCCCTGGTTTTTGTGTTATGAATAATCATGAGGATTTCTAGAAAGATGTAATAATCATGTCACTCTTAGGTGACCTTGGAATGAGACTGTTGTTAACATCAAATTTATACAATTATAAAGCCATGTTCTAACAAATACAAATGTCTATTTATGCATCTAGAAAAGTATGACTATTTTCTCTTGCCTAGTGGTAACTTTATTTATTTGGTTGGTTTTTCTATGTGCTTGCATGTTATAATTCACATGAGGTCAGGGTAAACTCTCTATGGAATCAATTTTCTCTTATGACCTCTGGCTTATGGGGATAAAATACAGCTTTTCAGTCCTGTGCACAAGCATCTACTTGCTAAAACACCAAATGAGCTTTACAAGCACTTTGCATCTTAAAGAGTTGACCCATTCCATTCTCTGAGATATGAGTAAATGTTGTTCTTATACATATGTAGTTACAATTTTGAGAGCTGCTTATTTGTACTGTATTCTAGAATATAATTATAGAATTTACAAATTATGGTAAGCAGAAATGGATCTTAAAGGAATTTTATCTCAATCACAAATTTTCCCCCTAATAGAGTTCCTTTAAAAAGATAAAAGGAGCAAAATAAAAGAAAAAGGAAAGAAGTAAAAGAATGGAAGGAAGAAATAAATGTATAGGAACTGTATTACATAGGGAAAATACTACTGCAAGATTAGAAATCTTTTAGGTACAATAAACATATTAAATATGTTTTAATATGTTTATCATATTTTATTGTATTATTCCATCATTCAGTAACCCTTTTTCCAATCATTTTTCAAAAGTTGGTATCTTGTTTCACAGTCACTATCATGCACAATGTTTATTAAGTAAAAGGATATATCCCAACTTGAAAACGTAATAGTGTATCTAAAATTGTCATGAATGAAGTTTTTTCAACAAAAGAACTGTGTGTAGTCATCATAAAATGATGGATGATTTTCAACATTAAAGATCGAGGTTCTATTTCTCATCTGACCGAAGGCTTGGTCTAAATATGCAGTGGTAGTACATCTTTAGTAAACAAAATAAAATGTATTTTATCTACATTCTGGTGTAAACTCTTTGCCTCACAAATACACATAACACTTCACAGCCAACACTTGATCTAGTGCTGGTGCTGAGACTCAGAGAACCTGTAGAACATCTCAGTCCCATACTCAGGTTACCATTTACCTAATAAACATTGTGCTTGATAGTGAGTGTGAAACGAGATACCAACTTTTGAAAAATGAGTGAAAAAAGGGACAGTGAATGATGGAATAATACAATAAAATATGATAAACATATTAATACATATTTAAATGGTTCTGGCATACAAAAGCAATTTTTATTTGCCAGATGTAATTTTTGTTTCAGCGACTTACTGATTAATAAGCTCATGCTTTGTAGTTCACCTCTTTCTGAACTCTGGCTGGCTCATTCAACTCAGCAATCAAGTTCAAAACTCTTCTACAAATGAACTGATTCAATCTGACTTCTTTCTGCTTTTCACTAAGTTTGTCTGGTTGGACTCAAACTAATGCTGACAATCTGTTCTAATATTCTACCTCCTCATTCTCTAGCTCGTTCTGTCTACAGCTGTATAGCTTGTTCGCTCTGACACCTGTCCCTGTAAAACTGTCACTATAAAACACTGCCTTTTACTCTACAAACTTAACTGCTGGAACTTCACTACACTGCACTGCCTGTCATCACACTGACTCAACTGAGTAGAATGCAGATCTACATGCCTCTGTTGCCGGAGTACTGGGAATAAAGGTCTGTACTACCACAGCTGGACTCAAGCTTTTCTTTACCTGAAATTTGCTTTATACCAGGCTAGCCTTGAACTCAGAGATATGCTTACCTCCCTCTCCTGGGACATAAGGCATTTCTGTATTGCAGCCATATCACACAGACCTAGGAGGTCTTTGAGTGCAATGCCTTGCCAGATCAGATATGTGGCTGGATTAAAATTTCCCTACAATGAAGGCAAGTGAATGTTGTAGACAATATTCTCTTTCAATTATTGCATATGTTTTATTCATTTGAAAAACTTTCCTTATCACCAAAAATAGACATTAAATGAAAGTGTACATAAACGAAAACCAAATATACAATAGGCTTGCTCTCTGCTTGAAATAAATTAATATATTAATGATTCAAAGGTATTTAAGACTATAAGATAATGCAAAATCAATATGGAAATGTATATATATATATATATTTTTCCAAAATTTCTACATCAGCACATAATTTGTGTGAAGTCATATGACAGATTCTATGGGGATTGTTAAGCATTTGTTTGTGACAAATAGTACTGGCTTGATTGAATCAGCCTGTCAGATCACTTTTTAATTAAAAACCTACTAAGATTCAAAGTGAAATACCAAATGTCTGTCACTCCCATGGTTGTATAAGATGATAGAAGGTGGAATAAGTATAATGTATTGAATCAGAGATTATAATGCTGGTTTAGTGGTTGAGCAATAAGTTATTATGGAGAGGAAAAAAAATGTTTGGTTCCTAGCACCCACTCAGTGGTTCTAGTGATTTCAGTTCCATGACATTGGATGTTTACGTCTGGCTTTGGGATTTACAGCACACATGTGGTGCACAGACAGTACACCAGTGCTATGAAAGCTAGTTCTCAGAGAAGGAGCTTTCAGGCCACTCTGCACAAAACGACTAGCACAGTGTGATAGCCCTAAGTGTACAATAGTGGTGGGAACTACTTTTGTGGTAACCAGCAGCCCTCTACATTGACTTAAAGCACACTAATTATAAAGAAAACTATGCTTGGTATTTCATTAGCCCATTACCATAGCGAGTGAAGTCACCAATATTGGAGGAGAATACAAAATGACTACTTACTAAACAGGATAATACCTAGTTACTAACAACATTATAAATATTTCTTCCTTTACCCACAGAATGAGTATAGTTTTAACTTCCATTAAGGGAATTTTGCATGATTGAAAAAATAACAGAAATTTACAATCAATCAAAATGCAGTTTTAGATGCCCATACCAACTGAGTTCTATAGAATACCCCTGGGTTGGATTTTTAGCGACCATTGAGGACAAAGGACTTGGGGAGATTTCAAGAGACAGGATCATGTAAGATTATGTTTTATAGTAATATCAGAAATTATTCCCATAAAAATCTCACCAACATGAACAGGTAAACATGAACTGAACAAGGACAACAGTAGACATGGTAAAGGAGATTGGGGATTCTCATGAACCCTCTACTCAGGACAAAGAAACTATAGAAAAACAAAGAATGATGAAAATGGAAGAAATACTTACTCAGGGAGAAAATTGCCAATTGGTTATCCAATATCAAAAACATAGATGTGGAAACATTTTAAAGATAAGGTATGTTATATTTATGGATTTAGAAGTATGTGTGTGTGTGTCTGTGTGTCTCTATGTGTGCATGTAAGTAAAAACAAACAACAAAAAGAAGAGTCAAGGAATTTGAAAGGGAAATTATGGAAATTTGGAGAAATCCAAGAGAAACAAGAAATGATTTAATTATATCATAATCTAAAATAATAAAAAATTTAAACAATATACTGTATCAACAACACATGAATATATTGATATGTAAACACAAAAGTACAAGCCATTTATTTTGGAATAGGCTTGATTTACTTTAGAAAAGGGGAAGTTAGGATTTATCCAATATGAAGGAAAGGTCAAGACAACCTTCAGAAATGAAATTAGGAAAGTACTTTTGAATTTGAGTGCAACGTAGCTGCAATTGCAAACAAAATGATGATAAATTATGTCTCTTCATTCTAAGTGCTGCAATTAGGAGATTCTCAGAACAGTCTTAGAAATGATAGATTCAATGTTCTGCTACATCGAAGATAATATAAAGGCAATAAGCTGGCAAAGCTTTTCCACACTGAATTTCCTTTCCTCTTTCAGCAACGACTGGCAATAAGAGTGGAAATCCCTGAGGAGAGTTTGGAAGCATTGTGCTACCTTAAATATGTTCTTGAAATTCGAAGAAGTTATGAGAATGGAAATGTGCGTGGATTATGTCAGACAATGACACAATTTGCTATCGCATTGGATCATCCATCAAGACTTACATTTTTATGTCAGTTGGGGTTTGTTAGTGGCAAGAACAGCCTGGAACAAACAAAATGAGACAAAAGATAAAGAAATCACATCTTTGGTGGATGAGGCTTTTACAGACACTTAGAACAAAATTTCCAAGGCACTATCAATAATATCAGTAGAGTATCATAGAGTATCAGGATATTAATCATAAAAACAATACTAGTCATGTAACAGAGCTTGTCCAGAGACTTTTAACATTAATTAGTATTACTATTTCTTTTTGATTGTGTATGGGCATGTTGTCTACATGTATGCCCGTACACCATGGACTTGTAATGGTACCCACGAGAGGCCTGGAGATGTTATTTGATCACTTAGAATATAGTTATGAATATAGTATGTTTAAGAACTGCTGGATAGGTTTCAGGAATTTAACTTTGTTATTCTAGATGAGCAACCAGTATTCTTAATCACTAAGTCATTACTTCACAGACACACAGACACACAGGAACACACACACACACACACACACACACACACACACAAACACAAACACATGTATAAACTTTTAAAGCTAGAACTCCAAAATATCCATACATGGGCCAATAGCTTACATCCTGTAAATTACCCTTTAACTATAAATTCACCATTATTTTCAAGATTTTAATTTTTATTTTTTGTTGTTCTTCAATATTATTTATAATTCATATTTTACACTCCATATTCCAGTCCCCACCCCTCCCTATCCACCTGAGTGCTCCACATCCCACACCTCCTCCCCACCCCTCCCTATCTCCACATGGATGTCCTCACCACCCTGCCCACCTGACCTCTAAACTCCCCGGGGCCTCCAGTCACTTGAGGGTTAGATGCATCATCTCTGAATGAACACAGACCTGAAATGCTCTACAGTATGTGTTGGGGGCCTCATAGGAGCTGGTGTATGCTGTCTGTTTGGTGGTCCAGTACTTGAAAGAGTTCTAAGATATGCAAGATAGCTTTTATTAATGTTCAAAACACTGGATTTGCAGAAAGAATATTCCTTCTACCAATGTTGGGATAATGTAAATTTGAATTTATACCTATTTAGTGTGCAAGAAGGTGAACATGGATTTTTTTTTAGATAACATGAACGAACATGCTTTTAAATGATGCAAAAGCATCTAGTCAAACATTTAACTCAATCTATTTTTCCTTTAACGTATAAAATGATATAATCTTAATCCAGTACCATTTGATTCCTATAGTATTCTAAAGAAGATTAAAAGGCCTGTGCTCTCAATCAGGCATGGTGGCCCAGATCTATAATCCGAGCCCTTGGGAGGTAAAGACAGATCAGGAGTTCAAGGGTTTTCATAGATCTTGGATCCTTAAACATCCTTAGCAAGTTTTAGCCCTGCCTGGGCTTTAAAAAACTGTCTCAAACAAGCAAACAAACAAAAATCACCCTCCTAAAAATCAATTAAACTGAGTGTCTTAATGTGGTATTAAGGTAAGAGTTTAAAAAGGTAGAATTTGTCCAATTATTAGGAAAATTTATCTCACATGAAGTAAAGTAACCCAGGTTCAGAAAAACAACTACCACATTTTCTCTCCTGTGCAGATCAGTTTCCAACTGTTAAACGTGTGTTTCAGGATGGCATGTAATATATGTCATCAAACTAGACAGGGGCTCAGAAATAGTAAAATAAATAAATGAATAAAAATTTTAAAAGTGATTTCAGGAAGGAGTCTGGAAAACACAACTGAACACTTAATATAATAGTCAGAAATCCTGGAGGTCTTCTGGTCAGAGAGGAAAGTGGGTATAAGGAAATCATATATTATCTTATACAATTTTCAAATGTTTTGTTAAGCAAAGAATCATTCCTAGGCATCATTGCTAACAATGTCCTCATAACCTTCTGTTATTAATAGTTTTTTTTTTTAGTTCTCACAATACTTCTTGTAAAGTTCCCATAATATTTTCTGCAAGCTTTTGTCAGTAACACCCTAACAGAAGACCATGACTTGTATGTAGGTCAGCATATACTTAAAAACATGTGAAATAATTTATAAGAATCAAGAATATTGAAGACATTGTAATGTATGGTTTATACAAACATCTAAATTTAGAAGAAATTTAAATAATGGAATTACAGACTGTTTATTATATTTATCTGATTTTATATAATAAAAAGGAGAGTTAAATATGGGCAAAATAGTTTCTGTTTTATAAGCACAGTTTATGTTTGTTGCCTATATTAATTCTGCATTCTTATAGTAATTTTACAAGGAGGATGCTAGAAATATTTCTGCTAGAAAAACGAGAATTATGATACAACTACAAATGAATTCACCAAAATTCTCATAAATTGGCATCATTATGCCTTTATCCCATCTAACTAGTCACAAAAATCCAGCCTCCTGTGATACACAGAATTCAGCATTTCAAAGGCCTATAAGAAGGAGAGATGATGGTCACTGTATTCTAAGTCAAATATTTAGAGACAAATATGTCAGCAGATATAGCTAAATATGATCATATCCTCATGGTATCTTTGCACAAAATCATTCCACTGTATGCAATTTCGTGAAGACCATACAGTAAAGAATAGGAGGGTATTAAGATAGTAATTGAGTTGCTAATGAGGACAAGCAGAAGATGACATTTGTGTCAGAAATAATGCCCACTTACTTTGTGATGATAATAGAAATTTAAAGCTCAGTGGTGTAGGGGGGTGCATGTGATCTTTTGAAATAACATGGCTTATTAAGTAATAGAGACAAATAAAGTTAATATATATATATATATATATATATATATATATATATATATATATATGTATGTATATGGGAGATACGATGCATATGGTAGATACAGTTTAGATGTATACACTTTTACATAAATTAGGGATATCCTTTTCTTTTACATAATGTTTACATATGCTCTGAGGAATGAGAATTGAAGTTCACAGCATAGATAATTTAAAGTGTTTTCTTAAAAGGAGAAATAGTCTAGACAAAGTTTCAGAGCAACAACAGCAGTGTAAATTGCCTCCAGAGGAGCAAAGTGTTTCTCAAGCAGCTTGTCCTTTTGGATTTGAACACACTGAGTTTTGCCAGGAACTGTAATGTCAGCACTTCATCTACCCACAGGAATGGCATGATGAATCTACATTATGCTTTGAGGAAAGAGCATTACCAAGCCTCCGTTTTAGCTTTCAAACCAGCTATTTCTGGTAACAGGTCAGATTTGCCCACGAGCTATTCTGCCACACGTGCATAGATTCACACTTTATGCTGAAAGGATTCTATTCTTTAATGTACCTCCAACACTTATTCAGACTTTAACTTTTAACATTTAACCAAGTAAATTAGTATTAGATTAGTACTCATTTGGTTTGCAAATATCCCAGATTAGAATACACGATTAACTCAGAATAATGTCAGAATCTACAGTGCATCCAGGATGTGATTTTTTTTTTAATTAAGCCTAATTGAGCTTGGCACCAAATCTGTGATGTGCTATAGGTTATCCAATTGTTTACAAAGATATATAGATTCCTACAGTGCAGATATCTTTTCTTTTTTTTTTAATTTATTTACTTTGATTCTAAGAGCAAGTCAAGTTATGGATTTTGCCTCACATTTTTTGTTTTCCTGCTTTGTCAGCTGAATCTTCTTAAGAATTTAAAAACACAGAGTAGAGGGCAGATCCAAGGGTATTAGCTTCTTTCATCGAGAACTGACTCGGATAAATTTTTGACATAATATAATTCACCTATCAAGGAGAATCATTCCTATTCAAATCATACTGGCTTTTGACTATTAATAGAAAGCAGAGTTGAAAAGAACATTAAGAGGAAAATGTACTCCATCGAAGTGACTGGGAAATTCAAGTTAAACTTTACTACTTAACTTTCCATCACTATACTGACAAAACAGAGAAAATGAACTTATAAAAAGGAAAAGTCAGCTGATTTCTTTGGACTCATAGGTTTGGCGGTGCCCGTTCCTGGCTAATTGCATGCACTGCTCTGGGCATGTGGTAAATAACAGATCATCCTTAGAGTATGTGGCAGTATGCAAGCAAGTGATCCTCACAGACCTAATAATTTTAGCACTTGGTTCCCAGTTGATGGCACAGTTTGCAGAGGTTTAGATGGTACAGCACTGATGGGGAAAGTATGTCAACAGGAGTGGATTTTGAGACTAAAAGCTTCACACCATAGCTAGTTCTCTCTAATGCTTTGGGTTTGGGTTTGGTGTTTGAGTTCTTATTTTCCTGCTCTAGGGAGGTTGCCTCCTGTCCATGGTATACTGGAGTTGTTTTCCACTCTTCCTTCTATACACTTATCGAATAGTGACATTTTACTGCTGCCATCGAAAGTAACTAACACACTGAGTGCAAACTAAGGCAGGCATTATCCTTCCTTTTGCTTCATTCCCAGTCACTGCCTCATGACCTCTGTTTGTTCTGCAACTCAAATGCCTGACACCAGCATGCTGATACACTGGGTGTTATGTCAAACATCCACCAGCAAATGCATTCAGTACTAACTGGGTTTACAGTTGGCAATAGTAAAACCAAACAGTCTCAACTTTGAACCCTAGACCAACAAAATGCATTGCATTAAGGGAAACAAACTTAAAATAATAGAATTATTACATCATCACAATCAAAAAGAGTGTTAGGTACACATTTCAGAAGTCAAAAATGATTTTAGAATTATATGAAAACATGGCACAATTGAACTCATCTTGCTTGAGATGAATGTCTTTCCCCCTTAGCATGGCTCCAGAATTCATACTGCTCTCTTATCACAATAAACGAGAAGATGAGGTATTAATAATATAATGGGTATAGGAAGGGATTGAATGAAAAACCCTCCTATGGTATTTTTCTATTTATTGATTTACTTACTTACTTACTTACTTATTTATTATTTCTAAGAGATGTTTCTTACTCTGGAAACAGGGTTGGAATCAAACCCATGAGTAGCTTCTATCTGCATGAGTATCCTTAGTATTGGGATTAAAAGAGTGTGCTATCATGAGCCACATTTTTTTTTTTTAAGGAAAGCCCATGTTAGTGAAAGGGAGGCTGTTTTGTGCCTTTCCCTGGGATGAAATAAGCGGAACGCAAGACTGAGGGAAGAGTCTCTTCAAATTAAGCATAGTGAGCCATTGAGGTTACTTAGCATTTATTTGAAAAAGGAAGGAATTAGGATGATTTGAAGGAAGCTGTGTGTCGGAAAACGTTATCCCAGAATGTGATAGCTCACCAAGATGCTTCTCTGAGGCTGCCCATAAGGATATGCAGGCCTTTCAGGAATCTGCTGCAGAGTTCTCCCTGATCATGTAACTTTGAACGGTGGCCTGGAAAGCTCAAAGAACTTTCTGAGATTCCTGAGTTACTTTTCTTTTACTTCTTATTATTAAATTCACTTATTTATTTACATTCCAAATGTTGCCTCCATTCTTTATCCCTGCTCCAGAGCTCTGCACCCCATCCCTTCCACTGTGCCTCTGATAGGGTGCTCCTTCAGCCACCCACCCACCCCTATTTGCCCACCTGTCACTAGCATTCCCTTTCCATGGAATCTCAAGTCTCTACAGGATTAGGCCCATCCTCTTCCCCTAAGACCAGACAAGGCAGTCCTTTGCTACATATATTTCTGGGACCAGAGACCTGACTAACTATATATGCTCTTTTGTTGGTGCCTGAGTCTCTGGGGTTAATTGATACTGATGCTCTTAGTATGAGGTTGCCATCCCTTCTTATCCTTCCCCTAACTCTTCCATAGGGGTCCTGACCTCAGTCCAACATCTGGCTGCAAGTATCTACACATTTTTCTCCATAAGCTGCTAATAGAGCCTATCAGAGGACAGCCATGCTAGGCTCCTGTCTGCAATCACAACATGGTTATCAGTAATAGTATCAGGATTTGGTGCCCATGCATGGGATAAATCCCAAGTTGAGCTGGTTTCTTCAGTCTCTGTTCCATTTTTGTGGCTTCATTTATTTTAGACAGCAACAATTCTGGGTCAGAAATTTTGTAGATAGGTTGGCACCCCCATCCCTCCACTGAGGATTCTGTTATCTACTGCACATGGTCTTTACAGGTTCCATCTTCCCATTATTGGGCATTTTGGCTAAGTCATATCATATGGAGTCCTGTGTGCCTCTCACATTCCAGGTTTCTGTGCTAAATAATGGACTACTTTATACATAAAGAAAATACAACCCAACAAATGCTATTCCTTATGTTTCCTTTTCTGCAATGTGCCAGGAGACTTGGATGTTTGATATAGATGTCTGACTCCCCCTGCCTATGACACAACATTGGCCTCTATGCCACAGCTACTGTGATTTAGTTAGTTTTAACTTTCAAGTTTCTGCTGGAAATGGTCCTTTTGGAACTTTGAGACTTCTAATTTGAGACTTAATGGATGCTATTTCTAAACAAGAAATGTACTATAAGTTAAGTCATCTATACGTGCAACAAATGTTAAGTATCTAGAATATACAAAGAGCACAAAACACAAAAGAAAGAAAACATCTGAGTTATGAAATGGAGTATATAACTGGGGAGAAAGTTCTCAAAAGAAGAACATGCTCAGTTATGTTCATAGCAGCTGTATTCATAATAGCCAGAAACTGGAAACAGCCTCCATGTCCCCCAACCTAAGAATGGATAAAGAAAATATGGTACACTTACACAATGGAGTGTATTACTCAACTGTTTAAAAAAGATGACATCATGAAATTTATAGGCAAGTGGATAAAAATCAGAAAACATAGTCCTGAATAAGATAACCTAGAACCATAATAACAAATATAGTATGTGCTCATATATAAGTGAATATTAGCTGTAAACTCATGCTATAATCTGCAAACCCAGAGAGGCTAAGTAACAGCAATTGCTCAAGTTGGCATGCATGGATTTCCCTGGGAAGCAGATATATAATAGATCACAGGTAGACTTGGATCTGGTGGGAATGCAGACAAAGGTTGGTAGGGAGACATGGAGGGAGAAAGTACTGGGAGAAGACTGGAATTGGAGAAATCTAAGGGCCAGAGCAAAAGCCTAGTGCAATGGAAATCTCCTGGTTTTCTGAGGGTAAGCCTAGTGAAAACTCCTAGTAATGGAATATATGGAGCATGAACTGGCCATCTTCTGAGAAGAGTCAAGAGTTCAGTGGAGAAACTGAGACACCAACCCAGCCACAAAACCTTGGACCTACAATTTGTCTGGCCTGCAAGATGTGCTGGGGTAAAGGTGGCACAGAACTAGTGGGGAAGGAACCCATGCCTGATACTGCCTGCAGGGCCAGGAACCAGAGGCTGCATAGCCGAGAGGCCTAGAATAGAACCCAAATATGGTTGAAACAAGAGTCAGATGATTTCTAATGATAGTCTGCCAAATTCATAGATCAGAGCCTAGCAGAGTTGTTATCTGAGTGGCTTCATCTAGAAACTGATGGGTGCAAATGAAGAAACAAACACCCAGTGCCAAATATTAGGTAGAGCTTGGGGGATACTGCAGAGATGGAAAGGGAGGATCTTAGGAGCCAGCAGGATCATGGACACCACAAGAACACAGAATTAACTAACCAAGGTTCACAGTTACTGAAGGGATAACCACAGTTCCTGCTTGCATCTGACCTCTGCATCTATGTTATGGTTATATACCTTGATATTCTTGTGGGACTCCTAACTGTGGAAGTCTATGACTCTTTTGATCTCTTTGGGACCAATTGCTTTTTAACTAGGGTGTCTTATTCATACTTGATATCAGGACATTCACCAAGTCTTATTTTAATTTTTGCCATGCTTGACTGGTATCCCTGAGACACCTGCTCTTATTGAAAGGAAATTGGAGGAGTGATCTGTGGGAGACTGGAGGTGTGGGCTAGGCAGAAATGAAGAATAAATAAATAAATAAAGAAAGAAAGAAAGAAAGAAAGAAAGAAAGAAAGAAACAAACTAATAAATATACAATCAGTGTTCAGTGTTCAATATTCTGTGCTACTACTACAATGCAAATGAAAACTGCTTTAAGATATCATATCACTCTTGTCCCAATGGTCATCACCAGAAATACAAATGACAACGAATGATTGTCTGCAGTGAATGGAGAAATCCTCTTGCACTGCTGGTGGAAATGTATTGTCCACATTAAAAAAAAAAATCTTAAGAATACATTTATCATGCAACTCAGTCCCACCATCTCCCATCATACACCAAGGGATTTTAAATCTTACTACAGATATATTTGCACATTCTCTCTCTTCACAATATCAAGAAAATGAAATCAACAAAGATGACAATAAGCTGAGAAAGGCAAAATGGAAATGTGGCACATAGATACAGTGAACTGCTACTCACCAGGATGATAAAATGAAACTTTCGAGTAAATGGAAAGAGCTGTAAGCAATTATGCAGAGTAAAATCGCCTTGCTTCTAAAACAGTCTTGCACTGCAAGTCTTTTCACCAGAGAACACAGGGGTTTATCATGGGATTATGTTTTCTAGAAATGTCACAAGTTATACTAATGAAGTCTCACCAACAAGACTTTCTAATGTTGATGTGACCAAGATGAACACAATTCTGCTCTCACAAGGAAAGTGAAAGCCCAGGATTCCTCAACCCACCAGAGAAACCACAGAGATCTAAGAAATAATGAGAAGGGGAGGAATACTCTTCAGGGAACACTACATCGATTGTTTATTCAATAACAAATGGTCAGCTCTAAAAAAATATACATACGGGTAAAATCAATTGGACTTATAAGGTTGTGCATGTGTGTGTGTGTGTGTGTGTGTGTGTGTGTGTTAAATCTAGGGATATATATTAGGGGAAAAAGAGTTTGAGGGAGGAACAGGAAAAAGGAAATGACGTTATTATATTAATTTGAAAAATAATTATCTAAAACTTCCAGTATGTGGATAATGGACTAACAAATCCCCATCATTATCTGTGCCAGCAATTGGCACCTGATAGGTGCTGAGAAAGGGAAAGTAATTTTATTTGGGGGTTAGCTATTGGCAAGTTGTGCTTGACCACTGGTTCACTCCATACCTATGTTAATATGATCAGCACTGATTAGATTCAGTGGACATAAATAAATAATTCATTAAATAGAGTTTTTGAAGTTGGTAGAGGGATGTAATGGGGTGATCCTGGGCATGAAGTAAAGGATGGATATGATCCATATATATCATATGCACGTTTTGAAAAATTTGAAGCATAACTTAAAAATATTATTGAAAAACTTTTAGAATTAAAATAGTGTGGGTCCCCATTCCACCCTCTGCTGGTCAGGGCCACTGTGGAGGCAAACGGTGGAAAGCTTGACTGCTCTTATCCCAAGCCACTGACTGCTCTCTGGTGCTGGGTTTCAGGGAAGCACAGAGACATGGCGGGTGGGAGAAAGCAGTCCAAGGAGTGTGTGTATGGGGTGGAGGGAATTGGAGTGCTCTGACTTCCAGGCCTCCAGTTGCTTCTGGAGAAGCTCACAAGTAAATCGAGAACAAGTGTCCAGGGTTCATTGGCTAGCATTGAGTCCAGACCCGGGTTCTCCCAGACTCCTGAACACTGAGGTCCTGCTGAGTTGCTAGGAGTTGAAAGCAGAGCCTGGGGTCCATGGTCTGAGCACATTAACTAGCCAGTGGCTGGGGAATAGGAACTCTGGGTTTGCTTATTGGTGAAGGTAGCAACTGCAGTCTAGACGTGCAGACAGGCCTTCTATTGGAGCCTAAGCTGCTGCTCTGTATGTGAAGGCCTTCTCCATGTTCCCCATTGTGGTTCTCGATGAGACAATCCTTAGTTTTAAACAGTTTATTGGTTGTTCATCATGGAAAATGGATGCATGTCAACTTCTCAGAGTGGACCAGAGATTAAATACATTTTGCAAGGAGTGGGAAGGGAAGTTTATTGACGAAACCCTCGGGGTCTCTAGATACCTCATTAGCATGGAGAACTCTTGGGCTATATGACCAACGAGGGGAGTGTGGACACATGGTCCATGCCAGACATCTGTCAGGGAGCAGGAAGGAGCCTACTTTCTCAGCTGGATGCCCAGGTGCTGGGGACTCAGACCTGTTTTACCTTACCATTTCCTGACATAGTCCATTGTCTCACAATATAGCAAATAGTCACAGGCTGGTTTTTATTGTAATATTTTAAATATCATACTGTGGAGCTAGCATAAGCATTTGTTTTAAGATATGTTCAAATTGAACACATAATTTTTAGACTCATATAGAGGAGGACCCATAAGAAGGAAAAAACAAACAATTTACAAAAAATCTTTTAAATTTCATATAATTCAGTGGACTTTATTTATAACAGCATTTAATTGGTTTCTGTTATCTGTTTATTGTTTTCTCAAGCTAATTGATAAAGTATTACCAGCAGCCTCTATTTCATTCATTGAAATGAACAGTCCCTCTTCATCTAGGATCAGATGGATAGGTGTTAGATGCAGGAGTTGCTGACAGATGGTATAAGTGCTGCATTAAACTTTGTGCAGCGCTTCTTAACGTTCATGAAGAACTCATCTAGAAAGTTGTGAAAGGAGAATACCCTCAAGTGTAGCCTTCAGTGTGAAAACGTGGCAGCCCACAGGGTAACATGAGGACCCTTACAGTACTCCACAGTAAAAATTGTTATGTGTTGGAATAAACTTCCACACTGCAGAAACACTCAGGATACTTGGTGAGATGAATCTTATCCTGGAAGATGGGATAAGCTTATCTAACTCCCTACATTTTAGCTTTGGTTTGTAGATTGTTAGCTCCAATTTTTACTTTAGTGAAAAGTCTATATTGACCTTGAGTGAAAAATATTTTGGTGAAATTCAATGCAAATATGACTGATTTAGAAATGTGAGTTGTGTGACGTTTTTGTAAAGTTGAAGATATGGTTATAAAATAGGGCTTAAAGTTCATTTTTGTTTTACAGAGATTAAGTTGAATAATTTGGAAGCTGAATTAATGTGTTGATGTCTCCCTTGATTAAATCAGTGCATTTTATAAAAGTGACTTTATATTCCTTTCTGTTTCTTCTAGGAAAGGACTGGAAGGGAAATAAAATACTGCTAAGCCAAATTTCTGACATTCATTTCCCTTAGACATTAATTTAGTACAAAACAGGAATAATATAACATTAACATAAAGGGAAAAAAATCTCCCAACTCATTAGAAGACATATCCTTTCACTTAAAGGTTAAACAAGTGAATATCATTTTCTCAGGAGAGAACATTCTCTTTTGAAATATTTTCTCATTTCTTCAGAAAAGAGTTGCCTGTTTCTTGCCTGGTACAGATACTTAGGTAGTTAAGGATACCAGGTAAAGAGAAAATGTCCTCTGTTTAGGGAATCATAATTGGTTCTTGCTACAAGCTGCCAAAAGAGTGAGAGGTAGGGAGAGGGAAAGAAAATGAGAGAGAATATATCCCAGCAGAAACATAATATTTTTAAGTAAAATAATTCTATTATTTAATTAAATATCATCTAGAGAACACTAACAAATTAGTCTTTGAAAGGAAGTATAACAAATAGTTCTGCACAAACCTTACTATTAGAGTCTAGTAGTGCACTTGGAAATGAATTACAGACAAAAGGAAATGCTGAATATTTTAGCAATTATTATTTCTAGCTTCAGTCAATTAATATATTCTTTAACCCAAAATTAGAGGTCAACTGATTACTAGCATCATTCTAAAGTAACAATAACTTTATAACAAAAAATGTTTATAAATTACTGAAAGCACTGAAATAAGGAGGATTAGTTACCTGTATTACAAAATTATCCTTGTATCTTTTAAAAGTTCAACAGAAAATATTCTCAAAAAATGGTTGTTATTTCATAGCAAGAGAAATAGCTGTGACTTTACAAGTAAGAATTTATAGAGAGTTTAAATTTTTATTAATAATATGACTTTATTATCTTTATTACAAGAAAAGATCACATGTTTTAAAGAAGAAATATATTTATTTATACATTTTTCATAGACAGGAAAAATCACTGTGATTCAATTTGACAGGTAAATATAAAGCTCTCTTTATTATAAATATTATATTACACATATAAAGTCATGTAAGTGATGATGTGGTTTAAAACAAATGAGGAAATCAAATAGCTTTGGTGTTAGATATCTTAGATTCCAATTTTAATTTACTTGTTATTTAGCTAGGTTTTTAGCACCGCCAATCTTAACTAAATTAAGTAATATATTTTTATGCCATAGTTTAGTTGCAGAAATTACACATTGCGACATAAGTAAACTATTAATCCTAGTACCTGAATAAAATTTAAATGCAATGCCATATAACTATTATGACCATTTACTGCAGTGGAACCCATGCAAAACTCAAAGAATGCCAATTGGTGGAAGAATTTTATTATTCATATTTACCTGGCTATTTTAGAAGAGTAGTTATATTTTAGGCACCATTTACATTGTTTAGTGGATGATGGTATAAAGACTTTCATAAAATATTTAGATAGCCTTAAAATAAATTCACAAAATTTATTGTCAATTAACAAGAATATCTTTATTCCTTAATATATTTAGACAACCTTGTCTAAATATATGTATGTTGGAGAATATGCATAGTAAATCACCAAATTAATTTCATTAATAAATAAAGCTAATAATAAGTTTTCAACTTCTGGGAAAGTTCAAAGGTTTAACGAAAAATTGTCAACATATAAAATTAGATTTGTGAGTGAATTCTTGTATTCAGTTTTTCAACTGAATATTTCCTACATATTGTTAAGAATTTATTCGTGTTAGCAATACATATATACAAACATGTGTTCACACACACACACACACACACACACACATATGTACACACACACACAAACACACACAGACATAATTGGAAAATTTTAAATCACATGTTTCTCCTAAATTTATTGAACTTAGAGTCAGGCTATGCACTTTTGTTTCTCAGAAAATTTTTGATATCCTTGACTAATATAAATGTAGTTCTCTCTGTGCCTATTATATAGTCAATCTCTCAGGCATTATAAGAGCCATTACTATTTGCTGTAATAGCATTGTATTTCACATCTTAATCTTTATATATTGAGAGAACCAAAACTAGAACTTATACATCACATTCTTTCATGTACAACAAACGGTGATAGAAGGTGACAGGCAAACATTAATACAAAGTTTGTAAGCTTAATATTATGTCATAAAAACAGGAAAAATATTCACACAAATCAACTAAATGACTTTCTATTTACATAAAGTTTTGTGGAACTCATTCAATGGAATATATATGCATATATGTATGAAAATTATATATATATATATATATATATATATATATATATATATAATAGAAATAATTTGAAATTTTATGAAATGTATGAAATGTTCAGGAATTTTTAAAATATTTTATTAGATATTTTCTTCATTTACATTTCAAATGCTAACCCGAAAGACTCCTATATCCTCCCCCCAGCTCTGCTCCCTACCCACCCACTCCCAGTTCTTGGTCCTGGTGTTCCCCTGTACTGAGGCTTATAAAGTTTGCATTAAGGGGCCTCTCTTCCCAATGATGGCCGACTAGGCCATCTTCTGCTACATATGCCGCCAGAGACACGAGCTCTGGGGGTACTGGTTTGTTCGTATGGTTGTTCCACCTATAGGGTTGCAGACTCCTTCAGCTCCTTGGGTACTTTCTCTAGCTCTTTCATTGGGGGCCCATTGTTCCATCTTATAGATGACTGTGAGCATCCACTTTTGTATTCGCCAGGCACTGGAATAGCCTCACATGAAACAGCTATATCATGGTCCTTTCAGCAAAATCTTGCTGGCATGTGCAATAGTGTCTGCATTTAATGGCTGATTATGGGATGGTTCCCTGGGTGGGGTAGTCTTTGAATGGTCCATCCTTTCATCTTAGCTCCAAACTTTGTCTTTGTAACTCCTTCTATGGGTATTTTGTTCCTTATTCTAAGGAGGAATGAAGTATCCACATGTTGGTCTTTCTTCTTCTTCTTGATATTGTTGTGTTTTACAGATTGTATCTTGGGTATACTAAGATTCTGGGCTAAACTTATTGCTGAGTGCATATCAAGTGACTTCTTTTGTTATTGGGTTACCACACTCAGAATGATGCCCTACAGATATATCCGTTTTCCCAAGAATTTCATAAAATCATTGTTTTTAATAGCTGAGTAGTACTCCATTGTGTAAATGTACCACATTTTCTGTATCCATTCCTCTGCTGAGGGACGTCTGGGTTCTTTCTATCTTCTTGCTATTATAAATAAGGCTGATATGAACATAGCAGAGCATGTGTCCTTATTACCAGTTGGAACACCTTCTGGGTATATGCCCAGGAGAGGAACAACACTCTACTCAATGATATCTTGGTCATGGAAGAAATAAAGAAAGAAATTAAAGACTTTTTAGAGTTTAATAAAAATGAAGCCACAACATACCCAAACTTATGGGACACAATGAAAGCAGTCGTAAGAGGAAAACTCATAGTCCTGAGTACCTCCAAAAAGAAACTGGAGGGAACATACACTAGCAGCTTGACAGCACACCTAAAAGATCTAGAACAAAAGGAAGGGAATTCACCCAAGAGGAGTAGAAGTCAGGAAATAATCAAACTCAGAGCTGAAATCAACCAAGTGGAAACAAAAAGAACTATTCAAAAAAAAATCAACCAAACCAGGACCTGGTTCTTTGAGAAAATCAACAAGATAGATAGAATAGAAGAAATCATTTTACGTGAGAGGGGGTGGGTAGGGGAGCAGGGCGGGGACGCGGGAGGGTAAGGGAAAATTTCTGGATAACATGTGAAATGTAAATGAAGAAAATATCTAATAAAGAGAAAAATTAATTAATTAATTAATTAATTAAAAAAGAAATGTAAATGAAGAAAATATCTAATAAAAAAAGATTAAAACTAAAAAAAAAAAAAAAAAGTAAAGAAATCATTTTTATTCTTCAAGTTGGTGGGGTTTTTATCCAGGGTTTAACCCTGATAGACTTCATTTCCCTAATAAGCTATAGCCATAGACCCATGAGAATTCTTGGAAAGGAGTCCAGGAGTTTAGAGGTAAATGAGAATTTTTTTAAAAATCAAGAATAGATTATTGCATAGCTGTATTGTGCCATACTTTTCCAAAGTTTGAAAGTCAAAAAACCAATGTAGCCTACTCTTTACTTTTATCTCTGTCTGTCTGTCTGTCTGTCTGTCTGTCTGTCTGTCTGTCTATCTTGGTTTTGTTGTATGTTTCTTCTTCTTCTTGTGTTTCCTTATTTATTTATCTATCTATTTATCTGCTATTTATTTATTTACTTATTTATTTATTTTCTGTTTTAATTTGTCTGCTTTCTAAAAATAGAGAGACAGAAGGATGGACTTGAGTGGATGAGAAGATGGAAAAGATCGGCAGGAGATGTGTAAAGTAAAACCCTGATCAGAATACATCATATAAAAATATGTTTGATAAAAAATATGAAATATTGTCTAAGTGAAGGAAGATTTCATGAAGATATTTTTTTATTCCTTCAATGTTGGGAAAATGAGCACTTCATTTTCCGAAGGGGAAAAATCTTTCAGAATAATATATGAGTATTTTAGATACTCAGCATGTTATACTATATCTTAGCTCCAAGCTTCCTCGGAGAAAAGGAATCACATTTCTACCACTACTATAGATTGAGAAAATGTCACAATTTGATGATTCTACAATTACTGCCTCTGCATTTTGTGGTACCTGCAATGATTGTTGTTTAGATTAATGGGGCATCTGCTTTATAGTTAATTCTATGTATTTCTGTTCATGACTCCCTGGATAACATTATTAATTTTTTATTCTTAGGTTGTTATTAAAGGAATGAAAAATATCTCCAAACTTGAGGGAAAAAATAGTTTCATTTGGCATGCTTTAACAAGAGTACATAATCTATAAGATAGGCCCCAAACTACACAATTTAGAAGAGTGTAATCAGTCACAGGCTAATTAGTGTGTTACAGCCAAAGGCCACATCTGATCAGTACCTGAACAAGAGTCTGTGTTTAATTCCTGCAGCTACTTTTGACCCCTTCTGATGTAGTAGCTTAAATAAGTTTCTTCTCTCAAATATTTGTAAAGATTGTGTCCAGAGAGTCAAAAATAGGAAAAAAAAAGTATGCGAGGATTTTCATACCAAAAATACAAAGTTAATGTAAGTAATATATTCCAAATAATCAGTAATACAAAAGAGAGTTCATTCCAATGGCAAATTAAGAGATACTCTTGTGTTTTATATTTATATACACCACAAAAATTTGGTTGTACATAAAACCAAATCACATATGTGTTGTTTGTTTGTTTGTGTGTGTGTGTGTGTGTGTGTGTGTGCTTATAAATGAATTATCCATTGTGATTTATACAATTTTCTAGTTTCCAAAGGATTTATACTTGCGTCTATGGGGTGCTTTTATTGTAACATGCAATGATAATGTAGCCATGAGAATTTTAAGGAAATTTGTGAGCATGAAGAATTACTCTGCACTATAAATCTTAGGCACAACTTAGTTGCTTGGAAATAAACCAAGAGCCAGTGAAAATAATGGACATTTTGTTTTGGAAGATAAAAAAGTGGATGCAAACTTGAACTATGATATGTTAGGAAATTTGGTTGAAAAATTAGGAAACAACATACTAACCATCTAGAAAATGGGGAGTGATGAAAACATATTCATTGGTGCATATAATTCATATGACAAAGATGAAACTGGAACAGATATTTTGATAACTTTCATGTAGATTTAAAGTATATGACAATACTCAAATTACTCCTTCTGGAAAAATCAGTTATTTATGTGTGCATGTATATGTGTGACTTTGTGTATGCATATGTAGCTATCTGTGTGTTTCTCATGTTTTTGTTCATAGGGACCATAAGATAGAGTTATATCCCTCAGAGTTGTAATTACAGGTATTTGTAGAAAGCTCAACTTAATCTGCAAATGTTGAGATACAAACTCTAATCTTCATTATTACACAATGATTACTACTAATTATAGAGCCATCTTTCCAGACACCAAATTGTATCTTTAAAGAGAATAATTGGTGTGATTATTGTCCTTTCATAAAGGAGTATTTTGTTGTTGCTGTTGTTGTTAGTAAGAATAAATTATGATTAAAAAAGGGACCAAGAAAAGTTACAGGGCTGTCAACAAATCAATGTCCTTTATAACTCAGCATTATTGGTCCATTAGTGATGTCTTAAAAGATTTGGAATATATGGCATAGGTGTTTATATAAATACATATAATCATAGTGGTCACTGTGGCCTGGCCCAATTCTGCTATAGAACCTCATTTAGAAGGCCCCTTGGTCATGCAAACTTTATATGCCCCAGTACAGGGGAACGCCAGTGCCAATAGGGGGGAGTGGGTGGGGTGGATAAGGAAGCAGGGTGAGGGATAGGGGAGGGTTTAGGGGATTTTCGGGAGAACATGTGAAATGAAGAAAATATCTAATAAAAATAAAAAAAGAAAAAAATTAAAAAAAATAGAATTGCTGTATCTTAATATTCTATATTTTATTGGAAATGAGTGCCAAAATTATATGATTATTGTAAGCTTTTATGTATTATTTCACTTATCTAGATGGAAATTGCCTGTCCTAATTTCAGCCTTATTTATCTTTTATTTTCATTTCAAATTGCCAGTCACAATGTGCCTCCATTAGATTATATGATTTATGAGGTCTCTTTCTCTTTCTGTAGTATCCTGGAAATAATCAAATGTCTGTATTACACTTGGTAATTGAAAAATGTTCAGACTAAAGAAATAAAGTTCACATAAAATATCTACAAACTAAAGGTGAGGTATCTCAGAAATTAAGCTCACTTCCCGTTCTTCCACAGGAATGAAATTAGATCTCAGCATCGCAGTCAGGCAGCATGCTCTAGTAACTCTAGATCCAGGGCAACTATGTCCTTTTTTGTTCCCTACAATGCCTGCACACACACGGAACACACAGTATTCTTTTAAATTATCTTTAATCTTCTTACATTTCAGTCATTATCCCCCTCCTAGTCTGCCCTCCAAAAGTTCCTCATCTAATTCCTCCTCCACCATTTCCAAGAGGATGTCCCCACTCCACCCACTCCACCTTCCCCACCCCCACTCCACCCTCACCTACCCACTTCACCTACCCCATGCTCTCTACCTCTTCACCAGACCTTCTCACTCTCTGGGGCTTCAAGTCTCTCCAGGGTTAGGTATGTCTCCTTTCACTGAGGACAGAATTGGCAGTCTTCTGCTGTATATGTGTTGGGGCATCAGACCAGCTGGTGTATGTTGCCTGGTTGGTGGCTCAGTGTCTGAGAAATCTTGGGGGCTAGGTTAGTTGAGACTGCTGATCTTCCTACGAGGTGGCCCTCTTCCTCAACTTCTCCCATCCTTTCCATATTTCAACCACAATGATTTCTGACTTCAGTCCATTCGTTGGGTATTAACTATCGGTTTCTGTTTCAGTCAGCTGCTTGTTGGGCCTCTCAGAGGGCAGCCATGTTAGGCTCCTGTCTATAAGCATGTCATAGGATCAGTGATAGTGTCAGGCCTTGGAGCCTCCCCTTGAGATGGATCCCAATTTGGCCAGTGGAACACACACTACTATATGAATAAAAACAAATCTTAAAAATGCATAAATTAATTTTGCTTTAGAAAAATTTATCTTGCATAATCCATAAATTTATCTTTATGTAAATATTGTCAACAAGAATTTTTGGGAAGAGCAAAGCCGAATAACTATAAATGACATAAGCAATTGTTAATACTAACTGGGAGTAAATGCTTTACTGTCATTTATGTCTTCATATTCATGCTATATATCAACCATTTAGATAAAGATACATAGTACATTTACACAAGATTATATGACTTGTAGATGTTAACACATATATCTGCCTAATATTTCTACTCTCTTATCCAGTCTACTTTCACATCTTTGAATTGAATATACAGATACACACACACACACACACACACACACACACACACACACAGAGAGAGAGAGAGAGAGAGAGAGAGAGAGAGAGAGAGAGAGAGAGAGAGAGAGAGACTCAGATATATATTCAACAGGAAGATTTTCATAACTATCCCTGTGCAAAACCTAGGAATATCTTTCCTCAGTTTCTCACTGGTAAAGATGACTACATCATGGTATTACATTTGGGGAGTTACAAATATTAAAACCTGATATACCAATTTGTTATCAGAGACAAGCAACAAACAATGTAGACTATTAAGTGACTTACAAGCACCTGGAACAATGCAAATTAGCTTACATTAAAGTTAACCAAAATGCTTCATGAATCCCAGTATAAGGGTGGTAGGAAGCAGTTTCTCAGCTTGGGTTAGACTAAACAGGCCAACATATGCTTCTGTGAGCCAAAACTTAACACCTTGACTTTGTCCGTGAAAAACAGGACAAGATTTTATATCAGACAAGAATAAATTCTCCAGGAATTCTTGAACAATGAATGACCCTGGACCAATTCATTTCAGAAAGGTATTCAATCAAGACTTGACCTCTCCTGTGAGTCTGGAGCAGTAGGAAAGTAAGGATAAGATAAAAATGAAGAAATAGATAAACACAAGTAACATCCCATTCTGAAACTCTCGAGATAATAGACCTTCCATACTTGGTTATAACTACATCAATTTATTTTCCTGTCTGCTCAGTTTTGAAAACCTAGTATATAAACCATATTAAAGAGAAAAAAGGATAAAATATAAAAACAAAATGAGTTAACCTAACCAAATATAGAAAGAAATCACTTTTATTCTTTATACCTTACACATTTTTCTTAACACTAAAAGGAAGTAAAACCTATTGATTCATGAATTATCACATCAAATATATTTTAATGATTCTTTTCTTATCAGTAATCAATATTACACACACACAAACATACAGAGACGCACATATATTTATATGTAATTCCATAAATATACTCAATCCTGTATTTTTTCATTATATAACATATGAACAAATTATATTAATACCCAATACTGGTGGAAGAAATGTTAAATATACACCCAATTCATATTTGTATCCTAAGATTGATAAATTTTCCAATAGATTTAGAATTTTCCCCCTATGGATAACAGACCTTGGTCTAAGTGAGAAGTCATATTTTAAAATCATTTTTATTTTAATATTTGAAAATTTCTAGTCTCATAATAAAGATTTTAGCAAGCAGATATTTTAATATCAAACATTATTCACCTTAGTCTTTGTACTGTCTTCACCAGAATCCTTGCCAAATTCTTGTCCGTTCAGAAACTGTAAATGTTACCCTATTTTTCATTTAAAATAGTTCTTTCTGGAGAGATAGATGGCTTACTGAATAAACACGTTTGCTTGGGAAGCCTAAAACCTCATTCAAACTCAAGAACCCTTATAAAGATTGGACATATTAGCACAAATCTCCATGATTCTAATTGGCTCCAAGGGGATGATCGGAAGTTGTGACATAGGACTTACTAGATGCTCGTGGATAACTAGCATAATACACAAGACAGCAAAGATACTGTCTCAAGAAAGACAAAAGGCAACCCTGACCTAGGTTGTCATTAGACCTCCCCACTAACACTGTAGCACATCCATGTCCATAAAATCACAGCTATATTGGCACACTCATGGAAGCAAATACACACTTATTCTCTCTGTCTCTGTTTCTCACTTTCTTCATCCACTCTCATTCAGATACATATACATAGTCCCTCCCACACACATCTCTCTCTCTCTCTCTCTCTCTCTCTCTCTCTCTCTCTCTCACACACACACACACACACACACACACACACACACACACACACACACACACACACACACACACACACATATATGAGAAAGACAGACAGACAGACAGAAACAGAGACAGAGATGCAGAGAGACAGAGACACAGAGAAAGAGACAGAGATTTATTAAATAAGTTTGCACAATAGTGAATAGGCTATTCAATAATGGTCATATATATCCTGCAGAGGCTGAGAAGCAGTGATTTACTCAGTCTGTGACAGAGGATCATTAATTAATTTCAGTCTGGTGCTGAAGATCTGGAGAATTCTTGGAGAGATACTAGTCTTCAGCTCCCCCAGAAGAACTGAAGATATTAGGGTCTGCTGACCTTTTTATACCTTCCCCAGAAACAGAATATAATGGCAGTCAGCAGAGTCAATACAATGGAATTACAGGATACAATGAATTTTGCAAGTTATACAGGGTACAGAAGACTAACATCTAAGACTAATTATCCTGTGTGCTTCTTTATGATTTGTTAATTTCTAAGGAACACAGAGGAGAACAAGTGCCTGAATTTATCTGGAACTGAAAGTTGCAGAGCGCCAGGAAAGATAGACTCGAACACAAAGAAATCTATGGTACATATCTCTTAAGGCAGCTAGACAAGATCAATTCTATGATTCTCTGCAGTATGTTAACACAACAAATTGCTTAAAGCATGTTTATCACTCATAGATGGAGTAGTACCACAAATGGAATCTGAAAATCATTGTTAAACACTTATGTTTCACGAATCCTATACAATTAGAAGAAGTATTTTCTATACTTTCATCACCTGTGTAATAGATGTAGTGGCAAGTAAATGTTGGTGCAATGTACAGTACATTGTTTTTTATCTCAAAACAACCGAAACAGACTTTGTAGTATCCATACAGGTCTTCCTTAATTTAACCTACTTTTATTTTCTATAATTGCCTTTTAGATCACAGATAATGATTGAGTTTGCCCAATGATATATTGAGGAGTGCTACTACATTAAAGAAGTGTTGGAATCAACAGTTTTTACTGATGAGTAAAATCCAACATGACTGTGATTTAAATGCAGGTTATCATGTTGTGGGAGGAAGTTGTTGAATCCTTGACAAAGTGATACTGCAAAAGGTAAATCAGGGAAGGTTCAGCTGTGCACCATTTGGGAAAAGCATTGGTATGTCCAATTCAAAGATAAAGTGCATGTGGACGCACAGTGACCCCACTCAATGTCTTTCCACGGGGCAATACAAGTAAATATATCTTCCAGGTTTCAAGCAGATTTCATGTGAATGAGTTGAGAAAAGAAAAGAGAAGAGTACTTCGTGATGAAAGAAAATACAGTATAAATGTGATTTAAAGAACACAGTTATGAAATTCTTGGGCAAATGAATGTATCTGGAGGATATAATCCTTAGTGAGGTAACCCAATCACAAAAGAAGTCATTGGATATGCACTCACTGATAAGTGGATATTAGCCCAGAAACTTAGAATACCCAAGAAAATCAAGAAGGAAGACCAGCGTGTAGATACTTCATTCCTCCTTTGAATAAGAAACAAAATACTCATGAAAGGAGTTACAGAGAGAAAGTTTAGAGCTAAGATACAAGGATGGACTATGCAGAGACTACCCCACCAGGGGATCCATCCCATAATCAGTCACTAAACTCAGACACTATTACATAGGACAGAAAGCTTTTACTGAAGGGACCCTGATATAGCTGTCTAGTACAAAAGTGGATGCTCACAGTCATCTATATGATGAAACACAGGACCCACAATGGAGAAGCTAGAGATAGAACTCCAGGAGCTGAAGGGGTCTGCAACCCTATAAGAGGAACAACAATATGAACTAACCAGAACCCCCAGAACACGTGTCTCTTGCTCCATATGTAGCAGAAGATGGCCCAGTTGGTCATCATTGGGAAGAGAGGCCCCTTGGTATTGCAATCTTTATATGCCCCAATACAGGGGAACACCAGGGCCAAGAAGTGGGAGTGGTTGGGCAGGGGAGCAGGGCAGGAAGGGAAGAGGGAACTTTAGTGATAACATTTGAAATGTAAATTAAGAAAATATCTAATAAAAAATTGAAAAAACAAAGAACTCAGAAGTAACTTACTGTAATTTCCCAATGTTTACAGACTCTTCCTACTATTCTTAAAAATGATAGGTAAAATTCTTATAATACAGATCTTTTACTTGCTTAGTTAGAGTTATAGACGTTATCGTACATTATTTGTGGCTATTGTGAAGAGTGCTGTCCCCCTAATTTCTTTCTCAGGTAATTTACAATTTGTATGAAAGAAAGCTATTTGATATGTTTGATATATCATATCAAGCGATTTTGATGAAATTGTTAATCAGCTGTAGGATATCTCAGAATTTTGAAGGTCATTTATGATTTTTTGTTTATGTTTTTGTTTTGTTTTGTTTTGTTTTAATATTTTATTAGATATTTTCTTCATGTACATTTCAAATGCTATCCCAAGAATTCCCCGATGCCACCCTCCCGACCAGGTGCCCTACCAACTAACTCCCACTTCTTGGCCCTGGCATTCTGTTCCCCTGTAGTGGGGCACATAAAGTTTGCAAGACAAAGGGGCCTCTCTTCCCAATGATGGCCTATTAGGGTATCTTCTGCTACATATGCAGCTAGAGACACAAGCTCTGGGGGTACTGATTAGTTCATATTGTTGATCCACCTATAGGGTTGCAGACACTTTCAGCTTCTTGGATACTTTCTCTAGCTCCTCCATTGGAGGCCCTGTGTTCCATCCTATAGATGACTGTGAGTATCCACGTTTTTATTCGCCAGGCACTGGAATAGCCTCACATGAAACAGCTATATCAGGGTTTTTTCAGCAAAATCTTGCTGGCATGTGCAATAGTGTCTGCATTTGCTGCCTGATTATGGGATGGACCCCTGTGTGGTGCAGTCTCTGCATGGGCCATCCTTTCCTCTTATCTCCAATCTTTGTCTCTGTAACTCCTTCCATGGGTATTTTATTCCCTATTCTAGGGAGGAATGAAGTATCCACACTTTGGTCTTCCTTCTTTTTGATTTTCTTGTGTTCTGCAAATGGTATCTTGGGTATTCTAGGTTTCTGGGTTAATGCCACTTATCAGTGAGTGCATTTCAAGTTACTTCTTTTGTGATTGGGTTAGCTCACTCAGGATGATATCCTCCAGGTACATCCATTTGCCTAAGAATTTCATAAATTCATTGTTTTTCATAGCTCTGTAGAACTCCATTGTGTAAATGTACCACATTTTCTGTATCCATTCTTTTTTTTAAATTATTTTTTCTTTATTAGATATTTTCTTCATTTACATTTCAAGTGTTATCCAGAAAGTTCCCCATACCCTCCCCCATCCCCACCCTGCTCCCCTACCCACCCCCTCCCACATAATGGCCCTGGCGTTCCCCTGTACTGGGGCATGACCCAGGGGCCTCTCTTCCCAATGATGGCCAACTAGGCCATCTTCTTCCATATATGCAGCTAGAGACATGAGCACAGGGGGAACTAGTTAGTTCATGTTATTCTTCCACCTATAGGGTTGAAGTCCCCTTCAGCTCCTTGGGTACTTTCTCTAGTTCCTTCCTTGGCAGTCCTGTGTTCCAACTAATAGCTGACTGCTCTGGGTTCTTTCCAGCTTCTGGCTATTATAAATAGGGCTGCTATGAACATAGTGGAGCATGTGTCCTTATTACCAGTTGGACATCTTCTTGGTATATGCCCAGGAGATGTATTGCTGGATCTTCCTGTATTACTATGTCTATTCTTCTGAGAAACTGCCAGACTGATTTCCAGAGTGGTTGTACAAGCTTGCAATCCCACCAGCAATGGAGGAGTGTTCCTCTTTCTCTACATCCTCACCAGCATCTGCTGTCACCTGAATTTTTTATCTTAGCCATTCTGACTGGTATGAGATGAATCTCAGGGTTGTTTTGATTTGCATTTCTCTGATGATTAAGGATGTTGAACAAATTTTCAAGTGCTTCTCAACCCTTCTGTATTCCTCAGTTGAGAATTCTTTTTTTAGCTCTGTACCCCATTTTTAATGGGGTTATTTGGATTTCTGGAGTTCAGCTTCTTGAGCTCTTTGTATATATTGGATATTAGTCCCCTATCAGATTTAAGATTGCTAAAAATTCTTTCCTAATCTGTTGGTGTCCTTTTGTCTGATAGACTATCTTTTGCCTTACAGAAGCTTTGCAATTTAATGAGGCCCCATTTGTTGATTCTTGATCTTTCAGCACAGACCAATGCCCTTCTGTTTAGGAATTTTTCCCCTGTGCCCATATCTTCAAGGCTTTTAGCCACTTTCTCCTCTATAAATTTCCAGGACTCTGGTTTTATGTGGAGGTTTTCGATCCACTTAGACTTGAACTTTGTACAAGGAGATAAGAATAGATCAATTAGCATTCTTCTACATGATAACTGCCAGTTGTGCCAGCACCATTTGTTGAACATGCTGTCTTTTTTCCACTGGATGGTTTTAGCTCTGTGTCATTTATGTATACTATCATATCATCCACAAATACTGATTCTGTTATTTCTTCCTTTCCATGTTTGTTTCTTCTTGATCTTCTTTTGTTGTCTAATTGCTTTATCTAGAACTTCAAGTACTATATTAAATAGACAGGGAAAAAATGGTGTTGTCCCTGATTTTAATGATACTCTTCAAGTTTCTCTACATTTAATATAATGTCGGCTCTTGGTTTGCTGTATATTGCTTTTATTATGTTTAGGTATGTCCCATGAATTCTAGATCTCTCAAAGACTTTTAACATGAAGGTATACTGCATTTTGTCGAAGGCTTTTTCAGCATCTAATTAGATATCAAATTTTATTTTATGTAGTGGAATACATTGATGCATTTTAGTTTATTCAACAATTGCTGTATCCCTGGGATCCAGGAATACTTGATTATGGTGAATGACAGTTTGATGGGTTCTTGGATTTGCATTGAGTGAATGTCATTCAATATTTTTGCATCAATATTCATAAGGAAATTTGCTCTGAAGTCCTCTTTCTTTGTTGGGTTTAGGATTCAGAGTAACTGTAGCTTCATAGAATGAACTAGGTAAAGTTCTTCCTGTTTTTACTTTGTAGAAGAATTTGAAAAGTATTGTTATGAGCTCTTCCTTAAAAGTCTGTTAGAATCATGCACTAAAACTATCTGGACTTATGTTTTTGTTATTTTTGTTGTTGTCATTGTTAAGAAAAATTTTAACGAATGCTTTTATTACCTTAGTGGTTTTGGGGCTGTTTGGATAGTTTAACTGATCATGATTTACCTTCTTCTGTATGTGATATGTGTCTAAAAATCATCCATTTCATCTCGATTTTCCAGTTTTTTTTTTTTTTTTGAGTACAGGCTTTTGTAGTAAGATCAGTTACTTTTTTTTCAGTTTTCTCAGTTTTTCTTCTTTTGTCTCCCTTTTCATTTCTGATTTTGTTAATTTGGATACTTTCTCTGTGCCCTTTACTTAGCTTGGCTAAACGTTTATTTTCCTTGTTGATTTTCTCAAAGAACAAGCCATTGATTTTATTGATACTTTGTATTGTTCTCTTTGTTTCTAATTGATTGATTTCCACCCTGAGTTCTATTATTTCCTGACAACTTGTCCTCCTGGGTGTGTTGGCTTCTTTTCATTCTAGAGCTTTTAAGTGTGCTGTTAAGTGGCTTCTATGGGAACTTTCCAATTTTTTATGATGGTATTCAGTGCTATGAATTTTCTTCTTAGCACTACTTTCTTTGTTTCCAATAAGAAGGGGTGGGCTATATCTTCCTTTTAATTGAATTCTAGAAAGTTTTTAATTTCTTTCTTCATTTCTTCCCTGACTAAGCTATTGTTGAGTAGTTTTTCAGTTTCCATGATTATATGGACTTTCTGTTATTTTTGTTGATATTGAAGTCCAGCCTTAGTCTGTGGTGATCTGATAGAATGCCTGGGATTATTCTAATCTTCTTATATTGGATGAGGCTTGTTTTATGTGCAATCATATGTTCAATTGTGGAGAAGGTTCCATGGGGTACTGAGAAGAATGTACGTTCTTTTGTTTTAGGATGTTTTGTAGATGTTTTTTTAAATCCAATTGTTTCAAAAATTCTGTTACTTTCGTCTTGTTCCTGTTTAGTTTCTGTATCAGGCACAGGTCCATTGGTGAGAGAGGATGATGTAATCTCCCAATTACTGTGTGCTATTCAATGTGTGTTTTGAGTTTTTGTAGTTTCTTTTATGAATGTGGGTACCCTTGCATTTGAGGCATAGATATTGAGACTTCATCTTAACGGATTTTTCCTTGTCAAGAAAACTTCTGAAGAGTTAAACTTGACCAATTCTTGCTCTATATTTTTATTAACTACAGGGGATTGTGTAAGGTGATAGCAGTTAGCGATGGGCTGAAGTGCTGAAGCATAATACTCACAGGAATACAGATGGATTTTGTTTATAAGCATACAGACATATTTTTCCTGTATGAAAGAGGAACCTAAGAATTATGCTTAGTTGCCATGTATGTTGCTAACTAGTTATTAATCAATGATGTATTTCATCATTCATTTTACATATCAGAGTATGATTTTATACTCCCTTTAAATTGGGTTTAATACTTTAATGGTCTTCTCATTATTTAGTACATGGGCACCAAAGGACACTAAAATTCAATATTAAATAATAGATTGTAATCATTAAGATTGCTACAATTGGGGGACCAACACGAAGACAAAGCTGTACATCTCCTATATACCTGTAGGGGGCCTATGTACAGCCTGTGCTCATTCTTTGGTGGTTGGGTCAGTCTCTGGGAGCATCCACAGGCCCAGTTTACTTGACTCTGCTGGTCTTCCTGTGGAATACCTTTCCTGTTCATGTCCCCCCCTTTTAACAGATCCTTAAGTCCCTTGTATTGTACTGACAATTTTTCTGTGTACTGAACTGTGGTAGCTTGCACAGTGAAGCATAAGTAAAAGTGTCTAATGGTTATTCTGTCTGTGTAGAATATGTGAGCCAGCAGTTCTTCAGCTGTAAGATCTTTACAACTTGTAACTAACTGTTTCCTGGACATATTTATGATTTGGTCCCTGACAGTTGCACCAGAGGTAGCTTTGATGTTTCTGAGTCCATGAAAACGTTGTCCTCACCTTTAGTTACAACCTAGCCCATACCACTATGGCATTGGATCTCAGACTTACACCAAGTAATTGCCTCATTGGCTTCAATATCAAAATGATTCGGGATGTGTTTGGAAAAATCTAACTGAGATATATTGTTTTTTGTTGTTTGTTTGTTGGTTTTATTTTTTATTATAGATTTTCTTCATTTACATTCCAAATGCTATCTCAAAAGTCCCCTATACCCTCCCTGTGCCCTGCAAAGTGTCAGTGAATAAGTTTCTGCTTTTAAAATACAAAGTATGGAGCTGATTATGGTAGGGCATGACAACAATCTCAGTTCTATGAAGAAACAGGCAGGGGATTTGACCATATTATGAACATGTGGACTACATGAGTTTAAGTAGAATTTAAACTTCATAGTGAGTCCCTATTTTAATTACCTAAATACAAACACACACACACACACACACACACACACACACACACACAACTTTTAAAAATAAATTCTAATTTATTCTTAGATAATGGTACTGTAATCACTCAACAGAAAATGTTATAATGAAAAATAGACAAAAATAATTTCAAATTATTTATATTGCTTACTTTGTATGCAATTCATATATATATATATATATATATATATATATATATATATATAAATATGTAAATTCAAATATGTGTATATGTTGTTAATTTTCCTTTTGCAATGAACTATTCTGATAATTCACCTCTAAGTAACTGCTTTCCAATTTTATTCAGAAAATGTAAATAAATTTAAGAGAAATTTGAAAATTTACTATGATGTTATAACAACTTATATATATTTATTCTCTTCTCAGAATATCAGTGATATCTGGGGCAATGGCCCATACCTGTGCTTCCTCTTAATTATCTTCTTTGTCTCCTTTTGTGTAACATAGAGTTATATCTGTTGCTATTTGTGTTCTCAGCACATCTATTTTACTTGTGGGTATGCATCTCCAAATTTAATTAAACTAATCTCATTAACTTTTTAAGGGTCTTCCAAAGAGAAAATCCCAAATACAAAAACACAAAATACAGTAAAAATATCATAATTTGTTTAGGCCATGATTCAACAGGTTTATGATCTTGAATAAATATTTACCTTTCAAATAATTCCAGAACTGTGTTCATAAAATACTTGTCAACATTAATGGTTTAAAATATTACCAAAATTGATAACATATAAGGAAAATGAAAAAAACTTACTATTACTTTGTTTTGATAAAATAGAATAATTATCAATTATCTATTTAGTCACATAAAAATGTGTTGCAGTTCCACAAGAAAACATTATTCAGATGTAAAACATGAGAACATGATAATTTGAGGCAAATGGTTAGAAGCTTAAAATATTAGAGTGAGTGAGGTAATCCAGACGCACAAAGATAAGCATAACATGGTATATTAAAATATGAGAATTTAGTGCTGAGTGTTTAGATCTGTGTCCAATTTGATGTACCTATAGTGTAGAGGAAATTCAAAAGAAGCCCTTGGTGGTAGGTAGGGGAAAAGACTGAAGAGACAGGAGGTTGTCATGGTTTGAGTAAGAGTGGTCCCCATAGGCTCATATATTCAAATGCTTAGTCACCAGCAAGTAGCACTGTTTGAAAAGATTAGGCAGGCTGAGAGGAGCAACATGGGAAGTGAGTCACTGGGAGTGGGATTTGAAGTTTCAAAGGCCCATGCCAAGTCCATAGTCTCGCTCTCAGCCTTGGGATGAGGATGTGACTCTCAACTACTGCTTCAGTAACATATGTGCTACCATGATGATAACAGATTAAACCTCTGAAACTGGAAGCAAGACCCAAATTAAATAAGTTCTTTTATAAATGTTACTTTGGTTATTGTGCCTCTTCACAGTAACAGAATGGTGACTAGGAAAGGGCTAGACTGTTAAAGATTATGTGAAGAAGAATAATGAGGAGGAGATTTAACTAGGTAGATTTATTAGCGGACTGAGGAAGGCTGGGGCAGGGACTTAGAGGTGAATTATCAGAATAGTTCATTGCAAAAGGAAAATTAACAACATATACACATATTTGAATTTACATATATATATATATATGTATATATATATATATATATATATATGAATTGCATACAAAGTAAGCAATATAAATAATTTGAAATTATTTTTGTCTATTTTTCATTATAACATTATTTTTAAAAGTTGTGTGTGTGTGTGTGTGTGTGTGTGTGTGTGTGTGTGTTTGTATTTAGGTAATTAAAATAGGGACTCACTATGAAGTTTAAATTCTACTTAAACTCATGTAGTCCACATGTTCATAATATGGTCAAATCCCCTGCCTGTTTCTTTATAGAACTGGGATTGTTGTCATGCCCTACCATAATCAGCTCCATACTTTGTATTTTAAAAGCAGAAACTTATTCACTGACACTTTGCAGGGCACAGGGAGGGTATAGGGGACTTTTGAGATAGCATTTGGAATGTAAATGAAGAAAATCTATAATAAAAAATAAAACCAACAAACAAACAACAAAAAACAATATATCTCAGTTCTAGTAAGTAGAAATTTAAGCCAGTGAAGATTTTGCTCAATAACAAAATAAAGTATAGGTAATGTGACCAAAAGATACAATGTTTAGAATGGATTAAAGAAATATAAACAGACTGCATTACTTTAAGCTAACTAATTTTACATCATTGGTGACTTAGTAGTTCACTTTCTTTGTCCATCCTGGAAGTTCAGGTCTGTATGCATCTCTTTTTCTTATTCATCTAAGAATGGTCATTGGCACAGAACTCAATGATTCCCTGCTCATTAGCATCTTATTAGCACTCTTCAAGTAGAATTGGCTTGTATGATCAAATGGTGCTTGCTCTTGTACAGATTAGTTTCTGGTCCTCTGAACTCATAGGCATATATCCTGAAAGCCTGCTGTTGAACAGCATTTACTACATCAGTAGCACCCTATTTTACACATATAACACATTTTAGGAATATAGAGAATCATATGGTAAGGAATCTAAATTGACCTTTGTTATAACCCTTTAAAATAGTTTTATTTATTTGAATATAAAATATAAAATAAATATCCTAGGAGAGAATGTTTGTTCCTAACCTACTTATAAATGTAGCTTAATGTATGATTTTAATATTCCTATTAAAAACACTATTTTATAAACTAAAACACAGACTTTACTGCTGTAAAGGTTTTAATTAGAGAAGTTCACTTGATGATTATCGAAATCAATTATTTATATTGAAAACTGTGTTTTTAGTCAATTAAAAGACAAATTAAAACCGTTCACCTCAAGCAAAGTAAGTATTGTCACTACTGTAATGTTACAGACAGTGGTGTTCTTTGAAAGAGACCATGGGTATTAATTATTTAGAACATAAGCTTTAATTAAAAAGGTTTATTTCACAGTAAAACAATTACTTAATTGTTACTCTTTTTCTTTGTGTCATGCACTTATTTTTTTTTTCTGAGATTACTCCTGCCTTAGATGCTCAAGTTGGTAAGCTGTTAAGGAACAGATGTGCTAATTACAAAGGTGAACATAGAATAGAACATGTATGCTTTCAGTATGTGTCAGATTAAATTTAAAGGTTCTCCCAAGATTCTCCCCTCCCAGAGGAAGGGAGAATATGGGATCACTTAGGTAACATTACTAAGACCCTGTGATGGTGCTGTTCACTTTTATTTTTGTAAGATGGACTGGACAGGTGGTTGGTGCCTTGAAAGAACAAACAGTGGAGGCAGAGGGACGAGGAGGGGCTGAGAGCACAAAGAGCAACAGATAAACCTTGATGATACCCAAAAGGAGGCAAAGAAATATTCTCAATCAAGATAACGAAAAGGAAGCACAGATATTTGCCATTGTCCTGGATATCACTGATACTCTGAGAACAAAATAAGTTGATACAAGTTGCTAGATTACCTCATAGAAAAATTTCAAATTTCTCTTAATTTTATGTGCATTTTCTGAATAAAATTGGAAAGCAGTTATTCACCTAAGAGGGAAATTATTAATATAATTATTAGTTCATTGCAAAAGGAAAATTAGCAACCAACAGATGTGTGTCTGTCTGTCTGTCTGTATATATATATATATATATATATATATATATATATATATATATACATATATATGAATGAGGATAAAGATTTCAAATATACAATACAAAGATTTTGAAAAGAAATGACATTGTTCATGCTCATTAACCTGATATATAATATTATAGTGAAAGACAATGTATTTTATTTAGGTAGATATAAAATAATTATACTAGATCATTAAAATTAAGACTCTTAGATTTAACACAAAAAGCATGAAAACATTGTTACTTCCATTTAAAATATATTGTGCTATCTTTTATAAAAAAGTAGTGTCTCATTGTATTGAATTCTCTATGATTTATATGAGAACATTTAAAACTAGCTGTTCTTATGGGCAATGTGCCAAATAGTTCACAATTTGTTGACTCATTGGTAGCTAGTTGAAACATTGTTTTCCAACGATTCCCCGTGGTAGGTGGTAAGAGTCTAATCATTTGGATCACTGCTTGCTTTGAAAACAAACTGAGCAGAAACTGAAATCATGTTTCTCCTAAATCCAAGAATAATTCCCAGGGGAACTGATCTATTTTCTACTTCCTAGGTAAACTGTACCAGACTGCACACAATACTCAGATTGTGTTGTGAAAATGTACTGATGTCTAGCATAATCCCCACATTTCCTATGACAGGTATCTATACCCTTTAATAGATAATGAGGGACTATGACATCTTAACCCCATACTATAGCTTTATTTATTCTTCTTAGCAGGTAGAAGCATTTCATTCAGTATTTATTGAACATCTCCTATGGGTACAATATCAGGAAACCCGTGATAGTAAATGAGCCAGATTATATTGTTAGGAAGCAGATGTTGGAGCAGTATTTGTCACCTGTGAGCAGTGGGGTGCTTGAGTTAGGTGATGTCTAAAATTTTAGGAAAGCAGCTGGAATCCTTTATGAGAGAATGTGTATGTTTGGTGAAGATGTTAGTAAAAAATGTGCTACACTGGAGATTTTTTTCCCTGCTGAATAAATAGAGATAGCTCAAAACATCAAACACCAACAGCTCTGCTTTCAACAATAACAATGATGGTATTGGTAACATGGGAAATGTTTATATGTTAATCTCACACATCTGTATTTACCTCACAGAAGTGAATTTTATCCAAGAAAAATCAGAAAAAGGATAAGGGAACTGAAAATACTGTCTATTTTTAGTAACTGACATCTGACTCTAAAATCCATGTAACGACGTCTTACCTTCAAAAATGGTGGAATCATGAAATGATGCCTTTAGAATATATATTTGGTTGTAGATTAGGTGCAGTTGAGGATAGGGACTAGATGATTTCATAGCATCCTCATTGGATATGAAGGACAACACAGATCTCTGTCTGCAACGTGGTGACTGAGGGAGCAGGTGAGTTGTGGGAACCAGAAGAAACAGGACAAAGTAGGGGACGTGTATGCATCCTCCTGTTTGAAATATAACTTCCATAACTGGGAAAATTAATTTATCTTACTTTTAGTCAAGTATGGTGGCTTATCACAGTAAATCTCAGCCCTAGGAGATGGTCATGAGTTTAAAGCTAGCTTGGGCTACCAAGTGCGTTATTATTTCACATTACCAAAAGAAGAATAACTACAGCAGGATATTCTCAAGATATATATAATACCTAAGGAGTGTTAAGGCTTTGCCATTAGAAAAGGAATACAACACTAAATTCTGAAAACCTATGAATTATGAAACAATTATCATAACTAAAAGGCAAGCATATATAAATATAATAACTATCACTCAAATTAATTCACAATTTTATGTGATATTAATTTATGCCTACTTGTTTTTAAAAATTTGCAACATATAGACTTTGTAAAAGACTTTGAAATTATTTTTGTTTAACAGGGTATAGTAATAACAAGGTTTGAAAATTAGCTTTTATACAATTATGCTATGTGTTCAACTCCAACAGTGATATATATTGAAATAAACATACTATTTGTTTTGTTACTTTCAATAATAAGATTGCCTTTATAATTATGATCAATTATTTCAGAATTCAGAGGTTTTCAGAACTAAACCTGCATTCTTTCATAATGATAGAGCCCTAATAACTCTTTAGTTATCTTTGTTCTATTAAGAATATTTAAAGCATTTACATAAAAGTCTATTCAGCTATTTCACTCCAAATGAAAGATTGATCTTTGAAGTTTTATTGAAAAAGAAATAGTTTGTTTAGGAAATGTAAATACCCCTCATATAAATACCCCTGAGATTTTATTATGATAATTACCAACTATATTTTTGTATATTCCTCTCTAAAGTTAAATTCTTATAATTAGTTGCAAGTAATGTGCTGTAGAGAATTCTACCTGTATGAGCAATCAGGTCTCAAAGAGCAAAGTACCTCATTAAAGGAAAATATAACGATTGCCTGAATATTTTTCCAACAGAATAATTTCAATTTACACCTATTACTTTACTGAACTTTTTTTTTTACAATAGTCTTTTTCTGTTAAATCACATAATGAAAGTTAAGCTTTCAGATGCTTATTGCTGACAAATGAAGAAGTAGCAAAAGTTTCCACTTCAATCACGCAGGTGCTGCAGAAGTCAGAAGAGAAGAAACAGAGTGACAGCAGTTCAATTGTGGAAGATATGTCAAAAAATAATATGTAGGTAAATAACAACTAAAGCCTTGTTCAGCAGAATAATGAGACCAGTGTTGACAGCAGCCTGTGATGAAAGGAGGATCAAAATCACAGTAGAGCAAATCTGCATAGCATTTCTCATGTAGATCCATGTAAACCTTAATAAAATCATTGTTATATATGTTTAAGATATAGTAAAAATATTAACTGATGAGATGGGATTTTTGTTCAGAAAAATCAAACAATAAATCGTAAAAGAATATTCTTTGAATGAAATAACACTGGATAGAAAAAATCTGAGCCTAAATAAACAAATTGAAATAAATATTTTAAAGAGATTTGTACTTCCATGCTCCCTAAAGGATTGCAGTTTATAGATAACATGTGACGTCAACATAAATATGTATATGTGAATTAATTAATAAATAAAATGGGTAGGGAGCATGCAAGCTTATAGTCATGCACACAGAGATAGCTAAGAGACAAATAGGGTTATATTTCTCATTGTGGCACTGGAAAACTATTAAGTATCATTAATGTATTATTAAAATCATCATCATCAGTCTGGAGGTTCCTCAAAAAATTGGACATAGTACTATCTGAGGACCAAGCTATACAAGTCCAGGGAATATACCCAAGAGATGCTTCAGCATATAACAAGGACATATGCTCCACTATGTTAATAGCAGCCTTATTTATAATACCCAGAAGATGAAATCCACCCAGACGTCCTTCAACAGAGGAATGGATACAGAAAATGCTACACTTACCCAATGGAGTACTCAGCTAGTAAAAACAATGATTTCAGAAAATTCTTAGACAGATAGATGGTACTAAAAAATATCCTGACTGAGGTAACCCAATCCCAAAAGAACACACATAGTATGCACTCATTGATAAATGGATATTAGCCTAAAAGCTTGGAATACCAAATATACAATTCATAGACCACATGAAGCTCAAGAAGAGGGAAGACAAAAGTGTGGATACTTTGGTCCTTCTTAGAAGGGGGAGCAAAATACCCATAGGAGAAGGAGGAGCAGAGAAGGAAGGAAAGGCCATCTAGAGACTGCCCCACCTGGAGATCCAGGAGCATAGAGCCTTCCAGGAAATTTATGAAGTCATTGTTTGATTAATACAGGGAATTTAGGGGGCAGTAGTGTGGGGAAGGGAGGGGAGGGGGATGGGCTTCTGACAACTGAATTTGGTGCAGCACATTCCTTGTTGACCTGAGAATGGAATAAGTCTTCCATAGTCTCCAAAGTGTTTCCCCCCCCCCCTTTTTTTTTTTTCTCTCTCTCTTTTGGTTTTTCAAGACAGGGTTTCTCTGTGTAGCCCTGGCTGTCCTGGAACTCACTTTGTAGACCAGGCTGGCCTCGAACTCAGAAGTCTGCCTGCCTCTGCCTCCCAAGTTCTGCTCCAAAGTGTTTCTAGTCAGACATGTTGCAGGTGACTGGCTCCCAAGTGATGCTTAAGGGGAGACATGTGAGACTAAGGAACAGACTTACTGCAAGCCAAAGTGACTAATGACCTGAAGGGCCCAAACCAGATGGGTAGAGTTTGGTCTTCACTTCCAAACAACCAAACAAGAGCTGGGAGACAGTTAGATGAGTCTCCATCCTGTCTTGTCTTACACAGGCCTCTTCCTCCTGCCTGGTTCTGGGTCTCTGACCCACCCTCTACAAGTTTCTTATCTGGCTCTGGGCATGGAGATCTTGAGGCACAGTGGCTTTGAATCCCAAAGGAAAAGACAAGGAGATATCTGAGTTCAACATCATCTGAGACTAAGCAAGTTGCACACACCTTTAATCTGGGCCACACCTTCTACTGGAGACCTTCATAAGGACATTGGAAGAAGAAAGATTTTCTCTCTCTTCTTTCCCTGCTTGCCTCCTGGGTCTGAGCAACTGCTAGATCCTTGGACCTCTATTCACAACTGCACTGAACCTGAGACCTATATGAGAAAAGCAACATTTTAATAGATAGAGACACATAACCAGAGTACTTCAAGAATTCTGTCTGCAACCCTATAAGAGGAACAACAATATGAACTAACCAGAACACCCAGAGCTCGTGTCTCTAGCTGTATATGTAGCAGAAGATGGCCTAGTCGGCCATCATTGGGAAGAGAGGCCCCTTGGTCTTGCAAACTTTATATGCCCCAATACAGGGGAACCCATGTCCAAGAAATGGGAGTGTGTGGGTAGGGGAGCAGGGCAGGGTAGAGGGCATATAGGAACTTTTGGGACAGCATTCAAAATGTAAATTAAGAAAATATATAATAATAAAAAAAAAAAGAATTCTGAATCATTCTAAATACTACTTGCTGCCATTGGTCTTTCATGTGATTCTAGCCATCACTGTTCTTTAATGTTGAGGGTTGTACAGAATAGCACTTCCCTTCCCTACTCATAGTTTCTATTGTAACAGTACAAAACATGTGAATAGCACATGTGCACATTTTCATGTGTACATGAGTGGGTGCCCCCCCCACTTACACAATATCCACCAATCCCACATGATTTCTTTTTTTTTCTGTGAGAATAAGGATATACCCCAAAAGCATATTAATTGAAATGCTCTAGATTAAAAAAAAATTGAAATCAGTGAAGAATGGCCTCACTGTCAATTGAAATGAAAAACAAAAACCACTCACAGAAACAAATAATAGGGTGCTAATTATCAAGGTCAAAGGAGCTGTAGAAATGGGGACATAGTGGTCCAAAATGAGATATAATCAACATTTGTAGGATACATGATGGACACCATGATGTGGGTAGTAAATAATACACTGAGAGATCTCAAAGGTTCTTACCATGCAGAAATAAATAAATAAATAAATAAATAATAAACCAATATAAATTCTTCAAATGATTTATCGTGGTTATCTGTGAAGATGGAAACCTAAGATTGTATAGACTGTAAAACTCTATTGAGTCCCTCACATAGGAACCATCCCATATAGAGACACCCAAACCAGACATTATTACTGATGCCAAGAAATGCATGCTGACAAGAGCCTGATATAACTGTCTCCTGAGAGGCTCTGCCAGAGCCTGACATATACAGAAGTGGATGCTTGCTGCCAAACATTGAACTGATCATGGGGTCCCCAATGGAGGAAGGAGTTAGAGAAAGGATTGAAGGTGTTGAATGGGTTTGCAACCCCATAGGAAGAACAGCAATATCAACCAACCAGAGCTCCCAGGGTCTAAACCACCAACAAAGGAGTACACATGGAGGGACCCATGGCTCCAGCCATATATGTAGCAGAGGATGACCTTGTGGGACATTAATGGGAGAAGAGCCCTTAATCCTGTGAAGACTGATGCCCAGTGTAGGGGAAGTCGAGGGCAGGGAGTCAGGGATGGGTGGGTGAGTGGGTGGGGGTACACCCTCATAGAAGCAGGAAGGGGAATGGGAGGGGTGTATGTGTAAATTTGGAAAAGAGATAATATTTGAAATGTAAATCAATATCCAATAAAAATGAACACAACTTTTTATATTCTATAGAGTGGGGAAGTAATCGGTGCTTTGGACACTTAACACTTGCCCCTGCAGTCCTCACGTTTTCAGTGTCATGAAAAGTAAACAAAGAAAGAAAATAAAAAGAACAGTAGAAGTTTTTAGAATAGAAAAATCTAAAGGTATATGCAGTTTTTTACCTTTGGCTACGTACAAGATTTAGGTTTTAGCTGTGATGTTTTTCAGTTTTGTTTGTTTGTTTGTTTGTTTGTTTGTTTTGGTTTTTCGAGACAGGGTTTCTCTGTATCGTCCTAGCTGTCCTGGAACTCACTCTGTAGACCAGGCTGGCCTCGAACTCAGAAATCCGCCGGCCACTGCCTCCCTAGTCCTGGGATTAAAGGCATGCGCCACCACGCCCGGCCTGATGTTTTTCAGTTTTAAACATGGAGTTTCTTTCTACATTGCTATTAAACTATGTTTACAATATCTCATGTATATGAATATATAATATGTGACATGAACATATGCATGTGTGTATATTTAGAGATGTTTGATTTATATAAATATAGATGAGGTCGCTTGAGATAATGCAGATATTATACATTATATTATTTCTGCATTGCCTTTCTAGAACATAATATACAAGAAAAATATTTTAAAGAACATAAGCTAATAAGTTCTTAAGATGAATGATCTCTTTGCCTGTCGTGTTTAAAGATAACTTTAAAACCTTGTACTTCTATAAATTCACATTCATGGATGGAGATTGAGATGCCTGGTAACTATAAAATTGAACTTTCCATTAATTGAACTTGCTGTTTGTTAAGTGTTTTAAATTTGTATTTATTCAAAATTTGAAATGTATAGACACAATGTGAAGATTTCATTTCATATATTGTGTTCATTTGTTGAAAATTATATATCTTTCTCTATCTCTATCTCTATATACTATAAGGAACTAGAGTGAAATGCATGAGTCTGGATACAAAGCTTCTGTAATATAGGTGCATTATGACAGAGTTAAGTAGTAGTCTAGGAAATGAGAATTTATTGGATTCAGGCTATATTTTAAAATGGTTTACTCTGTACTTTTGAGATAACTAAATATTGTAAGAGAGCTAGAGGCACTTGGATGCCCTTAGAAATGGGATAAATGACATTTTTAAATTCAAAGAAGGGATATATAGAAAAGAGAAATTATAGAGGACACATGAGCCCCAATTTTGATCTGAGTATTTTGTATTCCTTCAGGGAAACCTCAAAGGCAATTCTCTGTATTATTTGGAAATTGGGATAGATGTTTGTTCTCATTCTGTGATCAGTTTGAACAACTAGATTATATTAAACCCATGGGACAAGGTGATGCTAACTGTTTTCAACACTGAGTGTCTATTAGATACAGATGAACTATTTTAAAGGATATTTATAGACAAATACTACCAAACCAATTAAGTTAACACAAGCACACATACTTTTAAAAAGCTTTTTGTGTGTTGTGATTTTGTAGCCATATTGGAGAACCACTGACTTGGATGAATTAAAGAGAATATATCTGATCTCTATTTCCTAATGTACATACACTTGTAACTGTGAGTCCAAAGAGAAAAGGGATACTGGAGAAGAATTCTACAGGAAAGAGCAAGAAGAAGCAATCAAACAAGCATGAAAATGTGATTATCCTCTGAAACCCAGAAAAGGAAGCTATACGACTAAGATGTTTCATCATGTCTGAACAAAGAAAAAGTACTGAGCAAAACCACGAGTGGATTACAGAAATAAATGGCAATCAAGTTATAGTACATTATTTTACATACCTTTTCCATTTTTGAACAACGTACCTGTCTTCATCTTTGACAGTGTTAATCTCCTAACAGTTACAGCACTTATTTCATCTGCTTTGGCTGTGACTATAAATTTTCTCACCAAACTAAATATCTTCCATATCTTTCTGATTTACTTGTTGCAGAAAATAAATAAATAAATAAATAAATAAATAAATAAATAAATAAATAAATAAACAAACAAACCACCATGGTCCAAGGTCCAGCACTTTCTGCCAAAACTAATTATACATACTTCTGAGTTTGGTGTCACTCAAATTCTAATCACAACAGCATAAAGAAGCTAGATTCTCCTTACTAACTAATATAATAAATCTTACACCTAGTCCAGTTTCAGATAATAGTCCTTATTTATCGGTGAATTCTTATAATTCTTTCATTGTGGTTATTCTTCTCAGACTTTGGTCTTTCAGACTCAGAACAGAATGGGCAATTAAACTCTACATAGAGAGTGCTAATGCTTTGGCCATAGCACTAAACTCTTTTACATTCTTATGGTTATACATCATTCCAAACCATATGTCATTAATTTAAAAATTCTCCACAGGGGTACTCTTGGCTCCTGCTGGATATGTAGCCTTATCTGACACCACAGGGAAGGATGCCCCTGCGACCTGTGGAGGATAGATGATCCAGAATAGGGGAATACTAGACTTCAGAGACAGGAGTGATCAGTCGATGACCACCCTCATCGAGGCAGGGGTGAGGAAGGATAGGAGAGGAGCTTTCTGAAGGGGAAACGGGAAGGGTGATAGCATTTGAAATGTAAATAAATAACATAACCAATTTTAAAACGTATTTAATTTGTATTCTTTTTTTATAAAGTATTATAATTACATGGCATTTTTCAAAATACCTGCAAGTAAGCATTAAATAAATGTAGCATGTAAAGCTATGTGTATGGGCTTATAACTGTCAAAATCAATAGTGTTTCTAAATATTCCCTTAAATAAATTACCGTGGTTCTCATAATTTCTCTTAATGATGTCTCTGCACATCAGTTGTCACAATAAGCCTCAGATTTTCACATTGTTATCCTCCTTAATTTTACAGTTTCTGCAAGATTATCCACACAAAGTTATCTTTTCCTCATGCCTCTTCTTAAACTTTCTGACCCATTCCCTTTTCTGGAGAAATGGAATGTACCCACCGATAGTCATGGGATATCTTTGAACTCACAGCCATGCCATAATGTTTTGGTAATGTTAACATTTTTTTGAATATCAATACAGAACAGAAAACTTTATAGTAAGACCAGGAAGGAAAGAAGAAGAAAGAGTAGGAGAAGGAAAAGGAGAAGGAGGAGGAGGAAGAGGAAGAGGAGGAGACAACTTCATAAACTATGTAAATAGATCAATACAATCATTTTGTTGAAATGTGAAAATTGATCCCCTTACATTGGATAATATGATTAATTGCTATTAAAATACTGATTCAACATTGCTGCTCTTCTAATATTCAATATAGATTTGATTGGAGATTTTTGGTAGATGGCAATGATGTTGGGCCTGAATTTCAATATGTACATGAAGTATTCTCCACGGTTTCCCAAAATTTTTACTATACTATTGGTCTATCATTTAGCAGAATTGAACTTTTGACTAATCTAGAAGTCATTGCATTGACTTTCCTTCCACAATTTTCTATTGTTATTCTCAGATTTAAGAAGATACCATATTTGTTATCATTTGTGCTGCTTAAGGTAATTTGAACAAAAGTGGCCCTGTAGGTTCAACGACTTGAATATTTGTTTGCCCTTTAGTGGAACTGTTTAGGGAGTATTAGAATGAAAAATAATTAAAAAAAAAAGAATATATGGACTTGGAGTAATTGTGTCACCTAGGGCAGGCTTTCCAATTTTAAAGGCCCACATGTGATTCCATTCCCAGTTCTCTTCCTCTCTTCACATCTGCTTCTCCCTCTCCCGCTTTCTGATTATCATGATTTTTTGAATCAAATATAAGTTCTCAGTTACATTACAAGCACTATTTCTGCCTCTCTAATGTCATGTTCTCACTCTGTAAAATTAAGCCCTACTAAATATTTTATTCTTTAATTTGCCTTGGTTATATTTTCTCATTGCATTGGAAAAGTAACTGATAACCTCTCTTATACCTCTTATCCCTGTATTTAGGACATTGTATTCTTGGAATATAGCATATTTCAAATTATTATCTCACCTATCATATTTCACCAGGGCTTTTAAACAGCTATTGCAAACATGAAGTTACAGCATCTGTAGTTGCCTGCATTGGATCTTCACAAGTTTAGGCTGCCAAAAGCACAAGAGGGGGTAAGTCAGGGGTTCAGGGTCAGGTGTGGGGAGAAAGGAGGGAAGGCTAGATGGCCATGAAAATGAATGGAAATCTGTAGCTGACAGGGGTATGGAGAAAGAGGGATTCTCCAGGAAGAGACAGAGACCTGGGATAAGGGGGTTGCCCAAGAATTAATGGTCCTTAGCTGTGATTCATAGCACTGGGGTGATGGAACCTGAAGAGGCCACTTCCTGTAGTCAGGCAGCTACTCCAATAGAGGAATAGAAATACCAACTCATACACAAAACTTTCAACCCAAAATTTATTCTGTCTGCATGAAATGGAGAGATGGAAAATAAAGTACAGACTGAGAAAATGGCGAAGCAATAACCAGACGAACCTGAGACCCATCCCATGGGCAAGCACAAATCCCAGAAACTATTAATGATTACTCTGTTATGCTTGCAGACAAGAGTCTACCATGGTATAAGAGGAAGTATTGTGGACCCTAATGGGTTAGGAATTCAACAAGAAGACCATCAGAATAAAGTCACCTGGATTCTTGGGGCTGTCAGAGACTGAACCATCAACCAAATAATATACATGGGCTGGACCTAGGCCTCCTCATACATATGTAGCAGATTGTAGTTTGGTCATGTGGGTCCCCAACAACTGGAGCAGGGCTATCCCAAAATCTATTGCCTGTATGTGGGATATGTTCTAGCTGGGCTGCCTTGTCTGGCCTCAGTGAAAGAGGATGCTCCTAGCCTCAGAGAAACTTGATGTGTCAGGGTGGGGGATATACATAGGGGGCCATTCTCTCAGAGGAGGACTAGAGGATGCCAATAGGGAAATGATAGTGGGAAGGGCTGACTGGGAGCAGGACAATAAACAGGATATAAAGTGAATACATAGAAAAAATAATAATTTAATTTTTTAAATGGCCAACATTAGAAAGTGCACATAAGTATTATTCCCTGATAAAACCTTGGGAACTGCTGGATTATAGGGGAAAATTGGTGAGCCCAGAAAGCTCTAATGTATAATTTCAGGCTCATGCAACAGTCCCATAAATGGCCCTCACTAAAATCAGTGAGCATTAGTGAATTGCAGAAAAAAACAAAAGGAAATTAATGTACAGCCAAGGATCAGCACACCACACCACAAATAACATCTCCTCCTGCCTCAGAGGATGTCTGCATAAACCTGGGACACACAGCTTCACCTGCCTTCCAGGAGACTTGCCCCAACTGCCAGATAACACCAAAGGCAAACAGATGGCGAAGGGCAAACTGTAAGAACACAATGAACAGAAGCCAATGTAATATGTCATCCTCAAAACCCAGCAAGCTCTGAATATTATACTATACCTGAAGAACAACACTGAGACCATATACCCCATCTCAGGAAAATCAGAGGCCTTTAAAAGTGATATAAATAATTCCCTAAGAAATATGGGAAAACACAAATCAAATAGGTAGAAGTCATTAAAGAGGAACAAAAAAAAAATCTTTAAAGAAATACAGGAAAATGTAATCAAGCAAGTGAAGCAATAGAAACTCCAAATAATCCTAGAATGGAACAACTCTCTATTTATTGATCATTAGGTCAGAGAAAAAAAAAAAGACACTCGCAAATTCAATGAAAATGACAGAATAACATACCCAAAAGTGTGGGACAAAAAAAGCAGTGCTAAGAGCAAAACTCAGCACTAAAGGTCTTCAGAGAAACATTAGAGAGATGTCATACAAGCAAATAATAGCACACTTGAAAGCTCTAGAATAAAAAGAAACAAACACACCCAAGAGAAGTAGAAGGCATGAAATAGTCAAAATTGGGGTTGTAACCAATCAATTAGAAACAAAGAGAACTTCTGGAATCCAGCTTCTTGAGCTCTTTGTATATATTAGATATTAGTCCCCTATCAGATTTAGGATTGGTAAAAAATCCTTTCCCAATCTGTTGGTGGCCTTTTTGTCTTATTGACAGTGTCTTTTGCCTTATAGAATCTTTGCAGTTTCATGAGGTCCCATTTGTCAATTTTTGATCTTACAGCACAAGCCATTGCTGTTCTGTTTAGGAATTTTTCCCCAGTGCACATATCTTCGAGGCTTTCCCCCACTTTCTTCTCTATAAATTTCAGTGTCTCTGTTTTTATGTGGAGGTCTTTGATCCACTTAGACTTGAGCTTTGTACAAGGAGATAAGAATGGATCAATTCGCATTCTTCTACATGATAATTGCCAGTTGTGCTAGCACCATTTGTTGAATATGCTCTTTTTTTCCACTGGATGGTTTTAGCTCCCTTGTCAAAGATTTAGTGACCATAGGTGTGTGGATTCATTTCTGGATCTACAATTCTATTCCATTGATATAACTGGCTGTTGCTGTACCAGTGTCATGCAGTTTTTATCACAATTGCTCTGTAGTACAGCTTGAGGTCAGGCATGGTGATTCCGCCAGAGGTTCTTTTATTGGTGAGAAGAGTTTTTGCTAAACTAGGTTTTTTTGTTTTTCCACATGAATTTGCAAATTGCCCTTTCTAACTCAGTGAAGAATTGAGTTGGAATTTTGATGGGGATTGCATTGAATCTGTAGATTGCTTTTGGCAGGATAGCCATTTTGACTATATTAATCCTTGGTCTTGCAAACTTTATATGCCTCAGTAGAAGGGAACATCAGGGCCAAGAAGTGGGAGTGGGTGGGTAGGGGAATAGGGCAGGAGGTGGGTGTAGGGTACTTTCACATAGCATTTGAAATATTTGAAATGTAAATAAAGAAAATATCTAATAAATTTTTAAAAAAAAATATCTAATTAAGAAAAAATAAAAAAGTAAAAAAAAAAAAATAACCCAAACAAACAAACAAACAATCAAGCAAACAAACAAAAAACTAGGATAGCCAAAACAATCCTGAACAATCAGAGAATGTCTGGAGCAATCAGTGTCTCTGACCTGAAGCTGTATTACAGAGCAAGAGAGATAAATATTGCATGGTACTGGGACAGAAACCAACATTTTGATCAAGGTAATAAAATCAAAGAGCCAAAAATAAATTCACATACCTATGGACACTTAATTTTTGACTAAAAAGCCAAATTCATGTAAAGGAAAAAGGAAAGCATATTCAACAAATGGTCTAACTGGATGTGTGCTTGTAGACGGAAGTGCATAGATCCATATTCATCACCATGCACAATTCTCAAATCTAAGTAGATCAAACCTCAACATAAAATCTGATGCACTCCTGATATAGCAGTCTCGTGGGAGGCTATACCAGTGCCTGGCAAACACGGAAGTGGATGCTCACAGTCAGCTATTAGTTGGAACACAGGACTCCCAAGGAAGGAGCTAGAGAAAGTACCCAAGGAGCTGAAGGAGTCTTCAACCCTATAGGTGGAAGAATAACATGAACTAACTAGTTCCCCCTGTGCTCATGTCTCTAGCTGCATATATGNAAAAAAAAATCTGATGCACTAAATCTCATAGAAGAGAAAACAGAAAATGGCATTGAACATATTAGTGTAGGAGATAATTTCATGAACAGGGCACCTATCGCTGAGGCACTAGGGTCAACAATTGAGAAATATTACCCATTTGAAGCTTAAAAGCTCATATAAGGGAAAGGATATTGCCCACAGTATAAAACAGCAGCCTACAGATTGGGTAAAGATCTTCACTAACTCTATGCATGACAGAGGTCCAGTATCCAAAATATATGTAGAACTCAAGAATTCAGACTTAAACAAACCAAATAACCCAATTAAAATTGGGGCACATCACTAACTATACAATTCTCAACTGAAGAATATCAAGTGACTGAGAAGCACTTAAAGAAATGCTCAAAATCTTTTGTCATCAAAATCAAAATGACCTTGAGATTCCACCTTACACCAACCAGAATGGCTAAGATCAAGAACTCATGTAATATTACATCTAGGCCAGGATGTGGAAAAAGGAGAACACTTTCATTTCTGGTAGAATATCTTTCTTTTTTTATTTTTATTTTTTATTTTTATTTTTTCTTGGTTTGTATCTGGTAGATCTGGACTTGGCACTACATTTACAATTAGAAAATATAGATGAAAGAAAGCTACGCTCTATGGCATCTGTAGAACTTTTAGATGATTAAGAGAGGGGGCACTAGAACTGTGTGGTGAACTAAACTCGGTATAAGACAGAAGAAATGGATATTAAGATGTTTGCTCAGCTGTTTCTCTTTATGTTGTAAATAAGCTTACTTCACTTCTGAGTCTCATATCAGTAGGATTGGGGCACTATGTCTTTTGAACTGGATGTGTATACACTGTGTTAAGCAAATTTTCTAGTTTAATGGTAAATAAAGTACAATGTACTTAAGCATAATTTATTGAGTTATTTGTCTGAAACACACAAATGAGACAGAGCAAGACATATAAAAATCAGCATTTCATTCTGCTCGATATATTTTTAATCACTAAGGTCCCTATAGATCATTGTTACAGCTTCACAATTTGTGGTAATTCAAAGGATAGTCTCTCTTGCCGACCTGTTTACTCTATCAGTAAAAATGTGTTATTTCACCTTGACTATATTGTTATTGATTTCATATTAAATACTAAGTTACAAAGTGATAGCATGGAACTTTCTCCTTAGTTAAAATTTTCAGTTTTGTCTATTTCTATAGTCAAAAGTTGTGATATCCGTATTGAATAGTAACTCAAACTCTATTTTTGGAATTAAAAAAAGAAATTTCAAAGAAAAGAACACAATTTAAAACATCAAAGTTAAGGCACTATTTTCTAAAAAGGATTTTGAGTATAATAGCTAGAAACAGGGAGTCTGAGAGACAGAGAAGGAGAATGAGCACGCTATATTAACAATTCTTTGGTAAAACTAAGTTCTTTCCTGAATATTCTTTTTTGTTACAAATTTCATTCAATATCTAAAAGAATTACTTCCTTAAAATTCAAAAATAATTCTAACAATAACATTGTAGATTCATAACCTGGTATTCTTTTCTTATCCTAAAATTTTGCTGGAAATGAGAAATATGTAATTTCATAATAGTACTGTCCTTCATTATTTAAATTTCAGGATGATTAATTATGGTGCCAAACATAAAAGTAATTTTATTATTATCATACTCATTCCATGATACAAAACAAGAGGAAGAAATGAGTTGGGTGCACATTGTCTGGACATTTTTCAATTATTGAATAATAATTTCTTAATGAAACAAGAGGAAAATTATTGTTACAGGACACAAGACAGAGTTACAGAAAAAAAAAAAAAAAAAGATCAGTGGATGCTGAGACATTTACCACATGACCAACTTCTAGAAAACAACTTTTTTTTTTCGTCAAACAAATATAAGTGTTTGTTAACTCCTTTCAATTCATTTGGCTGTAGAAATATAGGCTGTGAAGAAATAAGTAACACTTAGGGATAACAGTGAGTTGGTGTCAAACCAACCTAGTATAAAATGCTTATAGCCAAACTATATTCTGAAAATGATTCACTGCTACGAGGACCTATAAATTGGTAAAGCCTTATTTCTTAAAGCTGGTTGAAGAATATGGTTTT
>LR750764.1:122408-178477 GCA_902729485.2 Mus minutoides
CTCCTTTCAATTCATTTGGCTGTAGAAATATAGGCTGTGAAGAAATAAGTAACACTTAGGGATAACAGTGAGTTGGTGTCAAACCAACCTAGTATAAAATGCTTATAGCCAAACTATATTCTGAAAATGATTCACTGCTACGAGGACCTATAAATTGGTAAAGCCTTATTTCTTAAAGCTGGTTGAAGAATATGGTTTTACTTTTTTTTACTGTGCACAACAAATCATTCAGCTTTCCTTATCTTCATAGGTAATTAATTCATTGAAGTAAAATATTCTATTTTGAATTTCTTATTTTTATTGGAATACTATTAGTGTATCCATACTTTCTTTGGGACTTTATTTTTTATATTTATTAGTTAGTTAGTTAGTTAGTTAGTTAGTTAGTTAGTTAGTTAGTTAGTTTTTGAGACAGGATTTCTCTGTATAGCCCTGGCTGTCCTGGAACTCACTTTGTAGACAAGGCTGGCCTCAAACTCAGAAATCCACCTGCCTTAGCCTCCTGAGTTCTGGGATTAAAGGCATGCACCACCACACCCAGATCTTTGGGACTTTCTTTTACTACCAGGTTCATGTATTAAACAACATAATGCTCTTCTTATTTTTTTTTAATGTTTATTGCTGTGAAGAGATACCATGGCCATAGAAATTCCTTTTTTGTTTTTAATTTATTTATTTCTATTTTTATTAGATATTTTCTTTATTTACATTTCAAGTGTTATCCCTTTCCTAATTTCCCCTCCAAAAACCCCCTATCTCTTCCCCACTGCTCACCCACCTGTCCACTCCTACTTCCTGGCCCTAGATGTACCCTATACTGGGACATAGAACCATCACGGGACTAAGGGCCTCTCCTCCCATTGATGGCTAACTAGGCCGTCCTCTGCTATATCTGCAGCTGGAGCCATGAGTCTCACTATGTGTTTTCTTTGGTTGGTAGTTTAGTCCCAGGGAGCTCTAGAGATACTTGTTAGTTCATATCGTTCCTCCTATGGGGCTTCTTACAAGACAAAACATGTAATTAGGAGCCTGCTTATTGTTTCAGAATTTTAGTTCATTAACATTGTGGTACCAAGCAAGAAAGCATGCAGGCAGACTCTGGAGCTGTAGTTGATACCTACATCCTGATCTTTAGGCTGAGCGACTCACTCTGGGCTTAACATGTGCTTTTGAAACAAAAGCCACTCCCAGTCACACACTTCCTCAAACACATCCTAATTATTCTAACCATTTTAAATAGTGTCACTCCATGGATACTACTTATTCAAGTATATGTGCAGATGTCTGTCATTCTTTTTCAAACTAACATATTCCACTCCCTGGCTCCTTTGGCTTTTAGCCACAGGATAATGAAAATAAAATCTTCTAATCTCCTACAGAATATCTCACTTATCTCTCAGCATTAAGTGATTTTTTGTCCCAAGCCAAATCCAAAGTCATCCTTCAAACTTCATAAAGCCATAGTCATTATGACCAATACCTCATTATGCTTGCATCATTTTTTTTTTAAATTAGGAGTTACTATTGCTGTGCTGATGTACAGTACCAAAAGCAAGGTGTGGAGAAAGAGGGTTTTTCTGTTTTTGTTTTTTGGTTTTTGGTTTTTTTCTCTCTCTTTATTAGATATTTTCTTCATTTACATTTCAAGTGTTATCCAGAAATTTCCCCATACCCTCCCCCATCCCTGCCCTGCTCCCCTAACCACCCCCTCCCACATAATGGCCCTGGCGTTCCCCTGTACTGGGGCATATAAAGTCTGCATGACCAAGGGGCCTCTCCTCCCAATGATGGCCAACTAGGCCATCTTCTTCCATATATGCAGCTAGGGACATGAGCACAGGGGGAACTAGTTAGTTCATGTTATTCTTCCACCTATAGGGTTGAAGACCCCTTCAGCTCCTGAGACACCAGCCAGGAGAGAGAAAGGGGTTTTATTTTGATTGCATGTCCAGTGCCATAGTTCATTGAAGAAATTAAGGACAGTAACTCAATCAAGGTTGCAACCTAGAAGCTGTGGCTTATACGGAGACATCGAAAAGTTGGTGTTTATTGTCCTATTCATCATGGATTGCTGATCTTGCTTTCTTAGAACACAAGAACACAAGCTTGGGATGTCAGCACCTTGAAAAGAACAGTAAATAACCACTTATCATTAATTAAGGATACATCCAGATCTTATGGAGGCATTCTCTATTGGGGTTCCCTCCTTTCATATAATAGCAGCTTGTTCAAGTTGATATAAAACTAGCCAGCACATAGGAGAAGCTTCAAAAAGTAGTATATTGACACTGAGTGGTCTCAGCCATAGTCTACACTAATGGGAGCTTCTATTTTTCTTTCTCTTTTTCTGTTATTTTTTTGATTGGACATTTTCTTTATTTACACTTCAAATGTTATCCCCTTTCCTGGTTTCCCATCTAAACTTCAAATGAATCATTCCAGCTCAGAGCAATAAAATATGGAGATAACTTATCTTAAATAATCTTAATTTGTGTCACACATCATTTTTTATATTTTTGCTTTCCCGTGACATAATATTTTATTAATTATTGGAGAATTTTGTACAAGGCATATCGATCACACTTCCTTCCACATTTACATGAATAAGTTACAGAAATCACTCAAATATATCAGAATATTCATTAAAATGAAATATTTTAATCTAATTTTAAACTTTAATTTTAGCTTCATTTACTTGACTGTAGGCATACCTAAATAAAGTATGAAGCTATAGTCTGATTAACAAATGGATCACACCTGTATAATTTAAAACATTTTATTAAATTTATTTATTTATTTATGTGTGTGTATTTTCTTGTGTTGAGGTCAGAAAACAACCTGCTGGCATAGGCTCTCCTTTTCTACCATGTGAGTTTGGGAATCAGTTTTCTTCTGTATTGGTTCTGTGTGACTTTATTTACTTAAGCATCTTGCTGGGTCTTGCAAAATTTTGTATGAGTATATCCATAATCCTTTGTTTTAAATTTAAAGTTTATCTTGCCTTAATGTTAATTATATTCATTTGTTGGGGAATAGAACACTAGAATTTAACTATCTTATTAAGCCATAGTATTATACTTTTGAACCTACCTGTTATCTTCCCCCACCTACAGACATTCTTCTCAGTCTCTAACAATCACGGTTCTGTGTATCACTATATATTTAAGAACAAAGAACACAAGGACATTTTGGCCATCATTGGGAAGAGAGGCCCCTTGGTCATGCAGACTTTGTATGCCCCAATACAGGGGAAAGCCAGGGCTAAGATGTGGGAGCGGGTGGGTAGGGGAGCAGGGCTGGGAGGGGGGAGGGTATAGGGAACTTTCTGGATAACACTTGAAATGTAAATGAAGAAAATATCTAATAAAAGTTGAAAAAAATTAAAAATGAAAGCCAAAATATTAAATGAATACAAAAATCAAAAAAAAAATTTTTACTTCATTTGTTTTGAAGTTGCTTCTTTTGGTAATTTTTATAAAGCTCACACTTTAGATTCTACTCTTAGAGTTATATTATGTTTTTATTTTTTCACAGTTACCTCTAATATCTTCCAGATCCTATCATATCATCACAGAGTACAGGACATCATTATGGACAGTATACACTGAGTAATTGTGAAATTATGCTACTTTTATTTATTATTTCAGTGGTAATTTGAGTCTTTCTCCTAGCTGTTGTGAAAAATAGTGCCATGAATATAAAACAAAAATACACTTGTCCAGTGAAAGAAGCATTCTGTAAAGCAGCAACACATACATAAAAATAATAAAACAAAGTGATCTCTGCATCTGACCTGTGGTTAGTATCAAGTGTGTAAGGAGCTTATATTAGTAACAAGAACATTAACAATAACAATTAAAATTTTACTAAATATCTATGTAGACATCTATCAATAGAACACATGTAAATGACCAGCTTATGTGTGGGAAAATCCTATAATATTTTTAATCAGTAATGAAATGTAAATCAAACCTGGGAAATTTGGTTGATGAAAATAATGCTTTCTGTGCAATCCTGATACATAACACACCTTCATGTACATCATGGATGTAGTGAAATGATACATTGCATTATGAGATACCAGAGACAACAATAATCAATGAGTGAATGTAGATGAAAATATCTCTGGTGATTATTTAAATTAATCTAGGCCTTTTAGGGGAACTTCATGGAGATTTTTGAAAGAACAATCAAACAAAACCTAAAAGAAGAAGTAATTCAACATCTAGCCACACATAGTAGTGTGTTCAGAAAATGAGTGGAAGGACTATTAAGCAGTAATTATAACTTTAGAAAAATGTACATAACTTGTTCTTTTACTAGAAACCTGACATCAAGAATAGTCTGGATGATGTTATGTGGGTGAAAATATCTCCCATCCATCTTATATATATATATATATTTGCTTGTCTATGTCTGATGCTAAACATTTTTACCTTAAATTCAAATTTTGCTCATATTGTTATCTTTCTGGCTTATAGTAACTTTAATACAATTACACATAAAATGGGGATATCTTCACTTTTTAGATAATATTTCAGTGGAATAATTGGCAGAATGTCACTAAAACTCTAAATAAAGGCAATGTTTAATTACAAGTACAAACTCTGAGCAGCTTTCTCAGAAAGCAAAATTCTGGTGAGGGTCTGAACAAGAACACACAAGAGAGTAATCTTTCTCTTAAAATCCAGGACTGTGTTCTTGCATACTAATTAAATTATGACAGTTTCATTTAAAAAATACAGACATACCACTTGCCCCAAGGATATATTTTATTATCAGGAGGAATATGGACTATTATTCGGCGTCAGGAAATAAAAGCAATTTAATTATAATCTCTCTGGAAGCTATAGCATCAACTGAGTAGTCATCTGTAACATCCATGATGATTGTATTTTACAAGCTATGAGATATTGTCATTAATATATGTATATTTTTATATACTGAGTCTACTACATTGGTTTCATGATTGCATCTCTCTGCTTGTTGCTGTAAAATATCTGGTACTTTTATAATTTTTTTTCACTCACACATATTTAGAAAGTGACTGAAAGTAAAAGATAAGGAAGTGTTCTATGAACTTCTATGTAGAGCTCCTTTGTATTTTATTATAAAACATTCTTCTGAGATTAAAAGATTCCATGAGACGTCCTGAGCTTTTGAAATTAGTTTTCACAGTTCATATATGCCTTAACCAAACATAGTGTGTTGCCTAATGATGTTAATGGAAATTTATTCCTTCTAATTAAAGACAGATGTAGATCTAAATTTCAAGAAATGGAAAAAAGCTGTAATTCCTTGATACTATCATAATTTTTCTGGTTTTGCACACATCAGGGTCCTTGTGAGCGCCCAATGAGCCTAACACAGATGCACATTAATTATCCATCTCCTAATGACTAGGATTTCAGTATAAATGCTAAACCATTCATTACACATTCCTCTCAACTTCACATTGCCCCAGAGACATGGACAAGAAGCACACCACTTGGCAACATTAATTGAACCCTATTAACTCATAAAATTTATGAAAAGTGTGACTATTAATTTAAAAAAAAATCATTCATTTAGTCCACTAAACCCACATTGTAAAATGATCATTTTTCTAGTGTTGTACATTGAGCATTAGTCAATGTATCTGCTCACAGATGGTTAATTATTAGAAATATATCAACACCATTATCCTAGTGATTCAATGAACCAGGCTAATTTTCCATCTTGGTAGGCAGTCACATTGGTAGTTCACTGGATAAGCAAATCTAGATAGAAGTATAAAAAACTAGGAAAATACTTTGATAAATTCATAAATACTGATTCACTTTCACATTATTCAACTTTAAATTTGGTTATTTTTTTTTTTTTAACTTGGGCACTTGCCATAGAATTTAGGGCAATTTTTGTGTGTTTGGTACATTTTTTCTACTAATTCTCTAATGATTATTGAGGGATATTCCAAAGACAATTGTTTGCATTCACACTCTAAAAGATTGTCTAAGCAAGTTATTTTAAATTTATGTCTTGTTAATACCATCCACTTTTTCCATATCCTGTATTTTATTGAAATATATTCCTTTCTCATACAATATAACTTTTTACAGTTTTCCTCCTTCAATTCCTTTGAATTCCTTTCTCAAATTTTCTATAACTCTGAATTCACTCTTTTTTTTTTTTTTTGTCGAAAATTAGAAAAAAAATTAGGCCCAAAAGCGATAATACCCAAACATGATATAATAAACTATAATAAAATGAAATAAATATAAGGATATTGAAGTTAGACATGGCAATCTAAGAAGAAGAAAAAAAGACTCAAGAGCAGACACAAGTGGCAGAGACTCACACGTTTTCACAGCAACAAGTCTTATAAAAGTACTAAGCTGAACACTATAATATATATGCAGGGGCCCAGATACGGAACAATTTTGGCTCGGTGCTTCCTGGTTCAGTTGCTATGTGTTCATATGTGCCTTGGTTAGTTCACTCAAAGGTCCTGGTGTCCTGGTATCTATCTCTTAAAATCTTTCTGCCATTTCTTCCTCAGAATTCCCTGAGGTATGAGGGAAGGGATTTGATGGAGACCTCCAATTTAGACTCTTTCTCGAGATGATGTCTAGAAGTGGGTCTCTGCATGTGTTTTCATCTAATGCCAGAGAAAACCTCTCAGGTGATAACTAGATAAGGAACGGTCTATGAATATAGAAGAATATCATTAGTACTCAATTTTTTTTTTTTTTAATGAAAACCAGTCATGTGTGCTTTTACTCTAGGTCTCTAGGCTATCTAGTCTCCGGCTCCTGGTCTACCAAGCCATGGCAGGGATGGGTTCCTTCCTGTGGAGTGAGCTTTAGATCAAATCAGACATGAGTTGGCTACTCTTACAAGTTCTGTTCACTGATGCACTAGCATATTTTTTCAAGAAGTACAGATTGTAAGTCAAAGGTACTGTGGTGTGAGTGTTTTTCTGCTTTCCACAAAATAGAGTCTAGAAGTAGGTATAAAGTTTTCATGTAAGCTACAACTGGACTTTTTCATGTTCAATGAGTTGTTGCCACGGACCGGGCCTAGTAAGACCCCCTCAATGCGTGGGGATCAGGGGTTTGGACAGATGGGCATGGAGTCGGAGGAAGTGGGGTGACAAACAGACTCAACACAAGGAAGTGTGGATCTGAATGCAATTTGTCAAATTGAGCATCAGACTTTTTATACTGAAGAAAATAGGGAAGTTAGGTGACACACCATAAATGTACAATGGGGTTACTAGAGGTTACTGGATTCTTACACAAAACAGAGGAATGCAAACACGGAAGAACTGGGAAAAAATTCAATGTTAAAACAAAAACAACTCCACCTAAGGTCAGCTTAAACTTAGAAGGGCTTCGAGAGCTTGACATAGTCCACATTCCCCCTAGGCCATTGTAAATACTTGTATATGGGTGTAACTCAGCTAGCTATAGTTCTAAGTATCTAGTCTGGTTCCTCCACAGGTCACAAACTTCCTTATTCCTAGATAGTGGCAAATTCCTATGTAGGACTGTGACTTGGCTATCCATGCCCAGGGTCAGATCAAGGACTGCCTAGAATCTAACTTAACTCTATGTCAAAATATGAATCCTTAGGAGTACTTTTAATGAAGCAATATTAAGGGAAAGCACACAGATCCATTTACCAACTAAAGCAAGGACATTGGAGCATTCTTAATACAGGATGCCAAGATTCCAGGAGGCAGGTCACTACTGGAGTAGATGTAGCAAGTTGTTTGGTATTATTGTCAACAATAGGATCCTTTCTGTCAGTTTGCAGAGACCAACCTTTTATTTTACCAACAGCATGGGTTCTTTGAGGATTTCTATGGACACTTTGGCCAACAACTGAATTCAATATAATGTAGTTCTACCACTGGAAGTCATTCATAATGAAAGGACTCCAGTAGGGAGACCTCCACTCAATTTACGGGATATTGGCGAACCCCCCAAGAACTCACAGAAGACCAGGCTTGATGCAAATCACATGAGGCTTTATTCGGGGAAAGCCAAAGCTCTGGGGACGACTCATATCCCGGAAGTGGATAGAGGAGTCAACCCTGATGGAAAAGAGGACCCAGTTTTTATGGTCCCTCAAGGGGGAGAGAAGGAGGAGGGGGAGTTTGGGATTTTCCTGTACTAACAATATCTATTCTTTCTAAAGTAAAATGGGTACAAAGAAAATGTCATGGGTACGAGGTAGATGGAATGGGTGCACAGAATGGGTGCACAGAGGTTTGTCACGCTCAGATACACAGGTGCATAGTGAAATTCTTACCACAAACACTTGGCTGTGAGCTGTATTTCAATCCATCAACCAAACCTCAAACACTTGGCAGTGAGCTATAACAGTGGGCAAATACATGCATTCAAAGAACAGTAGGGGCAAGCACACAGATTCAAGAAATGTTCAGGCTATTATATTCAGCTATGTTTTTTGTTTGTATGTTTGTTTTGTTTTGGTTGGTTGGATTTTGTTTTTGTTTTTTGTTTTTTGATTCAGAATGTCATCTCCTATGCCAATATGTTCAAGCATATTCTGCCCTTCTCTTCTATCAGGTTCAGAGTATATATTTGTATATTGATATCTTTGAAGCACTTGGACTTGTGTTTGTTCAGTGTAATAAGTTGGATGTCTTATCATTCCTGTTTTCATGATGTACTATAGAGATATAGTAACAAAAACTGCAGTTTATGGCCATAAAACCCAATACATTGAATAATAGAATTAACGTGAAGACCAAGACATATATCTCCACCCTTATGAATACCTAGTTTTAATAAAGAAACCAGAACTACACCCTGAGGGGAAAAAATCATAGCATTTTCCATAAATGTTACTGTTCAAACTGGATGACTGTATCTAGAAGTAAAATCAATACTATCTTTAATTTATTTATTTGTCATTCCTACTACATGCCATCTCATTCAAATTTTCAAATATGTTTCAGGGGAACTTCTAGAAAATACTATCTTCTTTCTTTTTAACATAAAGCTCAAATTGTTTTCTCTTCAAGAGTTTGTTTATTGTTTATTATTATTATTATTATTATTATTATTATTATTATTATTATCAAGCATAGATGGTATCTTAGAAGATATTAACACAATGGTCAAAGAAAATTAAAAAAAAAAAAAAAAAAAAACCCTCCTAGCACAAAACATCCAGGAAATCCAGGACACAATGAAGAGACTAAACCTAGGAATAATCAGAAAAGCATGAAGATTCCCAGCTCAAATGACCTGAAAATATCTTCAACAAAATCATAGAAGAAAATTTCCCAACTTAAAGAAAGAGATAGCTATAAATTCACAACAATCCAACAGAACACCGAATAGATTGGACATAAAGAAAATTCTCTCTTTATATAATAATACAAACACTAAATACACAGAACAAAGAAATAATATTAGAAGCTGTAAGGGAAAAATGCCACATAACATATGAAGGCAGACCTATGAGAATTACACCAGACTTCTCAACAGAAACATTAAAAGCCAAAAGAGCCTGAACAAATGTTATGCAGGTTCTAAGAAAATACAACTGCCAACCCAGGCTGCTATACTCTACAAAATCCTCAGTCATCATAGATGGGAAAACCAAAATATTCCATTACAAAACCAAATATAAACAATATTTTTCTCCCAATCCAGCACTACAGAAGATTCTAGAAGGAAAGCTCCAACACAAAGAGGGTACCTAACCCAAAGAAAGACAAGAAATTAATCATCTCTAAAGGAGAGTATCATATACACATAATGCCCCTATCACAACAAGCACAACAGGAACTGACAATCATCTGTCTTTAGTATTTTTCAATAACAATTGACTCAGCTCCCCAATAAAAAGACAAAAGCCAATAGACTGGATATGCAAGCAGGATCTAGTATTTTGCTGCATACAAGAAACATATCTCAATGACAAAGACAGAAATTACCTCAGAGTTAAAGGCTGAAAAAAAGTCTCCCAAACAAACATTTCCAAGAAACAAGCAGGAGTTGCCATTCTAATATCCAATAAAGTAGACTGTCAACCAAAAGTTATCAAGAGAAATACAGATGGACACTTCATATTCATTTGTTTATATAAATAAAAGTTCAAAAATAAAAGAGATACCTGGTATTTCAGCATTCTATTTAATTCATAGCAATCTCTATATTTTTGAGCATACATCTGTAAATGTTTTAATAAAGAATACTACAAGTGTTTTATTCCTCCAATTTTCTGGTATTGGTCAAAGATTATATAGTCCATTTTATAAATTTTGACTGTGTTTCATCTCTTTATGAAGATATGGATTCAGGGAATCACAAGATATGGTTCAGTTTTTACCCATGGTTATCAACATTAGACATTCTCAATTTTTTGAAATTCACATATATGATTGTACAATTTAACTATTTATTTCTAAAATATGGTCTTTGTAATCTCAGCTAGCTATTAAATTTCCAGACACCTCCAATGTCATGCTTAGATTAACAACAGAATCCATACTTGGAATACATTGAATATTTTAAGCAGTATATGCCAACAAGCCCTTTAAATAATTTTAATTCCAACTTGAAATAAATTACTGAAGATATTTTCATGACCTTACAGAAACACAGACATCTGTATGTTTTCTCTGAGAAGCTATTAATGTATTTCCCTAGTTATTTTGCTAATGATTTTGTTTTTCTTGTTTGAAGATGAAGGTTCTTTGTAATTGAACTAGCAGTCCTCTATCTCATGATCTTTTGGAAACAGGTCTGTTTATTCTAGTCTGTTGAATTCTATTTTCTAAAAGAAGAGTACTGAAATCTAATATCATTTTATGATATTTGGAGGCATCAAGTACACTCACAGTTAATTTTGCTTCATAAAGGTAAATTTATTATGCATAAATCTAAAACATGGGAGTGGAGTTGAAAATACCATCCTTAGGCTTATGGTTTTTCTTCTATGGCTTTCCTTCAGAAATTTTATAAATTGCAATTTATGTTTATCTAGTATGTTTTGGAAATGAGTTTCTCTTCTCTGTGTACTTTTATTTTTGCTCACTATATATAGACAGATGTGCTGGTATGTTTGTGAAACATTATATTTGATCCAATATATTGTCTTTGATCATTTTTTAAATTCAATTGATTCCTTCTTGTTGAGGTTTTTTGTTTGTTTTGTTTTGTTTTGTTTTGAGGCTAAGCATTGTTTTCAATTTCTCTATTTTCCTATTCCTTCTCAGAATTAGCAATATTGTAAAGGCTATAGATTTAAATATATCCTGCATGTAGGACTTGTTTATCTTGCTTTGTAATTTTTTAAAGTTGACATGGTTATTCTAAATTTTTTTGCCTTTCTATATAAATTTTGTATCACTGTCTTAATATTATTCAAAGGGTTTTATAGTATTTCATTAAAATTATATTTTATTTATAAATCAAGTTTCTAAAACTTTGCATATATATATATATATATATATATATATATATATATATATATATATATACTCTTCTGCTCTATCAACATGTCATTTTTCATTTGTAAAAAACAGAGGTATTCAAATCTTAAAGATTTCAAAATACATATTAAAGACTCTGAATAAAGTAAGTGTTTGTGCACAAATCCACATGTTCATGCATGTGCTTTTGTCTGTCTGTATGTGTGTGTGTGTTTACATGACTAGAGTGCACATGTAGGCTATAGATAGTAGGTTCTTCAAGAGCTGTGGCAAAAGGTAGCTGTAAACCATCTGCAGTGTGTGCCACAACCAAATTTGGGTTCTGTGTAAAAGTAGTATACACTGTTATGTTCTCAGCCCTCTTTCTATTCTTTGCAAAAGTAAGAAACTGAAAAGAGATAAAGATTTTGACCTTAATGAGAAAATAAAGTGATCTTATTTTAACAAACCAAAAAGAAGATAGCCATATAAACATCACTCAACCTATAACAACAAAAATAACAAAAACAACAACCACGTTTCCTTAATAACTTTTAAAACAAATGGACTCAATTCCCCAATAAAAGATACAGATTAACAGACTGGATACATAAGAGAACTCAACATTTTGTTGCATACAGGAAACCCACCTCAGTGACAAAGACAGATACTCCCTCAGAGTAAAAGGTTGGAAAAGAATTTTCAAAGCAAATGGTTCCAAGAAACAACTTAGAGTAGCCATTCTAATATTGAATAAAATTGATTTTTCAACCTAAAGGTATCAAAAAATAAAGAAAGACAATTCATAATCATCAAAGAAAAATATCTACCTAGAAGAACTCTCAATTCTGAACATCTATGCTCCACATGCAAGGGAACTCAAATTCATAAAATAAAATTTACTAAAGCTCAAAGCACATATTGCACCTCACACAATAATGGTGGGAGACTTCAAGACCCCAGTTTCAGCAATGGACAGTTCATATTCATGATAACAGAAATTAACAGAGACACAGTAAACTAACATAAGTTATGAACCAAATTGATTTAACAGATATCTATAGAACATTTTATCCTAAAACAAAAGAGCATACCTTACTCTCAGCACCTCATGTTACATTCTCCATAAAATTGATCACAAAACAGATCTCAACAGATACAAGAAGGCTGAAATAATCCCATGCATCCCATGAAATCATCAGGGACGAAGGCTGGTCTTCAATAACAACAAAAACAATAAAAAGCCCAGACGTGTAAGCTGAACAACACTCTACTCAATGATACCTTGGTCAAGAAGGAAATAAAGAAAGAAATTAAAGATTTTTTAGAATTTAATGAAACTGATGCCACAACATAACCTAACTTATGGGACACAATGAAAGCAGTTCTAAGAGGAAAACTCATAGCTCTCAGTGCCTCCAAAAAGAAATTGGAGCAAGTATACACTAGCAGCTTTGACCACACATTTGAAAGCTCAAAGAGGAGTAGATAGCAGAAAATAATCAAACTCGGGGCAGAAATCAACCAAGTAGAAACAAAAGGAATTATTGAAAGAATCAACCAAACTAAGAGTTGGTTCTTTGAGAAAATCAACAAGATAGATAGACCCTTAGGCGAAGTACCCAGAGGGCATAGAAACAGTATCCAAATCAACAAAATCAGAAATAAAAAGGGAGCCGTAACAACAGAAATTGAAAAAATGCAAAAAAAAAAAAAAAAAAAAAAAAAAAAAAAAAAAAAAAAAAAAAAAAAAAAAAAAAAAAAAAAAAAAAAAAAAAAAAAAAAAAAAAAAAAAAAAAAAAATCATCAGATCCTACCAAAAAAGCATATAATCAACAAAACTGGAAAAATCTGGAAAAAAATGGACAGTTTTCTAGGGAGATACCAAGTAACAAAGTTAAATCAGGTTCAGATAAATGATCTAAACAGTCCCATAACCCTAAAGAAGTAGAAACAGTTATTAATAGTCTTCCAACCAAAAACCCCCTGGAGCAGATGGGTTTAGTGCAGATTTTATCAGACCTTAAAAGAAGACCTAATGCCAATACTCTTCAAATTATTTCACAAAATAGAAACAGAAGGAACACTATCCAATTCATTCTATGAAGCCACAATTACTCTGATATTTGAACCATACAAAGACCCAACAAAAAAAAAGAACTTCAGACCAATTTCTCTTAGGAATATCAATGCACAAATACTCAATTAAATCATTGCAAACTGAATCCATGAACACATCAAAATAATCATTCATCACGATCAAGTAAATTTCATCCTAGAGATGCAGGGATATAGAATTAACTTGAAACTAATTTGTTTATAGCCTGTTTGTATGTGTATGTGTATGTGTGTTGTGTGTATATGTATGTGTTGTATGTATGTGTGTGTATATATATGTGTATTTGCTTATAAGATATGTTTGTAATTTTAGCACAATTCCAGATGTGTTGGTCATATTTTAGAGGGAGTTTTTTCTGATATTAGAAATGGACATCACTATGATTACAGAATCAGTGAGAATGTAGTAATGCATCATATTAAATACATCTTAGAAGGCTAAGGAAAAGACACTGCATGCTCACTTATGTAGGGGAGGCTAACATTTTTCACCCTTCCTCTCTTTGATACAGTTTCCTTACTACTGTCTTCCTGGGCAAGGTACCATAATATTTTTTTAATCATTTTCCTCTTAATGTGTTTTACTCTATGCTATTTTTTTTAATTTTAGAATTGTATTTCAAATTTTATTAACATCTTATGAAGAGGTTCATTTGCATATAATTCGTTTCTTCATAAAATGATTTCTTTTTCCAAAATTATGCTCTGGCATATTACAGAACAATCAAATTACCAGTTTCTCTTCCAAGGATCAATTCGACACTCAGAAATAATGCTGATTGAGGTTCTCCGTCATTAAATCGGCATATAATTCTTTAGAGCTGTCAAAATAGCACCAATGATTGTTATTTAATGTGTTTGTGATAATCAGGAGTTAATCACATTTTGTCACAAGACAGAACTTTAGAGGAATTTAATCTAACCATGTGGAACATATGTCGATGCCAGTCTAAAATAAACCAAAAGGATGGTTAGTAGTTTTTCTAGTCTTTTGTTTTAAGGCAATAATCAAACTAACAACTTTTCACTTTCTAAGTGAAATGCAGTAGATTAGTGTGGGGTTCTGTAAGCCCCATGTGGCTTACGCTATCTGGGTTCCTGAGGAAGTGGCTGGAGCTGTATAGGAGTGAACAGTTGAGAGAAATAATAGAGGCCAAGACATGCTTCTGTTCAAGGCCCTTATGTTTAATGCTTAGAGTCTTAGGCTATAGCAGGGCCTTCCATCCATCCTGCTATCCTGTTTCAGGGGCCCCTGGCTCCATATTGGATCCTACTTGGAGCTGCCATTTTCTTCCTGGAAAGTCTAGGCAGCTCTGGGCAGGCCTGCAGCAGAGAATTGGAGGCAGGCTGTGGTAGTTGCATAACAAAAGGAGCCAGCCTAGCTGGAGGTGGCCTGCACCCCCCACCCCAGTCTAAATGAAGGCAGGTCTGAAATCTCAGCCTAGGGTAGGCTGGGGCAGGGAGGCTACAGATTAGAACTAATGTATTTTTATCTCACCATGAGCCAACTGAATTGTAAAGGAAAAGATAGCTAGGAAGTAACAGTGGCATGGTTCCCTCTCCCAACCCTTGTTTCTTAAACATTCTGCTATACAGTTCCATTATCAAAATATATATTCCATTTTTAACTAATTCATAATATTTAACCCATTCAAATATTTAGCTCTATTTATATTTGTAAGTGTTAAACAGTAAAGTTTAAAGTTCATGAAACAAGATATTACCATAAAATATACATACTAGATTGTTTTATTATGTTTTACATAAATCATTTTATAAGGCATTATATTTTGTGAGGTCAGGTGCAGAATGAATGGGGCGACTGTGACTCTTCTGCAAATTCTATTTCATTTTCCTTAAGCACAAAAATGTTTACCCAAGTGTTTTATGATTCCATAGGTTTCCATTTACAATGAGAATTGCAGAATTTGGAATTTGGCAGTTCTAACCTGTTTCCCAGTGAACATCTGTTTTCTTCACACAATGCCATTTTGAAAATAAAGGAAGATTTCCAGCACAGTGTAATTCCACAAGACACTTTGTATCTTCTGTAAGTGTCTCCTTTCCTGGGGTACTTTTTGAATTCCCCAGTCTTTGTCTACTTTCATGTACCAAGTCACATGCACCAATGTAGCTGGAGATGACCTAGTCCCTTTCTTTGGAGCTCTTACCTAGGTTTATTTGATTTATGTAATCAAATGGCATATTTTCTTTGAAATTGAATTAATCTACAGACACAAAGGAAAGCATCTTGGTTATGCTACACATCACAGCATTTACTACACTATGTAAAGATACATTTTGTTGATAATGAAGTCAATTGACATCCTCTTTCCAATGCCATACTTCAGTCAGAGATGAATTGGGTCTTTCCTATCTTTCTATTAGTCAAAATTGTTTTATTCATTGGTCAGTGGAAAAATAACACAATTTTATATCCAGTTTCAGTGAAGTGCTCAAAAGGTTATCATTTTACAAATGAAGTTATAATCCTTAACAAAATGTCCATAGTATTTGAATGTTGTGATCATAATTTGGGGTTTTTAAATTTTTACTATGTTAAGAATAGTTTCTAAAGTATCCTGTAGTTCCTCATTGGTGAGAGGACTGATAAATGCTGAATCATTTATCTTGAGAATCCAATTAGGAAAAGATGTCAAGCACCCTTGTCATGACTTAGTCACTTATTTGTACTAAATTTTGAATCTTCAAAACACACACACACACACACACACACACACACACACACACACACTCATACTCAAAATTATATGTTCTAAGCTTAACTTACTTGCAAAGAACCTATAAGTTTTCTGGAAAAAAAATTGACATATTGCTTATTGTTTTACCTTTTTTAATCTAAAAATAAACCGTGTGTGTGTGTGTGTGAGACTGTATCTGTGTGTTTTATTGGTTATTTCATTTATTTACATTTCAAATATTATCCCACTTATTCCTCTTTATAGTTTCCCCTATATAAACCTCCTATACCATCTCCTCCTCCCTTCTATGAGGGAGCTCCCACAAACTCAACTACCTCTGACACACTGTTTTAGTATTCCCCTACTCTGGGGCATCAAGCTTACATAGGACATCCCCTCCCATCGATGCCAGATAAGGGGATCCTATGCTACATATGCAGCTGGAGCCATGGGTCCCTCCATGTGTACTCTTTGGTTGGTGGTTTTGTTCCTGGAAGCTCTGGGGTTTCTGGTTGGTTGATATTCTTGTTCTTCCTATTGGGCTGCAAACCCCTTCATCTCCTTCAGTCTTTCCCCTAACTCCTCCATTGGGGTCCCCATACTCAGTCTGATGATTGGCTGCAAGCATTTACATCTTTATTGGTCAGGCTCTGGCAGGACATCTCAGGAAACAGCCATTCCAGGCTCCTGTCAGCAAGCACTTCTTGGCATCAGCAATAGTGTTGGGGTTTGCTGTTTGCAATTGAGATGGATCCTTAGATGGGGCAATTTTTCAGTCTTTCTTTCAGTCTCTATTCTACTCTTTGGCTCTGCATTACCTTTAGACAGGAACAATTCTGGATTAAAGTTTTGGAGATGAGTGGGCGGCTCCATCCCATAACCAGTGGTTGTGCCTACCCTCTGGATAATCTTTATTAATCAGGTTTTTTTTAGTGTTTTTCTTGTTTTTTGTGGTGGTTTTGTATTAGAGTCATTGAATCCATACAAAGTCATAGCTCTAAGTACTGCAGAATTCCTTCTAATAAATAGATTGGTAGACTCAAGCTCTTATCTTTTTGAATAAAAATATCTTTGTAATTGCCTCACAGTCTCTTTCATTGAGTTCTTAGCTGGCTAGTATAATTTTTAAACCAGATGGCTGCTCCTCTCTCTCTAAGCCCAAAAGTGTCAACTGTAATTAAGAATCTTATTTGGAAAGTGCATGCCAGTTAATTCATGGCAAGGAATATTGTTCATTATGTGACTGTGAAAATAGAACTAGGATTACAGTGCTTAGTTTTATTTAGCAGAATCTATTTTTATATTGAAATCTTAACTAAGATGCAAAATATTAGGGCAAAGCAAGTCCTGTAACTTCATTGACCTCTCATACCCAACAATGCAGTAATCAATTTTAGTTTTAGTATAGAACAATACAGTTGTCATATATGTAATTTCATAAATAGTTCAGGTTAATAATAGCTTTAAAATAGTTGTTAATTTTGATTTTAGTTTGAATTTTAATCTTAAAAATTTAAATCTACTCAGATATTACATTAAGATCAAAAGCAATCAAAATATGATTGCAATCTAGCATTGGCTATGTTTGAATCTACCATGCATTTCTGCAACGAATAAGTTAATAATGAGTTGATAATGAAATTACAATACTACAGCTTTGTAATTTCACTATCTCACATAGACTAAAAGCTCTAAAATTCATTTTGTTAATTATAAGATTTCTTTCTTAATAAGGACAAATACGACAGTCATTTTATGACCATGAGTCTTATAACACAGTATGTTCCATGATTAGTTTCATCATTGAAAATGGTTATATTTTGAGAAATTTCATCATTGGTATTATGATTTCTTATATTGAGTATTTAGACTACTACTAATTTTAAGAAATGGAAAAAGGAGTTCTGCCTCATTACAACGTCTTGTTTAACGTAGTCCTCAAGAAAGGAACAAGAAACATTTTGCTTCCTGCTGCTCTTTGTCCTTGGGTCTTCTTTCTTACTGATTTCTTTGTAAGTTAAAAGGTTTATTTTTTCTTACATTCACTTCTAAGTGCATTCATTGTCTTCCAGTTGGTACTTTCTTATACTATGTATTCTAAACTACAAGAAGGATGCTGCCATATTCTATCTGTCTAATAATCTGAGCCCTGTGTTCTAAGTGTCCTCAGTCACTAGCATTCCAGACTACCTTCAATGTCTAAGAAGAAAACAAGGGAATGAGTAATGGACTGTAGTGGTTTGTGGTCATTTAGAGTATCCTGACCAACTCAAATTGAGGTTTCTCATGCCAAGTACAAGGGAGTTATTTGGGTAGACAAAGGTATCATGGTGAGCGTTGTCAGCCATGTGACAAATTTCATTCAAGATAAATATATGAAAGCAAGATAAGGAATCCTTTAGTAAAAAAAGAATGGGAGTAATGCAATCTACTAACAAATAATGCCTTACTAATCCAACATCAAAATAATCTTAAAGATTAAAACTATAGTATTATTAAAAGATATTAAAATATTGTTCAGTGGATCCAATATTAGGGGAAAATAGATATTGATAATAAATACACTGATGAAACACATGCTTGATTTAAAAATGACAAAATGCTACAAAGAAAGTTAATAAAGCAATGAAAATGATTGGAAAAGGAGCATTCACGGAAATGAATAAATAGCAAGGGAGAATAAGCACTTTTATAAGTAAGGATTATTAAATTAATTTGTTCAATAAAATCCTACAAAAACATGGAGTATAAAAAATAAATCAATTTTTAAAAATAATTAATAAAAAAGCATATAGTAGCTAAAGAAAACTTTTGATAAAGTAAAATTCACATATTTTTAAAAGTAGAAATGAATGAATGACAAGCTGGAAAGAACCCAGATATCCCTCAACAGAGGAATGGATACAAAAAATGTGGTACATTTACACAATGGAGTACTACTCAGCTATGAAAAACAATGAATTTATGAAATTCTTGGGCAAATGGATGTGTCTGGAGGAAATCATCCTTAGTGAGGTAACCCGATCACAAAAGAAGTCACTTGATATGCACTCACTAATGAGTAGATATTAGCCCAGAAACTTAGAATACTCAAGATACAACTTGCAAAACACAAAAAAATCAAAAAGAACAAAACCAAAGTATGCATACTTCATTCCTTCTTAGAATAGAGAACAAAACACACATGAAAGGAGTTACAGAGACAAAGATTGGAGCTAAGATGAAAGGATGTACCATCCAGAGATTACCCCACCAGGTGATCCATCCCATAACCAGCCACCAAATGCAGACACTATTGCATATTCCAGCAAGATTTTGCTGAAAGGACCCCGATATAACTATCTCGAGTGAGACTATGCCAGTGCCTGGCAAACACAGACAGATGCTCACATTCATCTATAGGATAGAACACAGAGCCCCCCAATGGAGGAGCTAGAGAAATTACCCAAGGAGTTGAAGGGGTCTATAACCCTTTAGGTGGAACAACAATATAAACTAAACAGTACCCCCAGAGCTCGTGTCTCTAGATGCATATGTAGCAGAAGATGGCCTAGTCAGCCATCACTGGGTAGAGTGGCCCCTTGTTCTTACAAACTTTATATGCCCCAGTACAGGGGAATGCCAGGGCCAGGAAGTGGGAGTGGGAAGGTGAGGGATCAGGGTTGGGGGAGGGTATAGGGAACTTTCGGGATAGCTTTTGAAAAGTAAATAAAGAAAATAGCTAATAAAAAAGAAGTAAACTCAGCAGTATTGGAGATAGGATATAAAATACAAATCGCCAAGGGAAAAAAAAATGATACAACCTTTGTGGTTATTATTGTTAGTGCTGAAAGGTTTGGTTAGTTAAAAATTAAGCAAAAATGAAAATAGGTAAGATTATTAGACTTGCGATAAAACTAGAATTAAATAAATTTAATAAAGTATTTGATAAATATTTATAATAAAATTTATGAAAATGTTATGCCAATTGATCTTGAATTACAACAAAGAATCAAATTTTTATTACTGACACAATTTACTTTATTTCCAAAAACATCTTAAATGCCACCTATTCATATAAAATTCTCTACAATTCTCATAAAATACAAGAGCAGGACTGTATTGCTAAGTGTTTGCTTTAATTGACCATATCAAATGAAGATTAAAATAAAAATACATGAAAATATCTATAGAATTCTTAAAATATATAAAATAGTGGAAAGTATCAAGATTTGTTATGAACGAATACACATATAAGGTAACTTAAACACTGTAGTGATAGCTCAATAATAGATCTGTCAATAAGGGAGAATAAAGATATTCTAATTTGTTTAGAGGCAGTAACTACTGAATAAGTTGAAATGAGAGAATTAGGTTTCTTAATATTTTAAAAAAATAGGTTAGTGATTGTGAAAAAAAGCTGGCATGTGTCTGCTTGCTTAGATAAATAGTTTCAGAAGTGAACAATGATAACATTTTAAATATCAAAAATAAAATTCCAGAATTAGGAATGTATTTCAGACATCAAGGGTTCTTGACTTGTTACCATGAAATTCTGCATACAGTCTCCAGCAGGACATACCCTGGCTGTGGGGATTCATCCATAATCACTGAATTAGGGATATTAAGGCAGGAAGATTAGAATCATATGCTCCACAGATATTTAAAGTCATCCCAGAAAGATACATGAGCAATATGCATACATATGTGTGTGTGTGTGTTTGTGTGTGTGTATGAGTGGTGTATATGTGTATTTGTATGCATGTGTATGTATTTGTATATGTATAAGTATATATGTATTATATTTGTATATATATATATATATATATATATATATATATATAACAGTAAATTTTTCTGTGCTGACAAAAATCCCTAAATTATGAGAATAATCCCTTTAAAGTTGCATATTTACACACAGTATATATGAAAAATATTTTCAACTATAACTGAAAGTAATGTCATTTTACTTATTATAGTCATGCTTGAAATAACATACTCTGCTTCATATTAAAGGCAATTTCACTTTTGTTTTAATAGCGTTATTATATCTAATAATTAAACACCTTAATTTTCAAATCCTTAATGGGCTCTCAATATGTAGTTAAACTATCAAAAAAACATAATAAGTGATTATAGAGACATTGATAACTTTATTATTCTCTACAAGTGACATTTTAAAATTTTACTTTCAAAGGAAAGAATTTACACTAATATATCTGCAGGGTTTGGAACTATTGAATCATCCTGTGTCTCTTAGAACTCAGGAAAACATTATGTACACAGGATGAATGAAGGAAAAGAAATACTTTATCAGAAACAGCACCATTTTACTTAATCTATGCACCAGTTGGTAATTTGGCACTAATATGATGTTGTGATCCATGAACAGAATTTCTGATTAGCGTAGTGTCCAGAGAACTTGGTTTTATTGTAATGAACTGTAAATGCTGAAAGCTTTTTAAGAACTCTAATTAAAATTTTCCAAGATTGAGCTACAAAAAAAGTAAATTATATCAGCTATCTTTCTAGTGAGGAAAAACAAAACTTAAATTAATTCTTCAATTGAAACATTGTTGTTGTTAACTCTAAACATGGTTTTTAATTTTTATTTTTTGCTTTAAAGTTAGTTTTTTTATTTCTAACTGAAATTTCCTTTTTTTTATGGTCACTAAAAATTAAGGAAAGGCAATACTTGGATGCCTTTCTCTCCAGCCTATTCCTACATAGCTTTTGTTATCTAAAAATTGAAAATATGAAGCTAAAATGCCATAATCTATCCTCTATTAAAGTGAGTTCATCCAGCATCTATATTTCTTGTATGCACATTGGAAGATTGCTTGACCCTAAGAGGAAATACACAGAATAAAATACATTTTTACAACCAGAGACACTGAAACTTATAGAGGAGAAAGTGGGAAAAAGTCTCGAAGATATGGGCACTGGGGAAAAATTCCTGAATATAACAGCAATGGCTTGTGCTGTAAGATCAAGAATTGACAAATGGGACCTCATAAAGTTGCAAAGCTGCTGTAAGGCAAAAGATACTGTCAACAAGACAAAACGGCCACCAACAGATTGGGAAAGGATCTTTACCAATCCTAAATCGGATAGGGGACTGATATCCAATATATATAAAGAACTCAAGAAGGTGGACACCAGAAAATCAAATATCCCCATTAAAAGTGGGACACAGAGTTAAACAAAGAATTCTCAACTGAGGAATACCAAATGGCTGAGAAGCACCTGAAAAAAATGTTCAACATCCTTAATCATCAGGGAAATGCAAATCAAAACAACCCTGAGATTCCACCTCACACCATTAAGAATGGCTAAGATCAAAAAATCAGGTGACAACAGATGCTGGCGTGGATGTGGAGAAAGGGGAACACTCCTCCATTGTTGGTGGGACTGCAAGCTTGTTCAACCACTCTGGAAATCAGTCTGGCGGTTCCTCAGAAAATTGGACATAGTACTACCGGAAGATCCTGCAATACCTCTACTGGGCATATATCCAGAAGAGGTTCCATCTGGTAAAAAGGACACATGTTCCACTATGTTCATAGCAGCCTTATTCATAATAGCCAGAAGCTGGAAAGAACCCAGATGTCCCTAAACAGAGGAATGGATACAAAGAATTTGGTACATTTACACAATGGAGTACTACTCAGCTATTAGAAACAATGAGTATATGAAATTCCTAGGCAAATGGATGGATCTGGAGGGTGTCATCCTGAGTGAGGTAACCCAATCACAAAAGAACTCATATAACATGTACTCACTGATATGTGATATTAGCCCAGAAGCCTAGACTACCCAAGATACAATTTACTAAACACATGAAACTCAAGAAGAATGAAGTTCAAAATGTGGTCTCTTCGCCCTTTCCTAGAATTAAGAACAAAGCACACATTGAAGGAGTTACAGAGATCATGTGTGAAGCTGAATCAAAAGGATGGATCAACCAGTGTCTGCGGCTGCCAGGGATCCTTCCCATAATCAGCCCCCAAAAATAAACACTATTGCATATGCCAGCAAGATAATGATGAAAGGGCCCTGATATAGCTGTCTCATGGGAGACTATATCAGTGCCTGGCAAACACAGAAGTGGATGCTCACAGTCAGCTATTAGTTGGAACACAGGACTCCCAAGCAAGGAGCTAGAGAAAGTACCCAAGGAGCTGAAGGGGTTTTCAACCCTATAGGTGGAAGAATAACATGAACTAACTAGTTCCCCCTGTGCTCATGTCTCTAGCTGCATATATGGAAGAAGATGGCCTAGTTGGCCATCATTGGGAAGAGAGGCCCCTTGGTCATGCAGACTTTGTATGCCTCAGTACAGGGGAATGCCAGGGCCATTATGTGGGAGGGGGTGGGTAGGGCAGCAGGGTGGGGATTGGGGAGGGTATGGAGAAATTTCTGGATAACACCTGAAATGTAAATGAAGAAAATATCTAATAAAGAGAAAAAAATACATTTTTACAAAATTTGACAAGACTGTCTATTTCTACAAAAGAGAAATATGATACTATGAAATAAGATATAAATGTATGCATTGGCATTAATTATATAGAGTAGAATTTGATACCAGTCTTATGCTTACATGTGATAGTATCTAAGTGGGTCAGACCCGTGACAATATAGAATATCTGTGTTATTACTAAATTAAGTGCAGACTCTGTCTCAACAAAAAGAAGTTTCTTGACTTTGATATGATGATACACACAGCAATCACATCTGTTATTTTGTATCAAATATTGATTACATAAATATATACAGGAGCTTGTTTCTACAAAGTTGTTCTGTAAATTGATTTCTGATAATTATTCTCTAACATACATGCTTGTCATTCAGAAAGTATTTCTATATATGCAAAGCACAAAAATAAATACCAGGAAGGAAAATTGATTCAAGATGTTAGAAAGGAAAATATAGAAATTTGAAGGAGCAATTATGATAGAGTTGAGTAACATTGAGTTACAGATGGCTTAGAAGATGTAATCTTAAAATTTTCAGTGATATTAAGTGTAAACAAAGATAAGTACCTTTTTTGTTTTTTGTTTGTTTGTTTGTTTTTTGTTTTTTGTTTTTTGTTTTTTTACAGACATGGTTTCTTTGTGTAGCCCTGGCTGTCCTGGAACTCACTTTTTAGACCAGGCTGGCCTCAAACTCAGAAATCTGCCTGTCTCTGCCTCCCAAGTGCTGGGATTAAAAGTGTGTGCCACCACTGCCCGGCAAGCACCCAAATATTAACAATTTCATTTACTGCAGAAAATTTGAGGTATATTTATATAACTATATGTCTTGAAAAACTCCATAGTGTCATGAAGTAACTCATATTTTCATAATAGTAACATACACATGTAGTGTCCCTTAAAATGTGTTGTTAGGTTGTATTAACAAGCTCTCTGCTGCTTAAATGAAGTATCTGAGAGAGTTATTTTTGAAGTAAAGATAGTTTTTTGTTTTGTTTTGTTTTGTTTTGTTTTTGTTTTTTTCTAGACAGGGTTTCTCTATATAGCGCAGGCTGTCCTGGAACTCACTTTGTAGACCAGGCTGGCCTTGAACTCAGAAATCTGCCTGACTCTGCCTCCTGAGTGCTGGGATTAAAGTCATGTGCCACCACGCCCAGCTTGAAGTCAAGATAGTTATTTGTCTTATAAATTTGTAATGTCAATGAAAATTTTGTAGCTAGTAAGAGAAACATATATTTAGAGACTATATATAACTAGGTTTGCAGATTGTAAGGCAGGAAGCTTTCCATTGCTTTCAATGGAATTATGACATCCCCAAAATTCCTGTGTCTTAAGGACCCACTGTATTTTCTAATAAATATATTTTGGGGATTAAACCTTCAAAATAAGACACTTGAAGTAATTATCTATATTTAAGCCATAAAGCACACACTCTATTTCTCTCTCTCTCTCTCTCTCTCTCTCTCTCTCTCTCTCACACACACACACACACACACACACATGCACAGATGCACACGCATGCACACATACACACACACACATGGAAATACATATGCATACAAATATTCATATAATATATGCATATAATATGTAATATACATATATATATTATATCCAGCAGAACTTTAATATTTTCCTGTTATGAAGAACATCCAAATCAAATGACAAGGCAGTGACATAAGAGGAAAACAAAGAAGGGCAGTTTACAGAAAGAAATGAATATATTTTATGTCTCTTAAGCTTCTGAAACTATTGAAGTCATTCACTCAAAAGAAAATGCAATTTCAATTTAAAACTAAATTGAGTTCTCATTTCCAGTTCAGTTTTATAAATTAAAACTGGCAAACCCCCAAAGCTTAACATTTGTCATTTGAGAGGTTCTAAGCCCTCATCTACTTTCATGCTATGGGCAAAGAAAATGGCTGAAGCTTTGATGGAACCAAAAAATATCAAGTATGTTAAGACTGAAAATTTCATAGAAAGCTGCCTTTGTGGGGTCCACTGTCAGTTAGGAATCACCGAGAGTACATAAACTACATCTGCAAAATTATAGGTCTACTTTTAAATGCAAAAACTAGGAAGAAGTAAAACCATCACAGTTTTAATTGAACAAAATTAGTGTCACATATTGAAAGGTTATAGCAACAATAAAATAGATACTTTCAAATTATTTCTTATGAATTCAATTTTTTTTATCTTTTACAGTCTAGATATTTGTTGTTATTATGAAAATAGTCAGATATGGGAAAGTGTGTAGGACCCAAAGGGCTTGAGGAGGTCAGGAAAACAACAACAAAAACAACAGTCAGAAAAAAAAAATCGGTGGAACTAAGAGATCATGAAACAGCAAGCATGTGGCCTGTATGAGTCTGCACTAAATCCTTGGCATAGATATTACAGCTTTAATTTCAGTATTTTTACGGGACATCTGAGTGTACTGATAAGTGGCTCTCAGATTCTAGTGCCTTCTCTTGTGCTCTTTTCCATCTGTTGGTTTGCCGTGTCTTACTTCAATCTGATGGGTTTTGTTTTATCTTATATTTTATTTTGTCATGTTTGGTTGCTATTTCTTAGACTTCTGCTCTTTTCTAATGAGGCAAAAAGGGAGTGGATCCATATGGGAGGGGAGGTAAAGAGGGATTGAGAGGAATAGAGAAAGGGAAACTGAATTAAGATACACTGTATGAGAAAAGAAATACTATTTTTTTTCTGTTTTGAGGATTTAATGGCAGGGTTGGGGTAGGAAAATTCTAACTGCTGCTCTTACCTTCCTTTGGTAAGTAGGCTGCCCATAGGCACGATGAGGTTGACTATGGAGTATGGAATTGGTTAGAGGACATCTAGAGCCCCCAAAATATTGCTACGCAGCATGAAGTCTTTTCCAGCTGGTGAGGAGGAATGTCTAGTAGCACTGAGGCTAGTGTGGTTATGGGCAGGTCCTCCCACATGAATGTCTTTGACCACTTCCTTCAAGTTTTGAAGAGCTTGCCCATAGCCTCTGGGAAGCTTGGTTTGGTCATTGTCCCTCTGAGTCCTAAGGTTCTCCCCATTGTTCCTAACTCCTGTCTTAAGGAGTCCAGGGACAGACTAATAGGCATTCCTTTTGCAGGGGCTGGAGGGGAGGACGTTATTCAGGTCTTGTGGAAAGATGGGTGGCTCATATAGGGCTAGTGGTGGCCCTGAAACATTACAATGAGTTTTGAAGAATGTAGCTGGGCTCAGTGGAGGTGGCAGTGGCAGCAGCATAGGACAGAGCAGTGGCCTACGCCCAGGGACTAGAATGTATATCTAAGGCATATGGTCCCAAAGTCCTTCCAATATGGGTCAATAGTCCTAATATAGGGTTAGATGGTGAGAAGGACAGATGCAGAAAGGGAAGACAGAAGGGGGCAGAGTGCAGATGGTGTAAGTTCCAGGGCTCAGAGCTTGAGAGGGTTCACCCACTTGTAGGTACCCTTGTACTGGAAGCCCACTCTCCTCGTCAGCTCATCTGCCTCTGAGGGGCCACGGCTGCCATATACATAGGGGAAGGGCTGGGGCTTTTCTTGATCAATTTTGTGCAGCAGTGGTGTGAAGATACGCCAGGCTTCCCTGAGTTCATCAGTACGGACAAAGTGCATCTGGCTCCCAAAGAAGACATCCAGGATGAGGCGTTCATAGGCACCAGGAAGCTTCACATTCTTGTATCTGTTGCCATAAGTTAGGTCCAGCTCCGACTCCTCAGGGTTAAAGAACATGCCAGGCATCTTGGTCATCATCTTGATGTATACTGCCTCATTGGGCTGCACACGGATGACCAGCTCATTACGCTTGCACTGATGGTGGAAGATGTCGCCTGGTACATCTCGGAACTGTAGTCTCACTTCAGCTTTGCGTTCATTCAGAGCTTTGCCACAGCGCAGGATGAAGGGTACCCCATCCCACCGTTCATTCTCCACATAGAGGACAGCTGCTGCAAAGGTGGCAGTGGTGGACCCACGGGGTACTGTGGGGTCATCTAAGTATCCATTGGCAGCTTCTCCTTCTCCATCGGGGTTCCCCACATACTGGCCAAGGACCACATTGTCAGTTTCTACCTCTGAGATACATTTCAACACTTTGACCTTCTCATCACGGACATCATCTGAATCTGTGGTGGCAGGCTTTTCCATGGCTACAAGACACAACATCTGCAGGAGGTGGTTCTGCATGACATCCCTGATGATCCCAAATTCATCAAAATAGCCCCCACGACCCTCAGTACCAAAGGGCTCTTTAAATGTGAGGATCACACAAGCAATGTTGTCTCGATTCCAGATGTGGCCAAAGATCCTATTGGCAAACCTCAGCACCATGAGGTTCTGGACCATCTCTTTGCCCAGGTAGTGGTCAATGCGGTAGATCTGGTCCTCGCGGAAGAGAGAGGAGATGTGGTTTGACAGTTGATTGGAGCTCTGCAGGTCTCTCCCGAAGGGTTTTTCCACTATGATGCGGTTCCAGCCTGTCTGGCTCATGCAGGTCTCTTGAATGTTCTTGGTGACTGCTTCATAGACTGTGGGGGGCAAGGCCAGGTAGAATAGATGGTTGACCTGCATCCCCTGGTGCAGGGCATTCATGTGGCTGTTGAGGTGCTTGTAGGAGGCTGGATCATCATACTGGCCAGCTACATAGGAGTTACGGGCAAAGAACTCCTCCAGCTTGGGTCTTTCTTCTGGAGTGGCTTTAAAGAAGGGCTCACTCTGCTTTCGGATGTCATCCACTGTGAGTCGTGAGCGGGCATAGCCCACAATGAAGGTGTCTTTGGGTAGAAGGCCATCCCGGAACAGCCACCAGATGGTAGGATAGATCTTCTTCTTGGCCAGGTCACCAGATGCACCCATGATGGTAAATATGTGTGTATCAGCTTGGTGGAAGGCATCATCCTGGTACAGCTCTTCCCTCAGGACCCCACACACTTGGGTCCGGCTCAGGGTCACCTGCTCTGCCATGATGTTTTCTGAGTTTAGTTACTGCTGCCAAACATGTTCACAGATCTGTAGTGCACAACTCGTTTCCCAGGAATCTATTTTTAATAAAAGGGGAAATTTAGTAATCATTCTTCCATATGTCCCAGCTATACATTTCCTTGCCAAGTGGCCAAAGGGCTCACTATTGTACTCTGTAGATGTGTGCTCAGGTATGTTCCACTCATCCCATTCAGGAACTGAAACAACCTAAGATTTTTCTTCAATAAATGTCGGTCAGTAGATGAATGAATAACATAAATGTTTAAATATGCATAATTGATTATTAGTCAAATAAAAAGAAAAGTGATACCATGAAATTTACAGGCAAATGAATGAATCTAAAAAAGATTACATTGAGTGGAATAACCTAGACCCAGAATGACAAATGACAGATGAATGTTCTATTGGACATCTTTCTAATGCAGTTCATAACTCCAAATTCTCAGATGTGCCTATATAACAAGGAGTAACTGCAAAAATCAGAAACATATAAAGGGAGAAAGGAATTATTCTTCATGTATGAATAGCAGAATACAGGTGATACAAAGCAGGAAACACATCAAGTCTGAGATTAGGGATTGAACTGGGGAGTAAGGAGGAAGTCATATAGAAATAAGAGGGATGAGAGACAGTAGCACCACATACTTTGAAAAATGCCTCAAGGAATCATTTTGTGTTATATTGACCTAAAATATATGCATTGCATATGTATATTTATCCATAAAATATATGCATTGTATATGTATATTTGGAAGCTATGCTATTTGGGTTAATAATGCTCCTGACAAGAAAAATAGACCAAGAAATTCCCCAATATTAGGCAAGAGGATCCTAATTTTCAAATCGTTGGTCAAGGTAGTCCAAGTGATTGTCAAAACAGTATAGGCTATCACTGTTTCCCTTGGTTGCCTCTTAGTGGTTGAAGGTAAGTGAAGACACTGTAACAGTCATTACACAGGACTTGTATTATTTGAGCTAGATTTAGCATCAAATTCTTCCTCCAGCAGTCTATCTTCCACAACACTAGAAAACCCTACACAAGCTGCCAAAAGAGCACAGCAATTAATGTCCCTACAAAACAACAACACCCATGAAACACAACAATGTCCAGCATGCCAAGAATACCATAAAGGTACAGTTAAGTAGCATTCTTATGTTGGTGACAAACAACAATTGTTTAATTGTACTTATGGCACACTCAACCAGAAGGACACATACTTGTTGCTTAATGAATATATATAAATATATACAAAGTAACAAAAAGGACATTACTGTTCCTAAGTATTGTGAAGGTGAAGGTTTATTGTAGGTTAGTGCGGGAGCACAGCCAGAGGCAGGGACCTTTGAGAGAGTTCAGAGTGGTCATAACTACACTAAGCTGTGCCCTTTGAAGAGATGGGGAGGGGAAAGAAGAGAGAAGGAAATCAGGTGCAGAAAACAAGAGAGGAATAAAGTATAAAAAACAGTAAACCAAAATGTCTGAATTAGGTAAGGAAGAGAATCCCTGTCCCTTGTGCTAAAAAGTTCATGGTAGGGGGTGGGGTATGCCAGCCAGCATAGCCAGATAGCAGGTAGGGATTAGGGTTTCATGGAGAACTTCAGGTCAGTTTCTGCTTTGATATGTTAAATATGCATCTCAGCCATTTGTTCCAGGTTTGAAACCTATACCAGAAACCTAGCAGACTAAACTTAAGGAGGTCATAAATCTTAGGCAAGACTCTACTACCACCATTTTCCTTGATTTTCCCTAGATGGTTTTTATTAATACCCTTATTCCTACAGATAATAGCAGACACCACACACACAGAAAAGCTTCTCTTTACAGTGCCAAATGTGGTGATGAATGTCTTTAATCCCAGACTTCAGGGAAGCTGTTTTATAAATCCAATTGCCCAAGTATGAAGCTTAGCCCTACATGCCTGTAATCCCAGTGATAGAGAAATTAGAGATAGGAGAAGCAGCAAGTCTTACTAGCAACCAGATGATCTCCAAGCTGAGTGAGAAGCCACAAGGAGAATAATAGAGGAGGAACTACATATCTCTGTTGATGTCCTTATGTTCACAGTCATGTGTGAACCAGAGCATGAATATGGCCATATCACATGCTCAAATACACAGATAAGTAAGTAAAAATGAATAAATTATAAAGGAAGTATAGTTATAGAAATTCTTCAGAGAAGTGTGAAAATTAGCAGCTAAAGAAGATAGGTGAGTTATTGTAGCTTCCATGAAGCTGTGGGCCTTTGTGAAGAAACAATGGGATTATCATTCTAGAATGAAGGCCATGAGTGTGGTTCTGAAAATGAGAGTCAACTAAAAAGGATTTAATAACGCTCACTCATCCCTTCTGCCTCTCTTTGCACAGGCCCAATAGAAGTAGGGAGTTTTCTGGGCTGGCCACATAGTTCTTGATATCAGAACCACTCTACACTTTATAGGAAGGATATTAGAGTATCTGGTGGAAAACAAAAATGAGAAAAGACCAAAAATGTTTCTGTGTTACATGTAATTCCTGACCCACATGTAAGGTTCAGGTACTCAGACCAGAAGACAAGGAGGTAAATAAACTACAGAATAGGAGCATCTGAGAGTGCATCAATCATTGAGGCTTCTGTTGTGAACTTATTGCAAGAAGGTGTTCTACAAACACACACACACACACACACACACACACACACACACACACATAACACACCAATGAGTAACTTTTTATGGAAAACAATAAGAATCTCGAGTTCCTCAAAATATACCTAAATCAGTATCTTCTTTAAAAAAATATCTCAAGCATACTAAAGTAAATGATGTGACATCACTACATTTTAAAATGCTTTTGCAGTTTTGGGTTGTTACTACAGTATGTGTACTTACAGAAGCATAACCTAGATTCAGTTGAATATTTTTGGCTGACATTATGGAAACTTTAATGTTACACATTTATAGAATTCTTTTGCTTAACTTCAATACTATGCAACTGAGTTTAACATAATTCCATAGTTATTGAATTATGCCTTGAATGATTTTATATTATTTTTATATGTTATTTTAATTTAATAGGTCATTGTTTGGTTTAATAAAAATTATAAGCATAACATATAGTATCTGATATGTAGTTGTGTTATAATTTATGAGTGAAATTATTTTTACACATAAATGTACAAAATTTGGAGAATTATGTTGGATTTATTTACAAGAAGACTTTGACTCTAAGTGTGGTATAATATCTGTAGCTACATAGCAATGCTGATAACCATTCTGAGTTACTCAGTGAAATCTAATTAATGATTGTATTACAACATTTATTTGGATACAATAAAGTACCTTTGCAAATTATTTTATGACCTCAACCCTGTTTCCTTTAGTTGTCTAAAAACAAGAAATTAGGGATTCTAACTCATATATATATATATATATATATATATATATATATATATATATATATATATATCTGACACATTTCTTAACATTAAATGAATTATTTCTACATTCACTGTTACTGGGAACAAAGACTTATTTGATAGAAGTTTGTTTGATTGCATCAAAGAAGATGTTTTTCTGTTTTTGTTTGGTTTGGTTTGGTTTGAATTTTTCTTTTTTTCTTTTTTTTTTTTTTTTTTTTTTTTTTTTTTTTTTTTTTTTTTTTTTTTTTTTTTTTTTTTTTTTTTTTTTTTTTTTTTTGAGACAGGGTTTCTCTGTATAATATCCCTGGCTGTCCTGGAACTCACTTTGTAGACCAGGCTGGCCTTGAACTCAGAAATCCGCCTGCCTCTGCCTCCCGAGTACTGGGAATAAAGGAGTGTGCCACCACAGCCCGGCACAACAAAGAAGATGTTAAACTTTGATTAATCACAAAACTTGTTATCTGGGTACCATAGACAAATAGCAAGCAAAAGGTTTTCTTAACACTACACAGTTACCATAGAAAATTATCTATTACAGGTCTTTTATGTATGATTTTTCCCATTTATTTCTTAAAATAATTGATTAGAAGCAGAGTTAATAGTTGATGCATTAACAATTGAAAATGATATATGTTACATGTAAAGCTTAACTTTGGTCAGTTCTTAGTACCCTGATATTTGGTCAAAGAGAATTACAAATGTTGCAATGGCATTTTTTTTTTAACATTTCTATCAGTGACCTTTGAGGAAAGCATACTAGTCTTCATAATGAAGTCATTCCACCTAATTAGTTGGTATTAGTAGAATTAATGTTGACCTTTGCGAACAAGAGGGAATCTTAATTTCTTCTCTAAACCATATCTCCTTACTAAATGTGGTTTGGTTGAATATTTTATCCGTATCTTTGAATCTGGATTAGCCTCAATTTGCTTAGAAAACCTGAGTGGATATAATATTTCCTTATTTTCCTGCTATGGATTCACAACCTTATATACTTTCTTTCCCCTGATTGACTTGTCAATCAAACTAAATCATCAGCCTAGCTGAGTGCTATATGATGAAATAGTCTAGCAAAATTTCAAAATCCCTATAGCTCCTTTCATTTTTACTTTAACACATGCCTGCTTCATATTTTCTTTTATTATTATTATTATTATTATTATTATTATTATTATGAGTTTTTATTGGATATATTCTTCATTTACATTTCAAATGTTATTCCTTTCCTGGTTTCCTTCCATCCCAGAAACACCCTTTCATATCCTCCCATACCATGCTTTTATGAGGGTGTTCTTCCACCCACCCACCCAATTCTATATCCCCACCCTCGATTCCCCTACACTGTTGGTATTATTATTATTATTATTATTATTATTATTATTATTATTAGTCTTTATTCCCCTCCCAGTACACACTCAGACAGGCCTCAAGTCTCTTGAGAGTGAGAGGCTTCTTTTCTCACTGAGGCCAGACCTGGCTTCTTCCAGCATTTCCATAACTCAACCACAGGGTTCCCTGACTTTGTCCATTTTAGGTTGTAAGTATCTGCAGTTGGCTCTTTCAGCTGCTTGTTGGGCCTCTCAGAGGGCAGCTATGCTAGGCTCCTGTCTGTTTACAGACCATCGCATCATTAAATGTCAGGCCATGGAGCTTCCCCTTGAGCTGGATCCCGATTTGGGTTAGTCACTGGACCTCCTTTCCCTCAGTCTCTTTTCCAGTTTTGTCCCTCCAGTTCTTTTAAACGGGAATAATTCTAGGTCAGCATTTTTGACAAGGATGGCAATCCCATTTCTCCTCTTGATGCCCTGTCTTTCTACTGGTGGGTGATTCTCCAAGTTCCCTCTCTGCACTGTTGGGCATTTTATCTAAGGTCCATCCCTCTGAGTCCTGTGAGTCTCTCTTCTCCCAAGTCTCTGGTATATTCTAGAAGGTTCCCCCACCTCCTACTTCCCAAGGTTGCCTGTTTCTTTCTTTTTGCTGGCCCTCAGGGCTTCACTCCTGATTCCCCATCCCCAATACTTGATCATGTTCCCTGTTTCCCCTCCCTGTTAGCTCCTTTTGTGAATTAAACATTTTTACCCTCGTGGGAGGATTAATATAAAACAGATAAAGTAACAGATTATAGAAGGCTCAGGAAGCTAAAGAGACACAAGGACATGGAATACTAAGAGATTTGAAAGGTGTACCTTTGAGTTTTTCTTTTAAAATATGATATAATTGCATCATTTCCCCTTTCCCTTTCCTCCCTGGAAAACTCTCATATGCTCTTTCTTGTTCTCTTTCAAACTCCTGGCCATCATTCATTGCCTGTTGTTATCCACATATGTGTGTGTGTGTGTGTGTGTGTGTATTCTTAAATGTAACCTGCACGGTATGCCACTTGTATATATGACTTGTATGTCTGTTTTCAAGGCTGAATATATGGTATTATATAATCAACTAGTCTGCACTTTTGTCCAAATCATTGCATATACTGCTCAATATTCTACTTCAAATTCATGGCTATTTTCTACTAGGTTTTATTAGTTATATTAAAATTTATTAGTGAAATAATTTTAATAAATTTAATATTTAATAAAATTTAATATCATATTTTTGTATATTTTGAGATAATCCAAAGTTCAATTACACAGCTGTGGTTGCACCAATATATATGTGTCACTACTATACACTTAACATTATTATGCCAAGCTGAAAAGGCATGGACTGAAAAAAGTAAGATTAAATAATAACGTGAGATATCACATTTTACACATCTAAGTGGTGATTTACTAACTTCAGTCAAGTATAGGAAACATTTACTCTCATTCAAGAAACATACTGGTAAAGCAATTTTGCTTATATTTCTAATTAATATTGTTTTGTAGTTTTATAATTTATTAATTCAACAATTCCNTTTTTTTTTTTTTTTTTTTTTTTTTTTTTTTTTTTTTTTTTTTTTTTTTTTTTTTTTTTTTTTTTTTTTTTTTTTTTTTTTTTTTTTTTTTTTTTTTTTTTTTTTTTTTTTTTTTTTTTTTTTTTTTTTTTTTTTTTTTTTTGAGACAGGGTTTCTCTGTATATCCCTGGCTGTCCTGGAACTCACTTTGTAGACCAGGCTGGCCTTGAACTCAGAAATCTGCCTGCCTCTGCCTCCCGAGTACTGGGATTAAAGGAGTGTGCCACCACAGCCCGGCACAACAAAGAAGATGTTAAACTTTGATTAATCACAAAACTTGTTATCTGGGTACCATAGACAAATAGCAAGCAAAAGGTTTTCTTAACACTACACAGTTACCATAGAAAATTATCTATTACAGGTCTTTTATGTATGATTTTTCCCATTTATTTCTTAAAATAATTGACTAGAAGCAGAGTTAATAGTTGATGCATTAGCAATTGAAAATGATATATGTTATATGTAAAGCTTAACTTTGGTCAGTTCATAGTACCCTGATATTTGGTCAAAGAGAATTACAAATGTTGCAATGGCAATTTTTTTAAAAAAATAGGCTTAACATTTCTATCAGTGACCCTTGGGGAAAGCATACTAGTCTTCATAATGAAGTCATTCCACCTAATTAGTTGGTATTAGTAGAATTAATGTTGACCTTTGCGAACAAGAGGGAATCTTAATTTCTTCTCTAAACCATATCTCCTTACTAAATGTGGTTTGGTTGAATATTTTATCCGTATCTTTGAATCTGGATTAGCCTCAATTTGCTTAGAAAAACCTGAGTGGATATAATATTTCCTTATTTTCCTGCTATGGATTCACAACCTTATATACTTTCTTTCCCCTGATTGACTCTTGTCAATCAAACTAAATCACCAGCCTAGCTGAGTGCTATATGATGAAATAGTCTAGCAAAATTTCTGAATCCCTATAGCTCCTTTTGTTTTTACTTTAACACATGCCTGCTTCATATTTTTCATTTATTATTATATTATTATTATTATTATTGTTATTATTATTATTATTATTATTATTATTATGTGTTTTTATTGGATATATTCTTTATTTACATTTCAAATGTTATTCCTTTCCTGGTTTTCTTCCATCCCAGAAACACCCTTTCATATCCTCCCATACCATGCTTTTATGAGGGTGTTCTTCTACCCACCCACCCAATTCTATGTCCCCGCCTTCGATTCCCCTACACTGTTGGTATTATTATTATTATTATTATTATTACTATCAGTCTTTATTCCCCTCCCAGTACACACTCAGACAGGCCTCAAGTCTCTTGAGAGTGAGATGCTTCTTTTCTCACTGAGGCCAGACCTGGCTTCTTCCAGCATTTCCTCAGCTTCTTCCAGCATTTCCATAATTCAACCACAGGGGTCCCTGACTTTGTCCATTTTTAGTTGTAAGTATCTGCAGTTGGCTCTTTCAGCTGCTTGTTGGGCCTCTCAGAGGGCAGCTATGCTAGGCTCCTGTCTGTATACAGACCATAGCATCATTAAATGTCAGGCCATGGAGCTTCCCCTTGAGCTGGATCCCGATTTGGGTTAGTCACTGGACCTCCTTTCCCTCAGTCTCTTTTCCAGTTTTGTCCCTCCAGTTCTTTTAAACAGGAATAATTCTAGGTCAGCATTCTTGACTAGAATGGCAATCCCATTTTTCCTCTTGATGCCCTGTCTTTCTACTGGTGAGTGATTCTACAAGTTCCCTCTCTGCACTGTTGGGCATTTTATCTAAGGTCCATCCCTCTGAGTCCTGTGAGTCTCTCTTCTCCCAAGTCTCTGGTATATTCTAGAAGGTTCCCCTACCTCCTACTTCCCAAGGTTGCCTGTTTCTTTCTTTTTGCTGGCCCTCAGGGCTTCACTCCTGATTCCCCATCCCCAATACTTGATCATGTTCCCTGTTTCCCCTCCCTGTTAGCTCCTTTTGTGAATTAAACATTTTTACCCTTGTGGGAGGATTAATATAAAACAGATAAAGTAACAGATTATAGAAGGCTCAGGAAGCTAAAGAAACACAAGGACATGGAATATTAAGAGATTTGAAAGGTGTACCTTTGAGTTTTTCTTTTAAAATATGATATAATTGCATCATTTCCCCTTTCCCTTTCCTCCCTGGAAAACTCTCATATGCTCTTTCTTGTTCTCTTTCAAACTCCTGGCCATCATTCATTGCCTGTTGTTATCCACATATGTGTGTGTGTGTGTGTGTGTGTGTGTGTGTGTGTGTGTGTGTGTGTATTCTTAAATATAACCTGCACAGTATGCCACTTGTATATATGACTTGTATGTCTGTTTTCAAGGCTGAATATATGGTATTAGATAATCAACTAGTCTGCACTTTTGTCCAAATCATTGCATATACTGCTCAATATTCTACTTCAAATTCATGGCTATTTTCTACTAGGTTTTATTAGTTATATTAAAATTTATTAATGAAATAACTTTAATAAATTTACTATTTAATAAAATTTAATATCATATTTTTGTATATTTTGAGATAATCCAAAGTTCAATTACACAGCTGTGGTTACACCAATATATATGTGTCACTACTATACACTTAACATTATTATGCCAAGCTGAGTTCCGTACCTGACTTTTTTCATTCTAATTTATTATTGCACTCTATAGTGTAAAATGTGTAGATTCACCACTAAATGATTGAAGTCAGTTCATATCCTTTGTAAATGAGAGTAAGTTCTTTGTATGACCATTTCGTTAAAACGAATATAAAGATTAATTATAACAAAACATCAAAATATTAAATAATTAAGTTGTTAAGGACATTCATAGAGTAATCTATTTGCTTGAAGTTTGTTACCTTTCAAATAAAAGCAGGTGTATCTTATCTAGACCAAAGTGAGAAAATGGGAAATGGCATTCAAAAAAAGATTTATGTTTACAAAGAATGGATTTAATACTTCATAATATATTCTGGAGATAACATGTACTGTACCAGTGGAGCACAGTAAAAAAGGTAAAACATCTTAGTACTATTTGAGGACCACAGGAGGTTCTGAGAATGGACCTCAGAGGTTAGACAATTATTTAGCATATGCAAGAATATAGATCTATGTTCAACATTACAATATTAATGAACAAACCATGAAATAAAATTACCGACTCATAAATGAAGGAAGCCTTTTCCTTCTCAAGAGCCTGTGAAATAAATTATTACAAATCACACAAGCAAGAGCAGTGGCGGATTTTATGGAAGGAAGCATCATGATAGCATCTATGACTCTCAGTGACTCAGATTGCTGGTATTTTATGATGTCCTATAACACTATACAACCCTGACATCTTTTCATCTGTGTGAAAACATTTTCATCCGTATGAGCAACATTGGTTGCTCATGCCATTTTGCCATATACTGCATAACTAATGTGTCTACATAGTTATGTCACACAGTGTTTTCTGTGAAGACATAAAAGTAACAGAACAATCCATCACACTTAATACATATATAAACCTATGATAAAATATTTGTGCCTTCTAGTTATACATGTGTGAGATCATGCTAGTTTGAGCAATATTATTCTTAGGACAGGGCAGTACGCTGGTTCCATGCCTTGTTCTTGCTTGGTTAATAACAATAATAAACCAGTTTTGATCAAGTTGTTTTTCTCTTTGCTGTTACGGAGTAGAATAAGAATTTTTGACAATGTCACCAACAATTCTTTTCTATTTTTCTAAAAAAGTGCTGCAAATTTTGATGAAGACAGTACAAAAAGTTATATACNATAAAAATTAATGTTAGTTTATAATTTTTATATTTTTATGATTAAAATTTTCAGCACATTTGGAATATGGAATCATATGTAAGAAATAATTATTCTTTATTAACTTAATTTTTTTTTAGGCTTTCAAGGCTGTGAGAAATGTTTAGTCCTTTCTCAATTGTGTAACATACCAATATATTAAAATAAGCAGTAAATATTTTCATCAGCAAATGTTCTAAAATAACAAAACTTATTCTTGCTTAGGAATTTTTTCTTTCAAGACAGGGTTTCTCTGTATAGCCTTGGCTGTCCTGGATCTCACTATGTAGACCAGGCTGGCCTCAAATTTAGAAATCTGCCTGCCTCTGCCTCCTGAGTGCTGGGATTAAAGGCATGTGCCACCATGCCCATGCCCGGCGGGAAACTGTTTTGTACTATTTATTAATTCTCTCTAGTTTATTCTCCAAAATCGGTGCGCTGTGCTAAATAAGAAAGCTATAGTAACAAAAGAAAGCACTTGAGGTCATTCCACTTGAGATAATCTTTTATTTTAAGTCTGTTTTATTTTTTAATTATTTTATTTATTTACATCAAATGCTGGCCCCTCCTGGTTACCTCTTCACAGAGACCCTTTCTGATCCTCTTTTCCCTTCTCCTCTAAGAAGTTGAGCCCCAGACCCTGCTTGTTCCCCTATTCTAATTTATCAAGTATCTACTAGGATAAGCACATCCTCTCTCACTGAGGCCAGACAAGGCAGTCCTGGTTGCAGAATTTATACCAGAATCAGGATGCAGCTTTAGGGAGTGCTTCTGCTCCATTTGCTGAGGGGTGCACATGAAGACTGAGCTGTATGTCTGCTACATTGTGGGGGGACTTCAGTGAAGCTTAAGTGAGTTCTTTGGTTGGTTGCTCAGTCTCTGAGAGCTCCCAGAGGTCCGGACCACTTGACTCTCTTGGTCCTTTTGTAGTGTTGCCATTTCACTCTGGCTCTTCAATCCTTCACCCAACTCTTCCATAAGGGCCCTTGACCTCTGTCAAGGGCTTGTTTATTGGATTGGTATCTGCCAATGGGATGGATTTCGAGTTGGGCTGGTTATTAGTTGGCCATTCCTTCAGTCTCTATTCCATCTTTGACCCTGCTAGAAATAGTAATTATTATTAAACTTCAAGCTTCATATTGGAGACAATAATAATCTCACTAATTGAACTGTTTATAATTTGTATTTTAATTTAAGACACCATCTAAATAATATTGTATTGCATTTGGGCAAATAATATAGGAGCTACAAAAAATAAGGAAAGGCAACTTAGGGAACTAGAAGGGAGGATTAAAATTAATGAGCTACTTTAAATAAATAAAATTGTACTGGAAAATGGGCAATCAGTAATGAAAGTGATTTAAGGTAAACAGTGATAGGTTATCACTAATAGTTTCTGGAAAGAAAATGACTGTATCATTTTCAAGCCTAATCTTGCTTTGGCTTTTAGATTGAAAATTTGGCCCAAATGTGTACCACAGAGGACAGCCAGCACTTCTCTAAGAACACTTTTTGTGTGGAGCACTGAGGTTGTCACCATATGAAGCAATTGGCAAAGTTCTTATTTTAGATTTAAACTAATGTACATGTAATTATTATAAGAAATGTAGTGCCATTCATTTATGAATTTATGAAAACAAGCTGTTTCCAGAGTTTGCATTTAAATCTCCATTTTTTATTGATTTAATTATATTCATATTTTACTTTTTTCACATGTGACACTTTGAATTTTATGCACATTCTTATTTTATTAACAATTTTATTTTATCTAAATTCCTAGATCGTTAGTTAAATAAAACATAGTTTGAAACTGACAAGAATTAATTGTCTCTGGTAAATTAACATACTGCCACAATGCCTGGGACTATATTAACCTTAATGGATTTCTTCCTTAAACATTAATCTGCAAATAAGATATAAGTACCCCTAAGCTTTAGAGCAGAAATTTACCTTGAGGTAAAAATAGTCAAGAACACTCATTAATTATATACATAAAACTAGTCTTTGAGAACTATTTAATTTAATCAGTTTCTAAATGTAAAAGAAAGAGTAAAGCTGCTTTGACAGTTTAGGACATTTGGCAAAATAGCAAAATAATTGTCATCAGATCTTTATGATTTTGTGCATGTGTGTGTGTGTGTGTGTGTGTGTGTGTGTGTGTGTGTAAGAGAGAGAGAGAGAGAGATCACTCCAGAAATTCTTAGCAAAATATAAGTAGATAGAAAAAGAATTAATAAAAATAGTAGTTTGCTTATATTTTTATATCAGTTGAATGAGCTATTCTGTAGTCTATAATTACATTTTTGTGGGAACAAATATCAATGCTCACAGTTGGAAAAGTGGGTGTTCTATGATTGTATTCTAGTCATTTTGGTCCATTTATTGTCAACTCCTGTTGGAATAATTCATTACTTGTCATACTAAATCTTTCATAAAAGCTTGTCTTCTGAAACTCCTCAGGTAATAATGAGAAATTGCTATTAATATTTTTCACAAATTTCTTCTATCCTCAAGCACCTTGTAAATAGCTGAAAAGGAGAAAAAAAGTTTTGAAAGTTAAAATAAAAACCCCAATAAAGCAATTTAAGTATCATTGTTAAATACAACATTGTTAGGAATGCAAACTATAAGCCCATGTTTGTAAATAAGTCACATTTTGTACTTCGTCTTCATATTCTCTTATTTTACTGATATTAAAGTATTATTTTGGCTTTACTAGAATCTAATATTTCTTATGGATCTGATGAGTGTTCTGGAGACATTATCATGAATGAGGCGTATACAGTTTATAAAATGAACAAATGTGATACTTAACGTTTTCTCCAAAGGAAAGTCTACCTTGGAAGTTAAGCTCTCCCTTCCAAGGTAAACAAAGTACAGAACATGGAGAACTATTCTCCTTTGATACCAACATTTTAAAGTTACTTTTAAAATATAGTGAAATAAAATACTAATGGTGACAGTGAGTTTGGAATGAACATAAAGAAAGGTCCCTTTGAAAAATAATTTAAACCTTATGAGTTTTATAAATGAACTTCTCAATTAATTATTATGTATATGTGAGAGACTGAAAAAAGAAAACACAAGGCTACACAGGGCTAAGGAACGATGAACCTATATGAAGTCAAGCAAGGTGGTGAGAATCTTTATTTGGAAGGCATCAGAAGATGCACAGCAGAGGATTTGATTGATTTGATAATTCTTGACCAGACCTACAAGCTGTCTTCAATTTTCATCAGAAGGAGGTGGCAAAAATGTGTCAGTTGGAAATCTGGGTGGCATTTAGAAATTACATTTTGTCTCTGAGAACTCAATTTCCATCAGCATATAATAGGCAACTCACTTGACAGATTGTCAGCTGTCCTATTTGCTTTTTGTATGTTCTGGTCTCAATATTTTCAGTGGAGTGATGGAACATTGATGTTTAATGGCAATCTTACTTCACAAATAAAGAGTATGGAACACATCCTCCTTATGGATTGGAACTTTATGAGTAGAGGTCTATGCAGTGTTATCAAAATAGGAAAAGGTTGTAATGGCTAAACAAATGTCTGGGGTGGCTAGTTTTCTATTTCATTCTAATGGAGTTGTAATAGTGTAGACATTTTCTCACGTTCTCCTTGATATTTCTATATAGCAATTGGACTGTGAGCGATGGTGTAAGGAATGGCAACTATGCGCTAGTATTTTAAAATAATATTTCAAAATTTTGGCTCAAATGCCTGGTTTGAATAAAATAGTTTTGTAGCCCCCTTCCTCAGCTGCTCCAGGCTGAGAGCAGACCTGCTGCCTCTGAAAGCAGACCACAGGAAGCTACATTCTCCAGTTAAGGCTGGCTTCTTTTGTTGTGCTAACTGCCTCTGTGCTTCCCCTGGACTCCTGCTACCTTTCCCTGTGCCTCACCTAGAGCCTGCTTCCTGCTGAGACAGCCTTGGGACAATACTCAGTGCCTTGGACTTCAGGCTGCATCCACTTCTCCGGTGACTCATCCAGGCGCCTGCGCAGAACTGACTGTGGGCGGGGCCTACCCTCTTATAACCCCAAAAGATTCTTCAGTAAAGTTAGAGATGCTTTGAGGGGGAATCATATTAGCATCTTTATTTCTCTCCCACTCACCGAGTCTCTTTTCAGCCCCAGTTCGCCTTCAGGGGAAGCCAGTTCGTATTGTGGGTGGACCTCAGGCAGTGTACCCCAACATAGTTTTGGGGACACAGAAAATTTCTTGAATAAAGTAGGGTAAAATTTTTGAGGTGAGCAAAGAAATAACAGATGCATTATTAAGGAAGCTATATTTCAACATACAGTGTATTGGGTCAGATGCCTTCTCAATTTTGTTCTAATATAATTGGGGCAATGCCTATAGGAATGGATACAGCTAAAATATTATGTGTGAACATGATGCATAGTTCACAGTAGCTAGAGGGTTTTTTTTTTTCTTCTTTTTAAGTGGGAGGTAAAGCTAATGTAGGCTAATGTGTCTCTTACTTACTGAAAGCTTTTAGCTTTCTCAGTGAAGAAGGAGATGGAGTCTGTTATTTTAAACAGTTGATTCGTGGTCAAAAGATTATAAAACCTGCAAGTTTAAATCAACTGAAAGAACAACCTGGCTGGAAAACAGCAAACAAACCCTGTTACTTCTCAAGCCAAGAAGCTGCCTTTCCTACACCACATACTTATCCAAGTTGAGTCATGAAAACTGTGGGCACATTCTTAAAAAAAAAAAAAAAAAAAAAAAAAAAAAAAAAAAAAAAAAAAAAAAAAAAAAAAGAATCAAATAATTTGATCAAAAGAGAAAAAGAGGTAATTTGAAGAGACCATTCTTAATGGTAATAACATACTGGTGAACAAAATATATAAAATTTTAACCTGGTATAATTTTATTCTAAATAAGTTGTATTGCACTGAGCAGTTACATTTACTTATCTGTTTGTTTGTTGAGGATTGAGAGATCTTCCTATGTAAGAATTGAATACATATCATTTTTTCCTCTTTGATGTATCTGCTGTGCCTGCCACTAAGTCCACACTTTCAACTTTAACTAATATTATTACATGTATCTCACTGCTGAATACATTTAGCTTTTGCCTGTTTATATGTGCCCAGAGCTAACCATTTGAAATTTGATGCATTCTATATAGCATTCACTGAAGAAAACAAGTTCTACCTCTTTTATCTATCATTTAATTCTTGTAACTCTCCATGTATGGGTAAAACTGCATGATTTTTCTTTGTGTTTTCAATTCCACTGTGTAGTCATTGCACTAGTATTGTTGAGAGTACATCTAACCATATTGCTAAGAGTTCATAGGGTCCTTTTCCTTAAAATACCTAGGGGACATTATTTAGTACCAGGGCTTTTGGGCCTCTAGCACATGCATTCTTTATACTCCAAGGGATATATTAGAGATATATCAATTAAATCCGGGCAAATTTTGGTTACTTATACTCTAATTCATTGCTAGTTGTGAATATTTTTTATCCTTACCTTCTGCTGCAAAAGAAAGCTACCTTAAATGGAAAGTGAAAGTTACATTTATCTGTGTGTTTTAAATATATATATTTAGGATATAGTTAGAAACTGTACTAACTTAGGAATAGCATTCTAGTAAACAGTTCTTTTATTAGGGTTTTGGATAGTGATGTCATGGATAGTTGAATAAATTTCCAATTTAAAAGTGATTTTCTTCCTATTACATAGGCTCTAATTAGGATTAGACAGATACCAATTATTCCTAAGATAGATAAAAATGTCACTCACACTCTTGTGGAGATGTCTTCTTGATTCCATCATAATTGTGATTACTAGGTTTAGTTTGGTAAACTATTGATGATTTTTCTGCCTTGGTAACTTGCACAGATGATTTTGTGTTCTCAGACACACTCATTATGGAAAAAGCTTTTTACTCAATTTAAGCTCCTTTTTTTTTTTTAAGTACTGTTTATAAATTATACTGTCTTCAGCAATAGGATTTTACTTCCAAGTTCTGAGAAGCAATGAAAGGCAATTACAGTAGCAACAAGTATTTTAAGAGCCTTTTATTACTCTTTGACCAACAACATGAAGGGAGGATTTCCGTTCTGATACTGGAGTTTTTGTCCTATATTTTAACGTTCACGGGGTGAGTATTAACATCCAATATGATATAACTCTAATATATATATATATATATATATATATATATATATATATATATGAACATACTTACTGCATATTTCACAGTAGTGTTATTAAATATTATGTTTCACTGTGTCTTTTTCAAATATACTTAGTTGTATTTTTATTAAACAACACCAAATACTATATATATGCATATATATAGATGCATATGTAAATATATAGTATTTGTAGTATATATATATATATATATATATATATATATACACTATATATACTTGTGTGTGTGTGTGTGTGTGTGTGTGTGTGTGTGTGTGTGTGTGTGTATGTATGTGTGTGTGTAAATGTGATGAAGGTTAGGGGCAAGAGTGTGTCATATAGCCTGCCATAAAAATCCCCTGTTATTATACAAATTATTGCTTAGTATATTTTGTTTTGTTTTGTTTTAAATTACTGTCACCTGAGTGAGAAGAAAGAGTTGGAGCATGAGAAATAGCCAGAGACAGATAAGAGGGAAAGAAAAAAGAAAAAGAAAAACAGTAATCTTATGATTATTACAATTTGACTTTCTCTAGGAGACCTTAGCTAAAATTGTCCATAAAGTTTTCATAGCAGCTGAAAAGGCATGTCATAGAGTATTATTAATATTGTTTTAAAGAATAAAGCAATGATGTATCATGAATCTAAATCAGAGTATGCAGTTCAAATCTTAACCCTCATTTTATATATATGCCTTCCATATATAGAGGGCAACCATCTGGAAGCTGAGTTTTTATTTCAGTTATAATACTTTCAGTTGCAATGAAAAAGTCCCTTAAAATTGTCCTTTAGTCAAACAGGGCAAAATAACTTCTTTGCATGTAGTATAGATAAGCATTAATAGCAAAGAATTAAGGCTTGTTTTCAAGTGTGAGAAAGGGTAACGTTTCTCAGTGAAAGTTACTGTGATGGGAATAAAGGGTTACACATCACTGCCTTATAAAGAAAAATAGTGTTCATAAGTAGCAATAATATGTGGTTTCAGGAACCGTGAACATACAGGTTTCTCACTCATTTGAGTTTTCAACAATAAGGAAATTGATCCACCTCATTCTAAAGTATGTAGTTACCAAAGAGAAAGTCACATTACTGTGAATACAATGGTCAAATGCCACTGAGAATTTGTGATATAAAATAGAAACAATTGTTTTTATATATTCAACCTTCTGCTACCATTAGATGTTTACATAGGAAAAGTAAGGAGCTACTTCTATCCATATGTCTCTTAAATTTGTTGTGATTAAATTGTAAAGCAAATTGACAATTCTTATAAAATAATGCTCTGAAATGCATCAATATTTTAATAATTTTATTTCATATTGACTGAGTATTTTTATGGTAATTAAAGAATAACAATAATTATATCATTGAGTAGCAACTTTAGGAAATTTTATCAACTAGATGTTTGGAATTGGTGTTTTTGAAAATCAAGGAAAGGAAAACTGATAGAAATTAGACTCTGAAGTCAAAAACCCTGAGTATTCCATGTTCTTCTTATTCCCCACAGAGTGGATTTATTACCTAATCTGGGGAACCTGATAATCAGAGAGATTCAGTTTGAAACCACTTGTTTGGAAGATCTCAAGAGGACAGAATTTATTGAGTTATGATAATAATGGTTCTACTAATTCTGGCATCTTGAAAGGCAATATCATTATTTATTTATTTATTTATTTATTTATTTATTTCAAAGGAAAATAATCATGACTTCTGCTGTATATTTCAATAAGCTTGAATACCATCAAAAATAAACCATATTATTTATATATCATGTACATTTAAGAATCTGTGATCTGACTTCAGAACAGGAAAGAAATACAACCAAGGCTTTAAAATATTTAATTCAACAAAACATTTTTAAGTTTTAACAACTTTAATAATTGGGTATGTACCTCATTATATACAGTTCTTAACTTCTATTTGTTGTGAACCTCAGGAGTCATTTGCTTTCTGTTACATGAATACCTGTTTTGAATTTATAATACATGCAATAAAAAGAGTGAGAGTTCCTACTTGAAATAGTACTTGATTCCTTATTGCTAATAGTAAGGAATGACTAGTTTTAGAACCCTAGTTTTCACAATAGGTATAGTGCATGTTTCAAACAAATGTGTAGGGATAAAACAATTTAACATTACAAACAAGTTAACAAGTTGTACTGTACTTATCTGTTTATTTATTTTTATTCTCTTCAGCTCTTTCTTTCATTTTCTTAAATTGTCTTTAACACCTGATCATGTTCCTCACCATCCAACAGCCTCTCCCCTGATCCATGCTTCCCTTCTCCTTTGTAGCATCACTTGATCAATCTTCTCTATTCTCCCTGGTGACAGCACAGACATTCCTTGTACCTGCCCCAATATTCTTGATTTTTGAATGAAGGACACAAGGACACAAGGACACACACACACACACACACACACACACACACACACACACACACACAGCCTTTTATGTTAATATGCCTTACACACCTGAATGGCTGGGCTATTCCCAAACTTTCAGTGCTAATGCCTCCCCAGCAATACTCCTGAATTTTTACTAAAATCTATATTTATCTTTGCTATTACCTTCCACAATCCCTGACTCTGACATGTTGGCAGTCTTTTGTCTCTGATCTACATGTCTCAGGCCTGAATCTTCTCCTTCCCTGACATGACTATGGTGTCTTCTTCCTCCTCTTGTGTTTCTTGGTCAGCAATGTAAGTGATAATAAAAAAAGCAAAGCTTAAATCATTGGAAGTCAGAATAGAAATGTTGTGATTCCAGACAGAGGAGGAAGAATGGGAAGTGAGAAGACACTATGTTGTTTAGTGTGACTCTGTCAATTTACATATTAAAACTGAGTAAAAAGAAATAAATCAATTCTAAAAAGGGGAAAAAAAGAAAGAAAAAGAAATGCTAAAAGTCCTGTCTCTGTCTCTCTACCTAACCTTTGGCTGCCAGGAACTTTATTTACCAATGAAAGCCAACAGAGGCAGGGACGTTTAGCTTCTTACATGAAGCCAGACAAGGCATCCCTGCTAGAATAACATATCTAACAGATAAGCAGCAGCTTTATAGACAACTCCAGCTACATTGGTTGGGACCCACATGCAGACTGAGCTGCACATGTGATATATATATATATATATATATATATATATATATATATATATATATATATATATATATATATATATATATGGGGGGCACATGGGTCCAGCTCATGTATGATCTTTGGTTGGAGATTCACTCTCTGAAAGTACCCAAAGGTCCATATTAGTGATTCTATTGGTCTTCCTGTGGAGTTCCTAGCTTCTTCAGGGCCCTCAATCCTTCCCACAACTCTTCCATAAAAGTCCTTAAGCTCCATCCAATGTTTGGCTGTGGGTCTATATCTGTCTGAAGAGGGGAGATGGTAAGATGTCATGAGAATTAATGGAAATCTGAAGCTACAGCTGTGATGATATGGCGTCAGAAGAAGCCATCTCCTGTAGCCAGGCAGGACCCCAACCCACCCACAAAATTTTGACACAAAATTTATTCTGCCTACAAGAAATACAGGGACAGTGGATTCCACAGAGACTGAGGAATGGCCAAACAATACCCTGCTCAATGAGAGATCCATCCTATGGGCAAGCATCAATCCCTGACCCTGTCAATGATAAACTGGAATGTTTGCAAACAAGTTGCATTTAGAAGGTAAAAGATCAGTCAAAAGTTAATCACTTGTATTCTTACAAACACCTGGACATTTAGACAACCAGGTTAATTTTGTTATTATAGTTTGTTTTCCAGTTCTCCATATAGAGGTACAAGTCATACTACCTTGGAAATTAGTGACTTAAATAAATGTATATTAAAAAAAAAAAAAGCAGATGTCCTCTCTGGCTTGCATACATACTGTTGGATTCAGTTAATTATATCATTGTTAGCAGTTTCACTGATAACTGAAAAATGTGCCATTCTAGTGGTAAGAAACAAGTTCTTGACTGGAGGTTATGCTAATCTTGTAACCTTGACCAAAGAAGTTTCAAAATTGAAAATCAGATAATTTATATGATGGAATTAACTACTTTAAGGATTCAACAGCCAATTAACTTGGTGACCTTCTAGGCATGACATAAGGAGACGGTGTAAAAAAAAATGCAAAAGAAAGAGAATATTGGGCTAACGTCCTTTAGGATTAAAGAAAATTCTAATGATGAGCATAATGAAGAGAATTTCATTAAGAGATAATTCATGCATTTGATATGTACCAATTAATTGACTATAATAATTACTTGGCTGTGGTTTTATTTTTCTACTATTAACTTTGTTCTTTTCTTTTTCATGCTTGTCAAAAATCAGTTATTTCTAAGATCCTCTGAATTCTGGTTAATATTACTTGTATGATTTTCGTAAGAATCGTTAGGAAATACTTAAGAGGCATAGACTAGAAACCATTTACTATTTTAATTTATCTTTATTCTTATAATAAGCTTATAACAAGAAAACACATTTATTATATTTGTCCCTATTAACACATTAAAATTATCAAATTAAGTATCTGTTATGTGGCAGATGTTTGAAGAGGAGTGTTAAAACTTAGAAGTGGTTCCCAATCTTTTGCAAAAGATTTTATGAAAGAAACTATGTGAAGGTGGTCAGAAATAAAATTGTTTATTATTAGGAAACACAATCTTCATAGATCAGAAGTATTATGATAAAATATTAACTTTGATGCTTCAAAAACTGCAAGAAAAACTAAGGGGTTGTAGAGATGCAGAGCAATGATAAGCAATATGAATACCAGGGATGAACTCGGTTTCTTGGACAGCTTTGCCTGCACAGCTATTGTGAAAGCCCAGTGACTGTATATTAGGTCAGTTTGGATGAAGGTTATATAAAAGAAACGATCTTATTGTGATCCTGAAGATCATTGTTTAAATCCATTGGGTAAAACAATCCAGTTAGATTAAAATTTATATTTGGAAACATTATTCAGATAATGAAATTGCTTTATTAGAAAGGAAAATTATCATTTTCCAACCTGGGTCTGTCAGATAAGAACATGTTAGCATTCCCCTTTGTTTTTCCATCCTCTGCTTAATACCCACTGTTGTCTCTAGTCAAGCATTAGACAGAATACTATGGCTTCTTTATATGTGTTCTGCATCACTCTGTCACTGTCTCTAATCGTGTGACATCCGTGCTTCCACATTTGCCTTTAATTGATTATAAGCATTCTGGCAGCCAATATAATTGAAATTTTTATAGGTTGTTTAAAAACATATACAAACCTACTATTGCTGACCAATGGCTAGTTATCTTTTTTTCCATCATAGTTCAAACATCTTCACCCCTATAAAATACCCTAATTTACTCAAATATTATATATTTGTTGTGCAGCTTGCTTGTTTGAAAGTGTTAATTATATATGAACCTTGGATTGTGAAAAAATAAAAATGTATTTTATAGGTAAAAAGAACTTAGGAATAAAAACTCAGGAAATTATAATTTATAATCATTTAATATGTGTTATTTCCACACTTAAAATGTTGTCATTCAATGGTGTCTTAGTCAGGGTTTTTCCTGCACAAACATCATGACCAAGAAGCAAGTTGGAGAGGAAAGGGTATATTCAACTTACACTTCCATACAGCTGTTCATCACCAAAGGAAGTCAGGACTGGAACTCAAGCAGGTCAGAAAGCAGGAGCTGATGCAAAAGCCATGGAGGGATGTTCTTTACTGGCTTGCTTCCCCTGGCTTGCTCAGCCTGCTCTTTTAAAGAACCAAGACTACCAGCCCAGAGATGGCACCACCCACAAGGGGACCTCTCCCCTTGATTACTAATTGAGAAAATGCCTTACAGCTGGATCTCATGGAGGCATTTCCCCAACTGAAGCTTTTTTCTTTATGATAACTCCAGTCTGTCAAGTTGACACACAAAACTAGCCAGTACAATTGACCCCTTGTCAACTTGACACACAAACACATCACTATTATGCCTCAACCCTTAGTTTCTTATTCATCCCCAAGATCTAAATAACTTTAAAAGACCCATAGTCTTTGCAAATTCTTAAAATTTCAATCTCTCTTAAAATCCAAAGTCTTTACAATTAAAAGTCTCTTAATTGTGGGTTTCACTAAAATACTTCCTTCAAGAGGGAAAAGCATCAGGGCACAGTCACAATGAAAAGCAAAATCAAACTCCAACTGTCCAATGTCTGGGATCCAACTCATGATCTTCTGGCATTCTCCAAGGGCTTGGGTCACTTCTCTAGCCTTGCCCTTTGTAGCAAACACCTTGTCTTCTAGGCTCCAGCCGCCTGTACTTTACTGCTGCTGCTGTTCTTGGTGGTCATCTCAAGGTACTGGCATCTCCAAAACACTGATGTATTCCACTGTCGCTAGGCTTCAACAACAGCCTCTCATAGGCTCTCTTCATGGTGCCAAACCTCAACTCCTTTGCATGACCCTTTCAGTCCTGGGTCATCAATTTCGACTGAGGCTGCACCTTCACCAATGGCCTTCCATGGCCTATCACAGTGCCGAGCCTCAGCTGCTCTGTATGACCCCTTCATGCCTTCAAAACCAGTACCACCTGGGTGACTCTTACACATTACCAAGTTCTGCTGCTGCAGGAGGTACAACTTTGGCTATCTTTGGAACACAGCCTCTTTGTGCTCTCAGAAAACACTTCCCAGAAAATGTCACCTCAAGATGCTGGTCTCTTCTTAATCACCTCTAATTTCTTAGATCCAGCTAACCAGCATCAATAGTCCCAGTAATGCAAAAGTTTCACTTTAGTAGTTCTGGTATCTTGTTAATCACAGCTGATTCTTCAGCCCCAGCTAACCAGAACCACAGAATCTTCCCAGTCAAAATAGCAATGGCCCTGAAAAGAGTCTTTAATTTTCCTGCTGAAATTTCACAAGCCAGACTTCCATCTTCTGCACTGTTTTCAACATTATCTTCCAAGCTACTACACAACATCTGACAGAGCTCTTAACAACGAATGGATCTTCAAGCCCAAAGTTCCAAAGTCCTTTTACAGTCCTTCCCAAAACTTGGTCAGGTTGTCACAGGAATACCCCACTATGCTGGTACCAATTTGTCTTAGTCAGGGTTTCTATTCCTGCACAAACATCATGACCAAGAAGCACTTGGGGAGGAAAGGGTTTATTCATCTTACACTTTCACATTGGTGTTCATCACCAAAGGAAGTCAGGACTGGAACTCAAGCAGGTCAGGAAGCAGCTGCTAATGCAGAGGCCATGGAAGGATGTTCTTTACTGGCTTGCTTCCCCTGGCTTGCTCAGTGTGCTCTTTTATAGAACCAAGACTACCAGCCCAGAGATGGCATCACCCACTAGTGGACCTCTCCCCTTGATCACTAATTGATAAAATGGCTTACAGCTGGATCTCATGGAGGCATTTCCCCATGAGAAATCGGGCTCCTTTCTTTATGATAACTCCAGCCTGTGTCAAATTGACACACAAAACCAGGACAAATGGTAAATATTTCTGATTACTTGCATGGTTTATTTTATTTGCCATCTTAAGTGAAGGAAAGGGTATGTGGAAAACCAGGAATATTTATTTTGTATAGATTTATGGGTATAACTGGCTTCCAATGTAATGGAATGAATAAATATGGTTGCCTTCCACAGTGTGAGTGAATATCATTTAATGTGTTGAATTTCTGGGTAAAACAAAATTTTGCATATATGGGCTTAAAGAAAAAAATCCAGAATGTAAGTATTATATCCACTATATATTAAATATATTTCAAAATTAGCTTGACGTATTGATGTTGATGTTGCCTCCATAACATGACTGAGGTAGTAGTATCCAGTTGTTTTGGGGCAAAAGTATACTTTTAAACCTGTCATCCTGTACTATTAATTGCAAGTGACTATGACAAGGCAGATAAAAGAGTTACATGTCCTTTCCTTGAAACCAAGGAATATACACTGTTTCTTTCTCAGTAGACACTGCTGTGAACACTATAATTCATGTACACAAATATACATTCATTTATATATACATATATATTCACAATCATATATACTACCATATTATAAATATTTAATCTCCCATTCCTGCTAACTTTTTGAAGGTTGAAGGTGAAATGTTTATGCATTCAGCTACTTGGATCTAACCTATGATGACATATTGGGACATTTTGAAATGTGTTTTTAATTTAACTTAATTTTTTACTTTTTTCACTTTACATCCTTTGCACTGCTTCCTCCCTGGCCACCCCTTCCCACAGTCCTTCCCTCAGCTTTGCCAATAAGCAAATGACCACTTCCCCCCTTCTATCTGTCCACTATCCTCCAACCCTGGCACTTCAAGTCTCTGAGGCTAGGTGCTTCCTCTCCCACTGACATCACAAAAGGGATCCCAGCTAGAAGAACATATCACAGGGACAGGAAACAGCTTTGGGATAGCCCCAGCTCCAATTATTTGGGACCAACAGAAAGACCAAGTTGCAAAGCTACTATACATGTGTGGGGAGGCCTAATCTAGCCCCTGTAATGTTATTTGGTTAGTGTTTAAGACTGTGAGAGCCTCAAAGACACAGGTTTGTTAACTCTGTTGGTCTTGTGGAGTTCCTATCCACTTCAGGGCCTGTAATCCTTCCTCCACTCTTCTTTTACAGTCTCAAGCTCCATCCATGTTTTGATTGCAGATGCCTATATCTGTCTGAGTCAGCTGCTGGGTGAAACGTCTCAGAGGACAACCTGTTCATGTCTTCAAGCAAAACAGAGTATCAATCATTATTAGTGTTGGGGATTGGTGCTTGCTTATGGGATAGTTATTGGTTGGTCCATTTAGTCTCTGCTCCATCCCTCATGCCTGCATTTCTTGTAAACAGAATAAATTTTGGGTTGAAAGTTTTGTGGGTGATTTGGTGTCCATATTTGACATTGTGGAATTTTTAAAAATTATTTCCTTGGCAGATGTAGGACTTTACATGAATTGATTGAGTTTGGCTATGCCTTGCCATTCAAGAGAAGAACCCTAGTTGCATAGTATACCAACATGAAATCAGCTGTAATTTTTCTGGCATGATAGACTGTACTGCCATAAACTGAATGGAATACATTTTTGACTTACACTATTTCCCTCAATTACTATATAAGAACAACAACAACAAAATGTAACTAATTTAAGTCCGAATATCTGTGTCCCTGAATTTCTTGGATGACGTGTTGATTAACTAGTCTCATGCTGTAACAAAACTTCAAATCATCAACAACAACAACAACCAAAACAACAACAACAACAAAATAGGGTAGGTTTATTTTTAGCTTACAGTTACACATCACAGTCTTTCATTGAAGGAAGTGAGGTTAGTTACTCAGACAAGGCAGGAACATGGAGGCAGTAGTTTATGCAGGGGCCATGGAAGGGTTTAGTAGCTTGCTTATGTAGCTTGCTCAGCCTTTCAGAAACAACTTAAGAGAAAGGGTTTTCATTTAGTTTTGTAAACCATACTTCTATCTAGATAGTATATTTGATATAATATACTATGTTTTGTCTTATCTCATATTCCACTGTAACAATTTAGAAAACACATTGAGGAAAACACACAAATAAGATCAAAGTTCTTTGGTTAAAATGAAGCTTCAAGTTATCAGAGCAGGGAATATATGGAAGGACAGCTTGGCCAGTATCAATATGAGCATGTCTGCTGTTTCTACCACATTATAAGGAAGCCAAGAATAGTCATCTATGACATAAAGGGCTTCACTACAATGACTAGTACAGAACTCATAGATGAAAAAACCAGGTGTGTGTATTAATTCAAAGAAACAAAGGGAAAATTAGAGTAGGGGGATTAGTCCTGATGGGGGCCTTAATTGTGGGGGTAGAGAATATGACAAAAGTAAACACACTGAACATCTTGTAAAAAGCTATCAGAGACAACACAGTCCTGCCTAAGGCTGCCTGAGCTCTCTCTGTCTGTTGAATATCATCCTTGAAATTCTAGCTAGAGCAATATGACAACAAAAGGAGATCAAGGGGATACAAATTGGAAATGAAGAAGTCAAGGTACCATGATAAACTAGTACACATAAGCAATGCCCAAAATTCTACCAGGGAACTCCTATACCTGATATACCTGATATACAACTTCAGCGAAGTGACTGGATGCAAAGGAATCTCAAAGAAATCAGTAACAATCCTCTATACAAATTTTACAAAAGCTAAGAAAGAAAGTATGAAAATAATACCCTTTACAATGGCTTCAATAATATAACATATCTTTATATAACTCTAACCAAGCAAGTGAAGACCCATATGACAAGTACTTTAAGTTTCTGAAGAAAGAAATTGAAGAAGATATCATAAGATGGAAAGCCCCCCCACACACACACACACACATGGAACTATAGTATTGACATAGTGAAAATGGCCATCCTACCAAAAGCAATCTACAGATTCAATGAAATTCAACTCATCAAAATTATGACACAACTTCTTAGAGATCTTGAAAGAGCAATTGTTATCATCATGTAGAACAACAACACCAACAAAAACAGGATAGCTAGAACAATCCTAGATAATAAAAGAACTTTTGGAGTAATCACCAACTCCTAGCTTAAGCTGAATTACAGAGCAATAGTGGCGAAAATTCCATAGTATTGCTATAAAAACAGACACTTTAATCAATGGAATAGAATTGAAGACTCAGAAATAAATGAAAACACCTATGGACACTTAAATTTTGACAAAAAAGCCAAAAAACATACAACTGATCAAAGAAAGCATCTTCAAAATTTTGCTTGTTTAACTGGATATCTGCCTGTAGAATGCAAATAGTTCCATATTTATCATGCTGCACAAAACTCAAGTCCAAGTCGATCAAAGACCTCAACATAAAACCGGATACATGAAATCTAATTGAAGAGGAAGTAGGAACTAACCTTAAATATATTGGGGCTCTGTAATACAGCTTGAGGTCAGGCATGGTGATTCCACCAGAGGTTCTTTTATTGTTGAGAAGAGTTTTCGCTAGTCTCGGTTTTTTGTTATTCCAGATGAACTTGCTAATTGTCTTTTCTAGATCCGTGAAGAATTGAGTTGGAATTTTGATGGGGATTGCATTGAATCTGTAGATAGCTTTTGGCAAGATAGCCA
>LR750764.1:179685-199685 GCA_902729485.2 Mus minutoides
TTGTTTTAGTTCCTTTGTCAAAGACCATAGGTGTATGGGTTCATTTCTGGGTCTTCAATACTATTCCATTGATCATCTTGCCTGTCTCTGGACATATACCATATAGTTTTTAATCACTATTTCTCTGTAATACCTTGATGTATAAGTTAAAGGTCAGAGGCTGTGATTACCTCAGAATTTTGTTTATTGTTGAGAATAGGTTTTTACTGTTCTGTGTTTTTTGTTATTCCAAATGTCTTTGCAAATAGCTCATTCTGGCTCTGTGAAAAATTAGGTTGTATTTATTTATTTATTTATTTATTTATTTATTTATTGAGACAGGGTTTCTCTTTGTAGCCCTGGTTTTATTTATTTATTTATTTATTTATTTATTTATTTATTTATTTATTTATTTATTTATTTCTTGAGACAGGGTTTCTCTTTGTAGCCCTGGTTGTGTTGTATTTATTTATTTATTTATTTATTTATTTATTTATTTATTTATTTATTTATTTATTTATTGAGACAGGGTTTCTCTTTGTAGCCCTGGCTGTCCTGGAACTCACTCTGTAGACCAGGCTGGCCTTAAACTCAGATATCTGCCTGCTTCTGCCTCCCATGTGCTGGGATTAAAGGTGTGTGCCACCACTGCCCAGCTAGGTTGGAATTTTGATGGAGATTGCATTGAGTCTGTGGATTGCTTTCAGATGATGGCCATTTTTATCATATTAATTCTGAAAATGCATGAGCACGGGCGCTCTTTCCATCTTCTGAGATCTTCTTCAATTTCTTTCCTCAGAGTCTTGAAGTTCTTATCATACAGATCTTTCACTTTCTTGGTTAGAGTCACATCAAGGTATTTCATATTATTTGTGACTATGATGAAAGGTGTCCTTTTCCTAAATTCTTTCTCAGCCTGTTTATCATTTGAGTATAGGAAGATATAGATTTGTTTGAGTAAATATTATATCCAGCCACTTTGCTGAAGTTGTTTTTCAGGCTTATGAGTTATGAGATTGAATTTTTGGGATCACTGAAATATACAATCATATCATCTCTAAATAGTGATATTTTGACATCTTCCTTTCTAATTTGTATCCCTTTGACCCCCTTTTGTTTTGAGCTTGCTCTGGCTAGGACTTTAGGTACTATATTGAATAGGTAGGGAGAGATTGGCCAGCCTTGTCTAGTCCCTGATTTAGTGGGATTGTTTCAAGTTCCCTACATTTAGTTTGATGTTGGCTACTAGTTTGCTGTATATTGTTTTTACTATGTTTAGGTGTGGACCTTGAATTCCTGATATTTCCAAGACTTTTACCATAAACTGGCATTGAATATTGTCAAATGCTTTCTCAGCATCTAATGAGATTATCATGTGTTTTTTTTTTTTCCATTGGGGGGGGGTGTTTGTTTGTTTTGTTTTTCCATTGAGTTTGTTTATGTAGTGGATTACATTGATGGATTTCTGTATATTGAACCATTCCTGCATTTCTAGGATAAAGCCTAGTTGATCATGATGGATGATTGTTTTATATGTTGTGTCAATGTTTTCTATGTTATCTTATTCACTTGAGATTCTCTGTTCTATCTCTTATATTCTGCTTGTGATGCTTCCACCTATGACTCCTAATCTCTTTCCTAGGTTTTCAATCTCCAGGGTTATCTCTCTTTGTGATTTCTTTATTCTTTTTATTTCCATTTTTCCCTGGAAGCTTTTATTCAATTCTTTCACCTCTTTGATTGTGTTTTCCTGTAATTCTTTAAAGGATTTTGTGTTTCCTCTTTAAGTGCTTCAAGCTGTTTACCTGTGTTATCGTATATTTCTTTAAGGAAGTTATTCATATCCCTCTTAATGTCTATTATCATCATGTGATGTGATTTTAAATTCAAATTCTTGCTTTTCCACTGTCTTGGGATATCCAGGACTTGCCGTGGTGGGAGATCTGGGTTCTCAGGATAAGTAGCCTTTGTTTCTGTTACTTAGGTACTTGTATTTGCCTTTTGCCATCTGGTTATCTCTGGTGTCAGTTGGTCTCACTATATCTGACTGGAGTCTGTCCCTCCTGTGAGACTGTGATATTGCAATCTTAGATTTGTTAGCACACCTAGGAGATTAGGGCTCCCCTGGCTGGACTAGGATGTAGAGAGCTATGTCAAAGGGTTAGCTCAAGGGTGCTGATGGAAACCAGAAGGATGCTGGCTCTGGCTACTCTGGTTATCCTGTGTGTCATAGTTTTCTGGAGACTCCCTCTTTGGTCAGTTGTTGGAGCAAAAGTGTTAGGCTCACCTATAAAATTAGGAATGGCAGCACTCCTGTGATACTACCTCTACCTGAGCCAGATTTTGGTACTGATAGCTGTACCACAAGGTTAGCTCCAGGGAGCAAATAGAGTGGGAGGATCCTGAGATTTATTCTTATACCAGAAAATATATGTTATTAGGTTCATTTATATATTTAGTATTCCAATTTCACTGTACTATAACATATTCAACAAATACTGTTATTTGGTATTTTGTCTCAAATGCTCTGAAACATTATGAAGTTTGATAAATATTATATCAGACATGCCTTAAATTCATATTAATAAATATCTTTGTCTTTGATTCTAAATTCTGTTTTCAAAAATTAATATAAGTCATTTGTTAAATATTTTGCTTAGGATATTTTGTAAAACCTTATCTGTCTTTTTGTTATTAAAACAACCAATTAACTTTTAATGTGATATCTTCATCTGAAGCTGATATCTACATTGTAAAATTCTTTGAAATGATGGCAGTCTCTAAAGTGTCACTATAAATATCACTATAATTTTTATTTTTTTAAAGTAGTAGGGACGAGCTTCAATATTTATATTGATATTTTTCTAAGCTTGGGTATTATGTTTTTAATATATAGTATAATCAACATAGCATCATTATTCTACACACACAAAAAAAAACATGTTTATTGAAATGCTTTCACTGCGTCGATTAAATAAAATTGTGATTGAAAATTGTTCATATTAGAATCTTATATTTAATCACTTTGTCTTGAATAATGTGTTCATATTAGAATAGTATCTCACACTTGTGGAGAGGAGCATGGTCAGAGATACTGCCACTATTGATAATAGAGTATAGTATTGAAAATGATGTTTTACTACATCCATAGTCTTCTTTTAATTACCATAGCACAATTACTTGCATATATAGTCATTTTAAAATAACAGCTTTTTTTTCTACTCCCTTTTGCAAGACAACATCATATATATATATATATATATATATATATATATATATATATATGATATAAGGAAATGACACAGAAGAAATTTATTATAACCTTAATATGTTCTAATAAATATGTTTTAAGCTCTCTGATTTTCACTGTAAAGTAATAAACTATTATGCAAGTATATCTGCTTACCATGAATGACACTGTGTTCTTTAGAGACTGCATTTGGCTTTCATTTCCAGTGAAAGAGTATTCTCTAGTAGTCTAATTTTCTTCATGCAAAAGCAATATTCAAAAGGTTGAAAGTACAATGTAGATTTAATACTTCCACGTGTTGCAATTCTCCTTGAGTTCTTCAAGGAAGCTTTTAAAGACTGACTTGGGAGATGCTGCAGAATCTCTTTGAAACATACACATTCAATTTTGTTCTATGTTCTGAAGCAGGAATCTTGCTTTAAAAGAATTTCTAATTCGTCCCAGTGGACATTGTAGAGAATGTAGAATAAAGCTCTTTCTTACCAGGTACTGTTTACTTTGCTATTGCCTATTAAAAGTCATTCCTTGCTATAATTCCCATGAATGAGATATCATTTTTATGTTATTAGAAAACTTCTTTCAAGGGCAACTCAATGTAGTTAAAAATAGAGCTTTGCAGAGAGTGTGGCTTTCTGCAAAGTTAAACCTTCTAATTGACTCATTCAATTGAAGGAGAATGCTAATGAGCCTAGGTAGAAAATTAGAATTCTACAAATTTTATCAAGAAAAGAAATTGTATTGCTGGAAATAGAGTAATTATGTATGATGAGAAAACTGTGTGTTTTATAATGCAGTTCTCTTTGTTACTGTATTTTGATTTATAGTAGATTTCTCAGACATCTTTAACCTTATTTTCTGTTTGCTGATAGTCTTGCTTAAGTTTACAATCTTATTTTAGATAGTAATGTTTGTTGCTAGTTCAGTTATATTTTTAACATGATTTTTTCTCTTAATTTTACCTTAGAATGTCAACATGCAGCCTGTACTTCTTTGCCTTAAGTTCCATAGTGCTCTATGTAATCATATTTTACTTAAATAATCTTATCACTACATATGCTTTTCCTGGTGATCTGTAGTACTTGGATTGAGTGTCCTTTTCCATATGATGTCTTTATTTTTAATAATTTGTTATCTTACAAGACAATCTCTAGTTTTAATCTCCCTTTATAGAAAACATTTCAACTCAAATGCTTATTTTAGACTTAATTAAGCAACTAAGAAGTCACATGGATGAAAATATTTTGCAGCCACTAATTCTGATACGTTTGCTCAATATTTGTTATCTTTACTAATAGGTAAGGCATATAAGTCTTTAAATACCCTCAGTGTCTACTTAGGTTGGCTTCCTCTCTCTTCCTTTGTATTATTTACAGGAAATGCTATTTAGCAAATGAAAAATAAATAATATATAACATTTAATCATATATATATATATATATATATATATATATATATATATATATATATAATTTAATTATAATTTTGCAATATCTATGACACTACTTCATTAACAGCCATAGATAATGCCCCTAGTGCCAGGCATGGTAGAATGCCCTCTAGATTTCTAGTCAGGAAGTACCTAGAAACTTCCAACCTAATCATTACCCTTTCTTGCTCTCCAGGAACTTAAAGTTAAGATTCTATAGCTATAAATATTTCACCATTTAGACACAAGATTTGGAAGATTAAAATTGACATGAAAGTCTTCTTCCATAGGACTAGTGCTCATAATGCAGGTATGACTATACAGCTGTCAAGGAAAAAAAGAGATTGATAAGCTATCCCTGTATACATTCATGGCCAACAATAATAACTCTCCTGATAAGTTATTACTAATTGAACTCAACAGAAAAAAAAAAAAAAACTACAAGCAAGAAAAGAATGTTGAAAGACAGAGAGACAGCCTTCTCTAGAGAAGAATACATCAATTTATCATCTGATACCAAATGATTAGTGCTGCAAACATACTTATGGATAAAGTTGTATAGACTAAGATCCATGTATATGTGTATTTGGGAATATATTTGTGTAACAACAAAGAATGGAAAATAGGCCTTAAATTTCAAAATAAAAGAGAAAAGAAAGTACATAATAGAGTTTGGAAGGAGGATAAGAAAGGGGAAAAGATATATTCATATTTTAATCTTGAAAGAGTTAAAACTAATTAAAGATCCTTAACATTGTTTAGTAGTAATAATTTTGTTTTGGAAATTACCAATATCTTGAAACTGAACTAAAGATCAATTTAACAGGAATGAATGTATCTTTAGTGCTATAAACCTAGTTCATTTTTCATGGTTGGTGATGCCATAGAACCTGGAGAACAACCTACTAATTAAAGTTACTCAACCAGTATACTTTCCATCTGTATCCAAAATGCCTAAATACCCACAGCCAAGTGTAGCTTATACTTTATCAATGAAGTTTCTTTATACAGTACATTGAGAATATTATATAGATACATTTTTTTCAAAAGGTAAAGAATAAGTGATCATGGGTGCTCACATAGATGTGCCACATTTATAAAACTCTAACTCCTTTGACTTTGAGAAATATTACAGAAGAAGGAGTAAAAAGATCATTAGAAAAATAGAGTATCCTTGTTAGGGTTTCTACTACTCAAAAAAAAAATGTCCAAAACAAATTGTGGATGAATTGGTTTATTTCATTCACAGTTCCAAATAGCAGTCCATTCCGCCATCAAATGCAGCATGGACTTAGCAGAGCAGGAACTTAGAGTAGAAGCTGATGTAGGGACATAGAAAAGTGATGCTTAATGGCTTTCTCCTTACAGCTTACTCAGCCTGTTTTCTTATAGAACTCAGGACCTTCAGGTTAGGAATGGCACCATCCACAATGAGGTGTGTCCTTCCCAATTAAACACTAATTAAGAAAATGCTCTACAGACTGGTCCAGAGCCTGATCTTATGGAGTCATTTTCTTTGTTGAGGTTCCTTTTCTCAGATGACTAAAATGTGAAGTTGAGATACCTCTAGTCAGCACATAAGGTAAGAGTAGTGTTGCAACGTAGAGTATTCAGTACATGTCAGGTGCACTGCACCTATATACTCACATCCAAATAGCTGCCTAAAGAACACATGCATAATGAGGACACGAGTTAACATACCAGAGTGGCTTGTGAAAGTTTCACAAGCCCCCCTCAACCATAGCTGAGGTTCTACATGCAATTAATGGCTGTTGAGAAAGGAAGAAGCAGTCATATCCAAGCATGAGATTGATGGTACACTGTCCCATTCTATGTGAAAGTTAGGAGAAAAAAACATATGCAGCATGAGAAATATTAGACTCTGTATAATATGAAACACAATAAATAGTAAAAATAAGGCCATGCATTGAAAGGGAGTGGGAAGGAGATGAAGAGCTGAAGGAAAGGTGAAAATGTCAATACAGTAGTCAGAAATAAACTTTCAAAAATTATTTAAAACAAATAAAAATAAAAACTACATGGGAAGCAGTCAAACAAGACTGGACATTATAAAAGTACTAACTTTGTGGTATTTGTAAGGTTTTCTGAAGGAATTATGAAGGAAATAAAAAACTCAAGAAGATAGACCCTATAGTCATATTTCATTGTTATAGAGAAGAAACAAACCTTATGTGATTGTGAACATGTTTAAAAGAGGAATCGCAAATGTGTACTTGATCTAAATGAGTATAAAAAATCTTAGTTTAATAATTATAATAGTCAAGTTAAACATAATTCATTGGTTAAAAAATGGACAGTAAAACACAAAGATGAGCAGGCCATGATTATCAGCTCTGAATAGTAAGCCTGTAACTTACGTGAAGTGAAATATCTGAATTCCCCATTGAAATTTTGAGCTTCTTTATACTTGTATGGGAAGTTGTCCAAATGAAGAATTTAAAGATTTTACAACTATATTATTAACTATATTGGTTTGTTTAAATATATTGGTATTGATTGGAAACAGAATAAAAATAAATTAAGATGACTTTCACCTCTTATATAATTTTAAAGTAAATCCACAAAAATGAAGAATGACCGAGATCAAAATATAAAGAGGCAACTGATTTACAGAAATGATACAAGTGACAAAATTTCAAGTCATTTCATTTATTCATATATATATATATATATATATATATATATATATATATATATATATATAATTTCATCTTTCATTTTATATTTTGCCATTTTCATTTTAAACATTCTATCATTTTAATGTGACATCATCACAGTTACGATTCAGCATTCCCCACTCTGTTCAATTTATCTCATAAGTCTTGTTATTTCATCAGTGACTTGGGATGATAGAAGCATGTTATAGCATTTGATCTTTCTCAGTGTGTGTACAAAGGTCATGTCAGAGAGGGTGAAACATGAAAGAAGCAACATACTCTTCAACATGATGAATAATACTCACTACAAAGACATGAGGTCAGAGGAGACTGCCAGAGTTAGTGGGAAGTCTTCATTCTCTTCTCAGATGGTCATGAGATCTCAGCTGACCCTGAACCAAGGGTCAAGAACCTTACAGCAGGTTGAGTCATTTCTGAAAAGACCACCTCTCTGATCACAAGCAGGTAGAATAGCAAATCAGACATTGCCTTTTCAGGAGGAAAGAAGTGCCATTTAATCAAACTTGAAGAAAAACATTTTTACAATTTAGAAATAAATAAGTGCCTTGGGTATGCCTTTAATTACTTACATTTTTTCCTTGTATCAGTTTTTCACATGGTTCTTTATTTTAATTAAAAGAATAATTACATCATTTTCACCCTCTCCACTCATTCCAATAAATACCTCCAATATCAAAAATGATTCCATTAAAATCAATGTTCTCTTATGCTTTAATAACTATTGTTTCACACATACCAACCAGTAAATGCATACCTAGCTGTGTTATTTTAGTGATGGTTGAACACTTAGAATTGGATAACCACTTAAGGGGCTCAATCTTCAGGAAGACTATTTCACCCTGTCTCTGCAGTATTTAATTCCTATTAACTTTTCCTATTGAAAATTATATAAGGTCTTCTTTGAAAGTCTGGTAGGATTCTGCACTAAATCGATCTATCCCTGGGCTTTTTTAGGTTGGGACATTTTAATGACTTCTTCTAGATAGTTTACCTGTTCTTTATTTAACTTCAGTAAGTGGTATCTGTCTAGAAAACCCCCATTTCATCTAGATTTTCCAGTTTTCTTGAGTATAGGCTTTTTTAGTAGGTTCTGATGTTTTTTGAATTTCCTCCATTTATACTGTTATGTCTCCCTTTTAATTTCTGATTTTGTTAATTTGGATACTGCCTCTCATCCCTTCCGTTAGTTTGGCTAGGGTGTTATCTACCTTTTTGATTTTCTCAAAGAACCAGCTTCTAGTTTTGGTGATTTTTTGTATTGTTACCTTTTTTTCAATTTGGTTGATTTTGGCCCAAAGTTTGATTATTTCCAGCTTTCTACCCCTCTTAGGTGAGTATGCTTCCTTTTGTTCTAGAGCTCTCAGGTGTGCTGTTAAGCTGTTAGTGTAAGATCTCTCAAGTTACTTTACCAGGGTACATAGTGCTATGAACTTTCCTCTTAGCACTGTTTTCATTGTGTCCCATAGCTTTGGGTAAGACATGTGAACATTTTCATTAAATTCCAGAACGTCTTTAATCTTTATTTTTTTCCCTACCAAGTTATCATTGAGTAAAGAGTTCTCCAGTTTCCACATGTATGTGGGCTTTCTATAGTTTTTGTTGGTATTGAAGACAAGCCTTAGGCTGTAGTGATCTGATAGGGTGTATGGTATTACTTTAATCTTCTTGTATCTGTTGAGGATTTTTTTGTGACCAATTATATGTGTTATTATTGCTTCTACTTCCACTTTTAGGTCTTGGATCACTTTATTCAATTCATTCACCTATTTACCTGTGTTTTCTTGTATTTCACTCATTGAGTTATTTATATCCTCTTTAAAGGGATCTATTATCTTCATGAGATAGGATTTTAAGTCAGATTCCTGATTTTTTGGTGTGCTGTTGTATTCAGGGCTTGCTATGGTGGAAGAACTGGGTTCTGATGATACCCATGCATATTGGCTTCTGTTGCTTATGGTCTTGTGCTTGTCTAGGATATCCTAGGTGTTTGCTGGTCTGGGTGACTGTCTTGATTCTGCCTCTTTTGTCCCTGGATTGCCTCAGGTCTCCTGATAGGACTGCAGTCTTGGCTGCAGTAGACCTCTTGGGGGGGTCTTCCAACTGGGGGCTCTTCACAGGGGCAGAAAAGCTGCTGATCTGTTGCTCTGGCTGTAGTAGATCTCCTGGGAGGCCTTCAGACTGTAGGGTCTTCCATGGAGCAGTCAAGCTGTTGTCCAAGTGCTCTTAGTGCAGTGGATCCTCCACGGCTCTGAGTTTAAAGGGTCCTCTAGTATGGGTCAGAATATGATAACTTCACTGGAGCAGACGAGAAGAACCCAGCATAAAGAAACAGGCAGAAGGGGAAGAAGGATCAGAAGGAGAGTGGTATTCTGGAGGGCAGGGGTTTTAGTGGGTGATGGCTCCTGAGTCCACTGGGCTCCTGGCAGCAGCTCTGGGGTCAGGGGAGTTATTTCCAACTGCTCTGAGTATAGTGGCTTCTGTAGGATGGATCAGGATATGGTGTCTTCACTGAAGCAGGCCAGCCAAGAGTCTGTTCCAGCAGAAATGACTGGGTAGACAGAATTAAGGAAGGCTAAAAGAAGCTGAGGAGAAGGTTGATTCTGTAGGAGGAACAGCAGTCTCAATTAATCTGAACCCCCACGATCTGTAAAACACTGGGCCACAAAACAGTCAGCATATACCAGCTGATATGAGGCCCTTAACACACATACAGTAGATGACTGTGTTCATTCTAAGATGATACACCTAACCCTTAAGAGATTGGGACCCCAGGGAGTTAAAAGGTCAGGTAGGGCAGGGGGATTGGGTACATACACACAGAGACAGGGGTGCAAAGGAGGTATAGGATGTGGAACAGTTGGAGGGTGGATGGGGAGAAAATATGGAGTATAAAGAGTGTATTAGTTAGGGTTCTCAAGAGTCACAGAACTTACAGAGTAAAGGAATTTATTGATGACTTACAGTCTGCAGCCCAATTCCAAACAATGGTTCAGTAGTAGCTATGAATGGAAGTCCAAGGATCTAGAAGTTACTCAGTCCCACATGGTGAACAGGCGAAGGAGCGAGTGCTAGTCTCCCTTCTTCCAGTGTCCTTATATGGTCTCCAGCAGAAGGTGTAACCCAGATAAAAGGTATGTACCATCACACCTTTAATCCCAGATGATCTTGAGCTCGGAGATCTCTCTGTCTTAATCACACACCTTTAATCCATAGCTGATATGCTATCAAGATCTCCATACAAAGATCCAGATCAGAGACTTCTATATCCAAGCCTCCAGGTTAGGGTCACTGGTGAGCCTTCCAATTCTGGATTGTAGCTCATTCCAAATATAGTCAAGTTNGCATTTATAGATTTACAATGGGGCAATGTCCCTTGGGAGCATCCTTTTAGTGTCTCAACTTAAATACAAATTGATGTTAAAGAAATTGAGAGAAAGACAAATGTATTCGTTAGCAAAATAAGACAGGAGCATTCATATTACTTTATAATCCTCGCTTCTGCAACTGGTTACGTGGCCTTAATTGGTATTTATAACTACCTTCCTCTACTACCCATTCTGTATTTCCTTCACCTTCGGCAAGCACCTCAGCAGGTCTTGGCTGTTTTCCTGGAGGACTGATCCATACTTTCATTCCTGATGGGTCTGTGTCCTTTGTCATCCTGCTTGGATTAGGCTGTTGTAGTTTCCCATTGACTTTAATCACAGGACATGATAGTACTAAGAGACGCCCTAAGGGATCTCCTGCACTCCAGACATAATCCTGCTTACCTCCATTGTGGAGAGGCAATCCAATTTCCCCACGGTAATCTGGATCTATCACCCCTCCTAACACTGTTATTCCTTTCTTAACCTGTTGGTTTAGGGGCATTAGAAGCCCAAAATGACCAGGGGGAAGTCTGAGCTTCCAGTTCAATGGAATGTTTGTTGTAGCTCCCGATAAGAGCACTTCCCCCTCAGGAGCCAAAACTTCTAGGCCACCAGAACCTAGAGTTATGGGGACAGGAAGCAGAAATTTTCCTAGAGGATCACTAGGAGTGATAGTGAGTGGAACTATTCCCTTTTCCACCCCTTGATTCCTGGACCCATGGATCCTGGCTATGGGAGAAACTGTACCATATATCGAAAGCTGATTCAAAGCATGTACTGCCTTCTGAAGAACTCTGCCCCAGCCTTCCATGCTGTTACCACCTAATTGGTGCTGTAACTGTGTCTTCAAAAGGCCATTTCATCTTTCTATCAGACCAGCTGCTTCAGGATGATGGGGAACATGGTAAGACCAGTGAATTCCATGATCGTGGGCCCACTGTCGCACTTCTCTGGCTGCGAAATGAGTCCCTTGGTCAGAAGCAATACTGTGTGGAATACCATGATGATAGATAAGGCATTCTGTCAGTCCGTGGATGGTGGTTTTAGCAGAGGCATTACGTGCAGGAAAGGCAAATTCATAACCAGAATAAGTATCTACTCCAGTAAGAACAAAACGCTGTCCTTTCCACGGAGGACGTGGTCCAATGTAGTCAACCTGCCACCAGGTTGCTGGCTGGTCACCTCAAGGAATGGTGCCATATCTGGGGCTCAGTGTTGGTTTCTGCTGTTGGCAGATGTGGCATTCAGCAGCAGCTGTGGCCAGGTCAGCCTTGGTGAGTGGAAGTCCGTGTTGCTGAGCCCAAGCATAACCTCCATCTCGACCATCATGGCCACTTTGTTCATGTGCCCATTGAGCAATGACAGGGATTGCTGGGGAAAGAGGCTGACTGTCCACAGAACGAGTCATCTTAACCACTTGATTATTGATCTCCTCCTCAGCTGAAGTCACCTTTTGGTGAGCATTTACATGGGACACAAATATCTTCACATCCTTTGCCCATTTGGAGAGATCTATCCACATACTTCGTCCCCAGATGTCTCTCTCACCAATTCTCCAATTGTGATCTTTCCAATTCCCTGACCATCCAGCCAATCCATTGGCTACAGCCCATGAATCAGTGAATAATCGTACATCTGGCCATTTCTTCTTACAAACAAACTATAATACCATGTGTACTGCCCGAAGTTCTGCCCACTGTGAAGATTTCCCTTCACCTGTGTCTTTCAGGGTTGTCCCAGAAAGGGGTTGTAATGCTGCAGCTGTCCACTTCTGGGTGGTGCCTGCATAACGTGCAGAGCCATCAGTAAACCAGGCCCTAGTCTTCTCCTCTTCTGTCAGCTGATCATAAGGAACACCCCATGAGGCTATAGGTACATGCTTGGCAGCAGATGGCATTCTAACAGGAGTAGAAACCATAGGCATTTGAACAACTTCTTCATGTAACTTGCTTGTGCCTTCAGGACCTGCTCTGGCCCGATTACGTAAATACCACTTCCATTTGATAATAGATTGTTGCTGTGCACGTCCTACTTTATGACTTGCAGGGTCTGATAGTACCCAGATCATGATGGTAGTTCAGGGGTGGATTGTAGTGGCTATCCCTGGTTGTCAACTTGTCTATATTTGGAATGAGCTACAATCCAGAATTGGAAGGCTCACCAGTGACCCTAACCTGGAGGCTTGGATATAGAAGTCTCTGGCCTGGATCTTGGTATGGAGATCTTGATAGCATATCGGCTATGGATTCCAGAAGATTAAGACAGAGAGATCTCCGAGCTCAAGATCATCTGTGATTAAATGTGTGAGATTAAGACAGAGATCCCCGAGCTCAAGATCACCTGGGATTAAAGGTGTGATGGCACACACCTTTAATCTGGGTTACACCTTCTCCTGGAGCCTATATAAGGACACTCGAAGAAGGGAGACTAGCACTCGCTCCTTTGCCTGTTCATCGTGTGGGACTGAGTAACTGCTAGATCCTTGGACTTCCATTCATAGCTACTACTGAACCATTGTTGGGAATTGGGCTGCAGACTGTAAGTCATCAATAAATTCCTTTACTCTGTAAGTTCTGTGACTCTAGAGAACCCTAACTAATACAGAAATTGGTACCAGCAGAGTGGGGTATTCCTGTGACAACCTGACCATGTTTTGGGGAGGACTGTGGAAGGACTTTGGAACTTTGGTCCAGAATATCCATGTGTTAAAAGCTCTGTGGGATGTTGTGTAGGAGCTTGGAAGATAATGTTGAGAATAGTGCAGAAGATGGAGGCCTGGCTTGTGAAATGTCAGAGGAAAAATTAAAGGCTCTTTTCAGGGCCATTGTTACTTTGATTGTGAAGATTCTGTGGTTCTGGTTAGCTGGGGCTGAAGAATCAGCTGTGATTAACAAGATACCAGAACTACTAAAGCAAAAACTTGGCATTACTGGGACTATTGATGCTGGTTAACTGGAGCTAAGAAATTAGCGGTGATTAAGAAGAGACCAGCATCATTGAGGTGACATCTTCTAGGAAATGTTTTCTGAAAGCATAAGGAGGCTGTGTTCCAGAGATAGCCATGGTTGTGCTGTGACTGGACTTGGTAATGTGTAAGAGTTACCTAGGTGGTACTGGTTTTGGAGGCATGAAGGGGTCATGCAGAGCAGCTGAGGCCATGGAAGCAACGTGAGAGGCCATGGAAGGCCATTGGTGAAGGTGCAGCCTCAGTTGTAATTGATGGCCCAGGACATGCAAAGGAGTTGAGGCTTGGCACCATAAAGAGAGCCTATGAGAGGCTAGTGTTGAAGCCTAGTTACAGAAGCATTTTGTAGATGCCAGTACCATGAGATGACCACCAAGAACAACAGCAGCAATGGAGTACAGGCATCTGGAGCCTAGAGGACAACTTGTGTGCTACAAAGGACATGGCTGGAGAAGTGACCCAAGCCCTTGGAGGAGCCCAGAAGATCATGAGTTGGATCCCAGACATTGGATGGTTGGAGATTGATTTTTGCTTTCGATTGTGACTGTGCCCTGATATTTTTCCCTCTTGAAGGAAGTTTTTAAATGAAGCCCACAGTTAAGAGACTTTCAATTTTAAAGTACTTTGAATTTTAAAAGATACTAGATATTTTAAAAGGATTGAACTTTTAGTATGTAAAGACTGTGGGACTTTTAAGTTATTTAAGATCTTGGGGATGAGTAAGAACTAAGGGATGAGGCTTACTAGTGATGTATTTGTGTGTCAAGGTGACAAGGGGTCAATTGTACTGGCTAGTTTTGTGTCAACTTGACACAGCTGGGTTATCACAGAGAAAGGAGCTTCAGTTGGGAAATGCCTCCATGAGATCTAGCTGTGAGGCATTTTCTCAATTAGTGATCAAGGGCCCCTTGTGGGTGGGACCATCTCTGGGCTGGCAGTCTTGGGTTTTATAAGAGAGCAGGCTGAGCAAGCCAAGGGAAGCAAGCCAGTAAAGAACATCCCGCCATGGCCTCTGCATCAGCTTCTGTTCTCTGACCTGCTTGTGTTCCAGTCCTGACTTCTCTTGGTGATGAACAGCAGTATGGAAGTGTAAGCCAAATAAACCCTTTCCTCCCCAACTTGCTTCTTGGTCATGATGTTTGTGCAGGTTTAGAAACCCTGACTAAGACAAATAGTTAATTAGCCCAAGGTCCACAGAGGACTCTCCACACCACAGAGCCCCTAGCAAACCCAGGGCCTCAGGATCACTGGGTCCCTAGCAAACCCAGAGCCTTAGGATCACGGGATTCAGGAAGTAGATCAGAGCTCCAGACTTCTGGACACCTTACCTGCAAGAGGAAAGCATGCCTACAGAGAGTGCTCTGACCACTGGGACTCAGGTGAGAGTTGGACTACCAGGAGTGCTGACAGAGGCTAACAGAATTGAAGGAGGAACAAGCTCTGGCCAGAGACAGCTCAAGCATCTAACACCACAGATTACCAGATGGCGAAAGGCAAGCATAAGAATATTACTAACAGAAAGCAAGACCATTGGGCATCATCAGAACCTACTACGCCCACCACAGCGAGTCCTGTATACCCCAACACACCCAAAAGCAAGACTCAGAATTAAAATCATATCTCATGATGGTGGTAGAAGATTTTAAGAAGGGCATTAGTAACTCACTTAAAGAAATACAGGAGAACACTGCTAAACAGGTGGAAGCCCTTAAGGAATTACAGGAAAACACTGCTAAACAAGTAGAAGTCCTGCAAGAGGAAACACAAAAATCCCTTAAAGAATTATAGGAAAACACAATCAAATAGGTAATAGAATTGAACAAAACAATCCAAGATCTAAAAATGGAAGTAGAAACAATAAAGAAAACCCAAAGGGAGACAACTCTAGAGATAGAAATCCTAGGAAAGAAATCAGGAACCATAGATAAGAGCCTCAGCAACAAACTACAAGAGAAGGAAGAGAGAATATCAGGTGCAGAAGATTCCATTGGGATCATGGACACAACAATCAAAGAAAATGCAAAGTGCACAAATATCCTACCTCAAAACATTCAGGAAATACAGGACACAATGAGAAGACCAAACCTAAGGGCAATAGGAGTAGATGAGAATGAAGATTTCATCTTAAAGGGCCAGTAAATATCTTCAACAAAATTATAGAAGAAAACTTCCCTAACCTAAAAAAAGAGATGCCCATGAACATACAAGAAGCTTACAGGACTCCAAATGAACTTGAACAGAAGAGAAATTCCTCCTGACACATAATAATCAGAACAAAAAATGCACTAAATAAAGATAGAATATTAAAAGCAATAAGGGAAAAAGGTCAAGTAACATATAAAGGCTGAGCTATTAGAACTACACCAGATTTCTCACCAGAGACTATAAAAGAAGAGCCTGGACAGATGTTATACAGGCCCTAAGAGAACACAAATGCCAGCCCAGGCTACTATACCCAGCAAAACTCTCAATTACCATAGATGGTGAAAACATGGTATTCCATGACAAAAACAAATTCACACAATATCTTTCCAGGAATCCAGCCCTTCAAAGGACAATAAAGGGAAAACACCAACAAAAGGACAGAAATTATGCTCTAGAAAAAGCAAGAAAATAATCCTTCAATGAACCTGTAAGAAGACAGCCACAATAACAGAGCCCCAACTCTAACAACAAAAATAACAGGAAGCAATAACTACTTTTCCTTAATATCTCTTAATATCAATAGACTCAATTCCCCAATAAAAAAGACAGACTAAGAGACTGGCTACATAAATAGGACCCAAAATTTTGTTGCATACAGGAAACCTACCTCAGAGAAAAAGACAGACACTACCCCCCAGAATAAAAAGCTAGAAAACATTTTCCAAGCAAATGTTCTGAAGAAACAAGCTGTAGTAACAATTCTAATATCGAATAAAATCGACTTCCAACCCAAACCTATCAAAAAAGCAAGGAGGGGCACTTCCTACACATCAAAGGTAAAATCTGCCAAGATGAACTCTCAATTCTGAATATCTATGATCCAAGTGCAAGGGCACCCACATTCATTAAGGAAACTTTAGTAAAACTCAAAGCACACATTACACCTCACACAATAATAGTGGGAAACTTCAATACCCCACTCTCATCATTGAATAGATCCTGGAAACAGAAACTAAACAAAGACAAATTGAAACTAACAGAAGTTATGAAAGAAATGGATTTAACAGATATCTACAGAACATTTTATCCTAAAACAAAAGGATATACCTTCTTCTCAGCACCACATGGTACCTCTTCCAAAATTGACCATATAATTTGTCACAAAACAGGACTCCACAGATACAAAAATACTGAAATTATCTGATGCATCTTATAAGATCACCATGGACTAAGGCTGATCTTCAATAACAACATAAATAATAGAAAGCCAATATTCACATGGAAGCAGAATAACACTCTACTCAATGACACCTTGGTCAAGGAAGAAATAAAGACAGAGATTATAGACTTTTTAGAGTTTAATGAAAATGAAGCCACAATATACCCAAACGTATGGGACACAATGAAAGCAGTCCTAAGAGGAAAACCCATAGCTCTGAGGGCTGCTAAAAAGAAAGTAGACAGAGCATACACTAGTAGATTGACAACACACCTAAAAGCTCTAGATCAAAAGGAAGGGAATTCACCCAAGAGGAGTAGAAGGCAGGAAATATCAAACTCAGGGCAGAAATCAACCAAGGGTAAACAAAAAAGAACTATTCAAAGAATCAACCAAACCAGAAGCTGGTTCTTCGAGGAAATCAATAAGATCGATAAACCTTTAAGCAGACTAAATAGAGGGCACAGGGACAGTATCCTAATTAACAAAATCAGAAATAAAAAGGAAGACATAAGAATAGAATCTGAGGAAATTCAAAACATCATCAGATCCTACAACAAAAAGCTATATTCAACAAAACTCGAAAACCAAAAATGGACAATTTTCTAGACAGATACCAGGTACCAAAGTTAAATCAGGATCAGATTAATGATCTAAACAGTCTCATATCCCCTAAAGAAATAGAAGCAGTAATTAATAGTCTCCCAACCAAAAAAAAAAAAAAAAAAGCCCAGGAACAGAAGGGTTTCATGCAAGTTCTATCAGAACTTCAAAGAAGACCCAATCCTAATACTCCTCAAACTATTCCACAAAGTAGAAACAAAGTAGAAACAAAAAGTACTCTCCCCAATTAATTCTATGAAGCCACAATTACTCTGATACCTAATCCATAATATAAAGACCCAACAAAGAATGAGAACTTCAGAACAATATCCCTTTTGACCATCAATACAAAAATACTCAAATAAAATCCTCACAAACAGAAGCAAAGAACACATCAAAACAATCATCCAACATGATCAAGTAGGGCTCATCCCAGGGATGCAAGGATGGTTTAATGTATAGAAATTCATCAGCATAATCCACTATATGAACAAACTCAAAGACAAAACTAGATGATCATCTTTTTAGATGCTGAGAAAGCATTTGACAAAATCCAACACCCCTTCATGGTAAAAGTCTTGGAAAGATCATGAATTCAAGGCCCATACATAAACATAATAAAAGCAATTTTCAGCAAACCAGTAGCCAACATCAAACTAATTAAAAATGGAAAGAAAATTAGTTTATCCCCCTTTTAAAACTATAAAGAATTTTCAACCTGAGAGATATTACTTATTAACTTGTTTCCTCAAAGATGTAGATGATTAAACTAATTTTATTAATATGTGCAGAAAAATAAATATCAAAATTTTAAACCAATTTAAAAATGACCAAAATCAACTATCTAAACATAAGTCAAACAATGTCTAACATTGGCTGTTCCATACAGTGAAAATGATCAATGAATATTGAGATAAAATTGATAACCTTACCAGAGTCTACTTGTATTTATCCCCTTCTGCATTGATACAACCTAGCCGTTACGATTTTATATCCTTAACAACCCATTCTCACTGAGCTCCTGTAGTGTTTCTTCTAATTTTTGTTTCTATTTTTATGACTGAAGTGGTTTCAGAATCATTTCAATATTTCTTTTGCTTTTCCTTAATTTTAGACCATTAAGTTACCAAATTTTCATAACTCTTTGCCCAAATGATCTCACCCTGAAAAGTTCTCACAGTGGATACAATTACTTGCTGAAAAATCATCAGAACATAAATTCAGATACCAAACATGTTTATCAAAAGCTTTACCTGGCCTTGTGAATTTGTACCCAATGTCTTAAGAGGTGGGGTTGTTAAGAGGTGGGGTAATGACACCCCCACCTCTTAAATTTCAGCGTAAGAACTGTCTCTAGGGAGTAAGTGTAGTTAGGTAACAGCCAATATCCTGAAATCCTCTGATACCCATGTGCACACAAATTCACATACAGATATTCATGTCACACACATGTTCTAATGTCATGAAAGCATACACATACAAAATAAATTGTTAAGGTGTTTCATAGTTAAAATGTTTGCCATGTAAATGTAAAGAGGTGTGTTTGGCCAGCCAGCTTAATCTATTTGGCTAGCACTAGGCAAGTGAGATGTTTTTCAAAAGCAAGGTGTATGCTCTAAGATCTATTTCTGTTCCTCACACGCTCCACATGCTTATCCACATAAGCACATGTACCTCAGCAAATGTAGGAACACATACATGTATGCATACCTACACACACACACACACACACACACACACACACTGTTACCTGTGATCATATTCTTCTAATAATATTTTAGTAATGGGTATACCATTCTTATCAGAGTTCAAATCTAATACCTTAATTTGTTTTCATTCTTTGTTTCTCATATCTCCAGAATTTCAATTTTCTTTCTTCAAAATGTAAAAAGAATCTATCCAGTTCTCACACTATTTTTTCTGGTAAAATCTACTATCATTTGTTTAGAAATATACTTGTGTAGAAATAGGAATTTCCTTCTTATTTTCTGGATTTCTACCCCTAGGCACTCAGTTTATCCCCCAATAGGATCAAAATACTTCTTTTAAATATAAATTAATCTTTACCACTCCTTCATATTAACAGTCAGCACAGGCTACTCAATTTCCAGAATAAAATTCAAGTTCGACACATAGCTTACAAATCACGATTTTGTTTACAGCTTATCATCCTTTTCTGTTTTAATCAACTCCTTCTGCTCTGCTCTTTCTTTCCTGGACTTTGAGCATATGCTTCTAAATAAGGTGTCAGCTGAATGATATCCTTGTAGTCGGGAAGGTACTTTCTTTAGGCATCAACTAATCTAGCTGCTTCATTTCACTTATTCAGTGATAACTAGGTGACAT
>LR750764.1:204685-206025 GCA_902729485.2 Mus minutoides
TCTCCTTGTGCAAAGCTCAGGTCTAAGCAGATCAAGGAACACCACATAAAGCCAGAGACTCTGAAACTTATAGAGGAGAAAATGGGGAAAATCCTTGAAGATTATGGGCACAGAGAAAAAATCCTGAACAGAAAAGCAATGGCTTGTGATATAAGATCAAGAATCTACAAATGCGACCCCATAAAATTGCAAAGCTTCTGTAAGGTAAAAGACACTGCTAATAAGACAAAAAGGCCACCAAGAGATTCGGAAAGGATATTTACCAATCCTAAATCTTATAGGGACTAATATCCAACATATACATATATACCTTTTGTTGACACTGAATAAAGTATATTTGTACACACAGTTTTGTTTTTCTGAAGATCATCTAAAACAGATGTTTCCCTGAATGCCATCTAACAGATGGCACTAAAATCCCCAGAGAAGTCCTTCTCCTCTCCAGCTTTCACTTTCTCTTGGAAAGGATCCTGCAGCCTCCACTGGTTCTAGACTCTGTTTCATGTTTCAGTGGGCAGTGCCTGGTCACCCTGTAGGAGAATGATGAATATAGATTTCAGAACACAATACTGTGTTTGTGGGTGGGTGTGTTTCTGTGCCTGTGTGTAATAGTTGCTCTGTTCATGGTGTCTCCCCACAACAAGAGAACAATATATAAGATAATCTGTCTTATGAAATGTGGCTCCCTTGGCCAGTCAATTGATAGGCCCAAGTGAATATTAGTTTCCTCCCATACCATAGATTCTATTCTCTTGAACAGTATCTTTATATTATAACTTCTAATTATGTAACAAAAATCATTCTGGAATTATATCAGAGATGGGAATAACAAATAATGTTGCTATTGTTTTTGGCAAGTACAAAGAAGATGATATTTCTGGCTTTTAGTCATGAAAGTCACTGATTACTTTCTTTTCTTCTTCTTCTTCTTCTTCTTCTTCTTCTTCTTCTTCTTCTTCTTCTTCTTCTTCTTCTTCTTCTTCTTCTTCTTCCTCTTCTTCTTCCTCTTCCTCCTCCTCTTCACCTTCCCCTTCTCCTCCTCCTCTTCCTGCTATTCCTGCTCCTCCTCCTCCACTTCTTCTTCCTCTTCCTCTTCCCCTTCTCCTCCTCTTCCTGTTCCTCCTTCTTCTCCTCCTCTTCCTCATCCTCCTTTTCCTCTTCCACTTTCTTCTCCTTCTTCTAAATTGTAATTTAATTATAACATTTCAACCTTCCCTTTCCTCCGTTTAACACTCCTATGTTCCCCTCTTCAATAGTATTAAAATGTCTTTCCATGCTGGTCATTTAGGTGGTTCATAGTCATCACAGTTGGACAAAACTGTGTCTTGCTCCCCCCCCCC